>OY757930.1:2580197-2687697 GCA_963585895.1 Sepioteuthis lessoniana
CACATACATATATATATATACACACATACATATATATATTTACACACATACATATATATATTTACACACATACATATATATATATACACACATACATATATACACACATATACATATATACACATATACATATATATATATACACACAGTCCTATATATATATATATATATATATATATATATATATACACACCTTTTTATATATATATATATATATATATATATATATATATATATATATATGCACACACACACACACTCATATATATATATATAAACACACACACATATCTATATATACATATATATATATATACATACACACACCTATATATATATATATATATATATATATATATATATATATACACACACATATATGTGCACACACACACATTAATATATACACACACACACACACACTAATATATACACACACACACACTCATATATATATATACACACACACACACTCACACACAAACATATATATATATATATATATATATACACATACATACACACACATACATATATATGATGTGCATTCAATAAGTTTTCAAACTTTTTTGTACAGGCATTTAAAATTGTCGTAGAAAATTCAGTATGTTTTATATAAGAAAAAACAACTCTGGCTTAACTGACTGTAATGTCTGTTACATTGAGCTCTTTACCAGGAAAATTTCAATGTTCACTGTTGAATGTTTTTTTTTCTTGTCCTGATGGATATACTCCCAACTCCTGTTTAACTGGACCAAATTATATATATACATATATATATATATATATATACACATTCATATATATATATATACATACATATATATATATACATACACAAGGATCATTAAATAAGTTTCCAGACTTTTTTTGTATGGGCACTTTTATTGATAGTACACACATGAAACTTTAGTCCCTTTCGAAGTAATCTCCTCCGGCTGTAATGCACTTGTTGTACCTTTCCAACAACTTCTGGAAGGTCCCATGGAAGTCCTCTTTTGTGAGTGTGTCAATGACCTTTCTCACAGCCTCTTTCATCTCCTCAATTGTCTCAAAACGACAGCCTCTGAGCCTAGAGAATAACGAAAAGTCACAGGGAGCAAGGTCTGAACTATAGGGAGGCTGAGGAACTGTCTTGATGCCTATCTTGGTCAAATAGTCTGTGCCAAGGATGGAGTTGTGGACTGGTGCATTGTCCTGGTGGAAATTCCACTGACCCAATTTGAAGAGTGCTGGCCTCTTCCGATGGAATCTCTTCCTGAACTCCCTGAAAACCTCAACATACTAACCGTAACCCTTTGGCCAATCATTTCTGGTGCATTGACTTCCTTACTCCTCCCACACCTCTCATCATCCCTTACAGACTCCCTACCTTCCTTGAATCTCTTATGCCACTGAAAAATTGATGCTCAATTCATGCAAGATGGTCGAAAAGCAGTCTGAAGCATTCCATACATTTCTGTGGCATTTTTTCCAAGTTTAAAACAGGATTTTTTTGCATATCGTTCTTCTAAAGTGTCCTCACGTGCAGATTTGATTTTGGTAATTCACCAGCTGTGACAATCAGGCTTTAGAAGGGTGTATTCCAATTCCTGCTGTAGCTGTTCATTTGAACCAGAAGTCATAAAAATTGGTCAGTCACCTCATAAGATGTATAGCAATAACATACTGAATTTTCAAGAGTCTATGACAATCTTAAATGCCTGTACAAAAAAGTCTGGAAACTTATTGAATGCACTAAGTATATGAATGTCTATCTCAAGTCAAATAGTTTGAAAGATATTTCCACCAGAAACAGTCGGTTGTTAGGGTTTTGAACCAAGGAAAAATCATCATCTTATTTTGAAGACAAGCAACTTTATTTTTATATGGAACATTATTAGCACAATACCATCTCTTTACTCTAAGCTCTTGATCTCATGCTAGACTAAACAAATATCTGTTCCAAATGAATGCTAAGTCATGAACTCCTTTCTTTAACTTGGTTCTTTATCAATTTTTAAATTGAGGTCCATTAGACAACACTTATCTTCAAAATACTTGAAGATCGGGGGTTGAATCCTCATCACAGCAAAAGTAACATCTTTTCTGCTAAATAAGTAAAGTTGGCGACCTTAGTCAAGGGTTACCTGAAGGCTCTCTTTTTGATAGCTTCTACACCAAGGTGTAGGGGAGGGTGCTACTCTTTTCCCCCCCGGATTGCTCTACTTTACCCTTGATCCTTACCTTATAATGCTGAGTGTTAAGCAAGGTGGCATCAAGTACCATTTTTTGAGTCTTTGGTATGACTCGACCTGGGATTGAACCCAGGTCTCCCAGGCTACTGACGAACATTCTAACCATAATGCCAATGTCCAGTTCTGTTAAATAATATTAAACTGTCTATTTAGAGAATAGTATAGACCACACTACCCATTAGAAAAGATACGCACTGCACTATCTATTAGAAATGGACTATTTCAATGATTTCTGTTATAAATAAATCAGGGTTTTTTTTTAAGCAGTTTATTCTTAACTTCAAGCCTGGTGAATCTAAGTCACTAGTAATTTTCACTGTTAGTACCTTGTGATGGGTGACATTATTTACAAGTGAAAATTCCACATTTTCCACTCTTAATAATAATAAACTTTAACTAAAGAGTCTTATCAAGCATTACAGAAATTGAAAAACTCTAAAAAGCATTAGCTTTTCGCTGTCTCTGACTACCCAACTCTTAACAAATAGAACTTCATATACTTACACCTATTTGTGCAAAACCAATTCCAAGGATTTGTCTCTTGATCTTCAACCTTCAAGCCAAAAGCAAAATATTCTAAATCCTAAAATATGGCATCTCTCAAAGACCTTATTGTGTATGCAAAACCAAGAAATGTTCTTTGGTATAAAGTTACATTTCCACAAATATACTTCATGGATAAAAGTTTCAAATTTACTGTAACATTTTCACAACTGTAATTATTTGTTTTTAACATGTGCTCACATATAACATACACTCCTTACTTTAGACTACGAAATTCTGGAAGAAATGATTCTTGTGTTTAGAATTTGTAGCAGCAAAATTTTATCTAGATTTAATATTTGTTCAACTTTTCATCAGTTTATACTGACTAAAAATAAAACTTTAAAATAGTTTACATATTGTTTTGAAATATGAAATTCACAAAGTAATAAACACATAGACATGTTCACAGAGAAAGCTTGCAGTGAAAATAAGTTCAGATTAAAAGAAACACAATCAAACATTCTAGGGGATATTTTTCTCTGTTACAGTGAAAAACACATTAGTTTGTGTTTAACTTATTTTTGGTCATCCTTTCCTAAATTAGTGGGAGGCATATGGCTGGAAAAAAAAGTTTATCATACTGTTCTCATGTATAATTTGGATACTAACTTTTGGGGGGAAAAATCTGTAAAAAATAGTATGTCTTATACACAAATAATTACAGGAAGTTTTTTTTAGATTTACAAGTTTTCCTGTTATTTTCTGTCAGTTCTTTACACAAGACTCACTGACCTAGCATTAAGAACATTAGGTTTATAAGTTCCAAAAATTCACTCTGAATTGTCCAGCAGGACACATGGCATAACGGTTATAGGAGACAATCATCTGGAAGTTGCAGGTTCAATCCTGACTGCAGGCGAGTAACAATACAGGAATACTTAACACTTGTACCCGGTTATGGCTAACAGAATCAGAACAGGCGACCCCCGTGGATTCAATAGAAGATGTAGTTCAAAGTTTCGTGAAGGTTCCCCGAGTTTGACGAACACCTGAAGAAGGCTGGAGGACATATCGGCAGAAACGTGGAAATAACAATGAGGACAATAGTCCGAAAACTCTTAATGATAAAAATCACCAGAAATTTAGACAACTAACTTAGCTCAAGTTTCTATGCAAAATCCTCGATCATCTATATATTAATAACTATTGTAACTGCATACCTACTTTTACCCTAATTTGGTGTGTGTTACACTAGGGTGAGTGGAGTGATAGACTGAATAAATTAAGTGATATCTAATCACCCCCTCACCATGCCCATAAATATATGCTTTAACAATATTAGTAGCTGGCAATCCTGGTTGGGAATTCACATTCCTAGCACGCCAGCTCTCCCTGTAATGAATTCTATGAAAAATCTACTCTAAGCAAGCCAACAACTCTTCAACACTGATCTTTGATTTTAGCCGAAATATTACAGCAGTACAGCAATTGTAATTATCAACTACTTTATATATTTTTTAATTTCATAAAATCTAAAGAAAACCTGCATGCATCCAATTTCCGTGGTTTCATATTGATATAGTTAAATAGAGTGAAATTCAATGCCAATTTATAAATAACAGAATTTATCAAAAAAGTCCTCTCTATTTCATACATTTTTTAATTATTTTCATATATTTTTCATTTTTAAAAGAAAAGTTGTGGAATCCAACATTCAGGAAACTTATGGTAATAAAGAAGTAATGATATTTTTAGGAAAACACTTGTTTCATAGAAATTTTTAAATGAGTAAAATAATTCTTTTCAGCAATATAATTCATTTGTTTAACTATTTTGGTACTGAGAGCAACTCAAATTGCAAAAATACAATTAACAAGGTGAAATGCATATTTAGTCAACATTACTTAAAAACTTTGGATCCTCTGTGAGTCACCCCCCCCTCACCCACTGAAAGTTCCTCTTGTTTGATATATACCCCAGCCCTAAAATAAAAAACAGAAAATTGTATTACATTTTAAACTTTAGAAAAACAGTCATTTTTAGAAGTAGCAATGAAAAAAAAATTCTCTCGTAAAACACTTGAGTGATATTTTTTCCCCATCAAAGCAGCATTCTTTGATAGTTGCTTGACTCAAATTGAGTCACCTCTGAATCATATATCTTAACAATCACTAGATTTGCTTGATTTGGTAGGATTTCTTTGTTTAATGGCATATCAAATTTTGAGGTTTATTTAATACCAAAGCCATCCTTGTAGAAGAACAGCAGTAATACTATAGCTGGAGGATAAGGGGGTCTATACAAGATTTGAAGCAAGTTTTTTTTAATTTTATGGTGAAAAGTGCATTCCAGCCTTTAAATTTGTCGCCAAATGTGCTGCGACAAAAGGGTTAATCAATTCATTTTTTTGTATTGTATATAACTAAATATTGTATAATATTTAGATATTCTAATTAATTTGAAGAATTTCCACAGGTTCAATTAGAAAAATATTAACTTAAACCTAAAAAAAAATAAATAAATAAACAGATGAAAAAAATTCCAATTCTTGCAACACGTAGGAAAAAATAACAAAAAAAACGTAGGGTGAATAAGCCGCAGTGGTTCTTTGAAATACTTATGATATCTGACCTAAATATGAATAAAAAAATTTTTTCAAACATGTATCTTTTACATAACTTGCTTGGTAAGTGCCTGTTTCTACTTGACTTTTTTCTTTGTTTCAATGGTTGGCTTGAAAAAGATACTGATATCATTCAGATGCTGTTCTCCTCCTCTTATGAAAATGGTTGGGAAAATATGAGGAGAAAAAAGAAAAATAGAAATTTAGATGATCAATCTGGACCACAGAAGGAGAAATTCTCAGCTTCCAACCAGAATGTTCATTTCCTTCAAGAATTACGTCATAAAAGGATTTGGATTTTTTTTCTGTCTCTTCATTTCTCAGAAAGAGTAGTACCATTTCTTCTTCATTGGGTCATAGAGAACATTGATTATTTCCATTGTGAAATCCTCATTCAATTTACTATTAGATTAAACAAAAAAAAAAATGATAATTACATTTACAATCCTATTGGATATACCGAAACCCCACTCCCCACAAAAAACAAATAAAAAGCAAAGAATTTTTAACTTTGAAGGAATCGACTTTTCATAGCTTTAAGATTCAAATGAATTAAGAAAATATTTTATTTGTTCCTTTCATCCGAAAAGACTAAAGCAAAATATGCAAAAAAAAAAAAATTCAAAAAAATAAACATAGAACGAAACATCTGGTATAATTATAAGATTTGCCTTGAGAATTCTTAATAATTCTTGCTCAATAGCTGGTCATTGTAGACCTGGACCATTTACCAAATTTTTTCTCATTCCTCAATGATATTTGCATTTGAAAAATAAGATCTAAAAATGTTTGGCTTCAAGTTAGCCTTACTGCACTTTTAACCTGGACTGAAGTCAAAAGCCAATTATCAAAGATTCTCCTGATGAGATTGGTGCTATACAGTCTTTTTCTCTTCATCTATTAAAACTCAAAATCAGACTACATTTAATAAATTTCTACAATGATCTTTTTTGCCTTTTTCTCTGCTTTCCACTAAAAATGCTTCACAAAAGAGATTTTAAGTAACAAAATCAGAGAGAATTATTCACATAAAAATATCTGACAAATGAGGAGTTTTTCCTTAAAGATCAACTAGAAATTTTCTGTTTAAAGGAGTCATGAATGATGATGATATAATAAAGGATAAAGCAAACAGAAAAGAATTGATTTCTAAGTCATCAATAACTGATTTGTGATTAGTTTTTACATTTTACTTGGATAGTCATATATGATATAAAGATCTGATTTTCTCTTGGAAAACACACATATGAAAATAAGAAATAAAATCAAATTCGAATAAACAGCATTTTTGAAAAAGTGGATAGAATCACAAAGACTAATAAATTTTTGCTAAGCTGACTAAGTCAGTGATTCTCAAACAGGTGGCAGTTGGTTCCCATGGGGTGAAACTTTAGCCAGAGAAAGAATTACAACTGAACTCTATACTGGCAAAGAATGTGCTTTGTACACACATTATGTGTGTGTGTGTGTGTGTGTGTGTGTGTGTGTGTGTCATGTAACACAGAAAACCACATATTACAACTTATAGTTTCATGTTTTCATGATCATCAGGCAACATTACATTCTGAAGAATCTTAAAAGTAGTTCTAAAGGGTTGTACAGTAATTCAAGTAGGCTAAACACAGTAATTTTATTTATATATATATATATATATATATATATTAATTGTGTTATTATGTATTATAATTGTGCATATTAGTGTTTTGTTTTATATATATATATATATATATGCACACACCTACACATATGTGTGTAAAATGAAATATCAATGTACACAAGTGTAAGAGTCTAAGTATGAGTTAAGAATTCACCAAATAACCGCTACTTCAGAATTAATCCTCTTTGGGACTATTCTATTTCTGAGATTCAAGAAGTGTGAGTCATTGAATGTTCTTGAAGAAGTAGCAGGTTTCTAGGATTTCTTAGGCTGAATAAAAACTCAGCCTTACTCATTCTGAAAAAAAAAAAAAATGAACATTTAAACATTTATAAAATAATTTAACTTAAACCTTAATTACATATAATTCCATGATTTGAAATCTACAAAGCAAAAATCAGGAAGGAATTGAAGAAATCTAGAATCAGAGGAAAAGCTGGGCTTGGAGAATCACAGATTCAACACTATAAAATTCAATTCTCCAAAGAGCAGATTAAGCTATTAGAGGTGTTACCAGTATTTGGTAATGTGTTGGTGCTAAGGAGGATATCTTGTTGCATCCCCCCTCAACTAGGTCCAATATTAGTATAAATGTATCCATTGATACACTAACACTGAATGAATAGAAAAGAAAGACATAATAAACCCAGCTAAACATATATAGGACATTTAATACATACAATTAAAAACATATTAAAAGTGTTGCAATAATAAAGAAACAACACAACAACCAGTGCTTAAAAAAAAGAGGTAACGTTAGTTTTTCTTGTCTTCTTTGGACATACACTGCCATGTGAGCTTATATTTCAATGTCAAGACAAAAGACCATGGCTAGATTTGGAGACAAAGAGTCTCTTCTCTTGAATGAACAGATACACAAACAGAGGTCTTATCCTTTTGAAAATGGAAAGCAAAAAAAAAAAAAAAAAAAAGGCTCTGAGTTCTCATATGACCAACAGACACCACATGATATCCAGAGACAAACCCCACAATCCAACTGAAGACAATTATCTCCCAACAAGGCAAAGGTTGTTTTTTTTTTTTAAATATAAGTAGACCACCTGTGAATTTGATCATATTACATTTTAAGAGCAGTCCATGATGATATTGATGCTTCTGTTTACTAAATGAATTTAATTAACATTTATCAGTTATCTCTGTAGTTGAAAATTTGCATGGTGAAAAATGATATTCATCTTAAATGAAAACCTAACAAAATCATCATTTAGTTACAAATTGGATTGGAAATTGTTTTATTCTTTAAGTTTAGAGAATTTTAAGTATTGAGCTAATAAAAACTTACTTTGATGTGTCATTTTGCATGGATTACGGTTACATGCATATATACAAACATAAGAATTTCACTAATTTCCAGTCAAGTCATGCTTAAGGAATTAAATCACCAAAGTTAAGCAATGATTAGCCAGTTCATTACTTAAATAGGTGACCACTAAAGAATCTGATGTCAGTGAACCAGATTAAGTAAAACTAAGTAAATTCTATTAGAATTTTGATAACATAAAATTTGAAATTCAACATTCAATGGAAAAAATACAGATTAGATATTTTTGATATTAAATTCGGCTTGTTTTAAAAATATTATATAAATGAGATCTGAGATTTGACATGACAAATTGATAATCTGAACCCAAAACCTCATTCTTTGGGTGTATTTTTTTACTTAAATGTCTCACAGTGTTTAAAGAAAGACTAAAAAAAAAAAAAAAAAAAGACTGACCATAATTTGTATTGGCTAAGGGCAATTTGGACGATGGAGACTCAATCATCAGTGGACGGGATTCTTCCTGGTTTTTTCTCCCTGAAGATGGTCGGCAGTCTGTTGTTGGCTGCATAATCCTATTCTGTCTTTTTCTTTTAAGTTCTTCATTGATACGATCTCGCTGTAAAACAACAGGGAAAAAATTATCACACAACATTAGACATTGCAATTATATATATTTTGAATTATGTTTTGAAATAGGAATCATTCAGGGGATGTCCTCGTGGCGTAATGGTTAAAGCGATGGACTGCGGTATTGTAGTAACTGAGTTTGTACTCCAGCCGCGCTATTACGTTCAATTTCGGGCAAATACCCTTGGGAAAGGCATGAACCCCTTTATCCTCCCAGCTATGGGTTAAATAGCACCACGCTGTTCTCCTGGAATAATCGCTTTGGCATTAAATAACTAAAAAAAGGGTGATACATGGCGCATTCAATAAGTTTCTAGACTTTTTTTGTACAAGCATTTAAAATTGCCATAGATTCTTGAAAATTCAGTATGTTATTGCTATACATCTTATGAGATGACTGACCAATTTTTATGACTTCTGGTTCAAATGAACAGCTACAGCAGGAATTGGAATACACCCTACTAAAGCCTGATTGTCACAGCTGGTGAATTACCAAAATCCAATCTGCACGTGAGGACACTTTAGAAGAACGATATGCAATAAAATTCTGTTTTAAACTTGGAAAAAATGCCACAGAAATGTATGGAATGTTTCAGACTGCTTTTCAACCATCTTGCATGAATCGAGCATCAGTTTTTGAGCGGCATAAGAGATTCATGGAAGGCAGGGAGTCTGTGAGGGATGATGAGAGGTGTGGGAGGAGTAAGGAAGCCAATACACAAGAGTTGATTGGCTGAAGGATTAGGGTTACTATGTTGAGGTTTTAAGGGAGTTCAGGAAGAGATTCCATCGGAAGAGGCCAGCACTCTTCAAATTGGGTCAGTGGAATTTCCACCAGGACAATGCACCAGTCCACAACTCCATCCTTGTCACAGACTATTTGACCAAGATGGGCATCAAGACAGTTCCTCAGCCTCCCTACAGTCCAGACCTTGCTCCCTGTGACTTTTGGTTATTCCCTAAGCTCAGAGTCTGTTATTATGAGACAATTGAGGAGATGAAAGAGGCTGTGACGAAGGTCATTGACATGCTTACACAAGAGGACTTCCATGGGGCCTAGCATAATGGTTATTGTCATAGGAAATACAATCAGTAATGTAAAGTATACATCCAGGATGAAGTTGTTTGTAATTCCCTTGGGAAAGACATGAATCCATCAGTTCTCCCTCCAGCTATTGATCTATAGTAGAACAGATTGGGTTCTTTGGCCTTGGTTAGGCAACTAGTCGAGAAGAAGGAAAACTCTAAATTAAAACCAGCTGTATTCTACTTCAAAATTGACCTTGTCACATCCTGCTTCTGGGATATTTGTTTGTTTGTTTGGGTTTTATGGCATTCAACCTTTGTAGTTTATTTAATGCCAAATCAATCTTTATACAAACAAACAGTTCTATTTCAAACAATTCAATTTAGCATAAGTACACAATTTAATAATAGTCAAAAACATTCCTATTTCAAGCTATTTAGTTTAATCAAACAGATCTATTTTAAACAATTCAGTTTAAGTTTTTTGTTTTTTTTACACAAATGTCAAAACAGTTTCATTTCAAAAAATTCAGTTTAGCATAAGTACACAGTTTAAATGTCAGAACAGTCCTATTTCAAACAATTCAGTTTAGCATAAGTATGCAGTTTAGTTCTATTTGACCCATAGATAGGATCCTATCAGGTTCTACCACTCCGGGTCAGAGTGGACTTGGGAGCAATGGCAATGAAGGAGTACTCTGCATTCCCCTAAGCTCAAGCATTACTGAAACCTCACCATCAGATTGTTTAATGTCATATCAGGACACTCATGTGAGGAGGGGTCTTCCCCCTCTGCAAAGAAGCAGTCGGTGTATTCTACGGCCTCCCCTCTAGCTGACTGGGCAATCCTGCTTCTAGGAGAGAGGTTGTGTAAATACATTCTTAAACACAAATCAAAACTGAAATAAAGTCTCAAAACCAGGAGAAAGAAGTCAATTAAGATTGATTCTAAGAAAGAAAAATCAAAGATCTACTAAAACATTAAAAAACAAACAAACACAAAAGACAATTCTATTACAAACCAAACTTATTCATATAGAGTCTACAGCATTGTAACATTTCTTGGTTAGATGACATCAGTTTCACTAAATCATGGGAAACAAATATTGAACTTTATATTTCATTTTTTTTTAATGATTTAAAGTCTGAAATTTGCATCCAAATAAAAACATTTTTGTAATTTGATAATTTATTTTTCTCTTCCCTGTCATAGGAAAAAAATTAATAAATAAGTAAAAAAAAAAAAGAAAAAAGAAAAAAAAAGAAAAAGAAAGAGAAAAAAAATTGAAAATTGCTTTTTTACAATGAAGTAGAAACTAAAAAATGACCAACTGAATCATTTAACCTAGAATTATAGGAAACTTTTTTCAAAAAACAGAACAAAAAAAAATTGACATATCATGGAAGGGTTTGTTTTTTTTTTTAAATTAACAAATTTGCTTCATCTTTTTAAAAAATTTTTACTTTACATAAACAAAATTATACCACATTATTGTCATGGCTTAGAATACTGCTGACTCTATCCTCTGCAGTTGGGTAAGACCCTCCCTTCCCCCCAAAACGGATGTTCAGATAGTAAACTGAATCTGGTGATGAGGGTTCAGTTCTGGAGCTCTAGAAAGTGTGGAGTACTCCTTTATTACCATTATTTTCACATCAACTCCAAGCCAGAGTCATAATACCCAATAGGGTCCCATCTATGGCTCAAATAGATCTTTTCAGAAATTATTAGTATTAGCAGGAATACTTGAAACCACAAAAATGTATGCAGATTTTTATATTAAAAATAGTTACTTAAAGTTATAATAGTTTAGAAAGTATTATTATTATTATTATTAATTGCTTGAAATACTTTAACCATTTAACAGTGTTCAAATTATCAGTATTAGATAATTATAAGATTTCAAGTCTTCCTATGTGCAAACAAATGTACATTAAATAGAAATAGTTCTGGAAACCATATAATTGCTTTAAAAAAAGGCTAAGGCAATGAATAGCCCAAGAAGGGTTGACATGCCATAAAAACAACTAAACAAAATTTTATTCATCTATTACATTTATGCAATTACTTCTATAAACCCTTTCTTTACTAGATATATTCTAACAAACTGATCCCTTCCCCAAACTGTTTCACAGTTGTTTTTTTTCATGATTATGATTCCCTCCAAATAAACATGTAATAAAAAAAAACAAATAACCAACTAATTATCTAAAGTTTATCATTAATTTCTAAGATCTCTCCTTTTTCTAGAAACGGCAGATAGACTCTCAAATAACTTCTATATTCTGAGGAGGCACTTGTAGTGTAACAGTTATCCCCATATGGGATGGAATTCACAATTTGAGTTCAAATCCTGTACAAAGCAGTTTACATTTCACATAGCACTAATATGAATCCAACTACTTTCCCCCACCCAGCTAGAGTTAATTAGTAGGGAAAGCTAAACTCTAACCAAAATCTAGAAGAAAAAAAGGCCTCAATTCAAATCAATTGTACTCCATTTCAAAGTTGACCTAGTGTCGCATCCTCTGCCTTATATGGCAGAGGGGTTGGGTAAATATATAGTTTGATTGATTTATAGCGATTTTCACAAGATTTTAAAGTGATTCTTTTTAGTAATATTAATGAGGACATGCTTGTTTAAAAAGGAGGATTTAATCAAAGATCCACTTAATTCAATTGTACACAGTTATTTGATGACATCCTTTAAATGCATTCTTTTTGTCCTACTCCACAAAATAGCAATAAAATATATAGTCCAAGTCTTTTGTATGCGAGGTTGAAATAGGCTAATGTTTATCCAGATGCTTTAGACAACCTGCATATGGCCTAACTTTATAAGATTGTTAGATATAAAAGGGAAATGAGACTTTATATCAAATCTGAGATTTCCACGATGAGCTGAAGTTTGAAAAGCCAAATAAACTTCTGAACGACACTTTCTCAGAAATATCCAAATTTTATTATTATTCATTCAGTTATAAAACTTTTATTTCAGTTTATGTCATCTATATTTAAAAAAAAGAGTAGTGTTTTGAGAAAGGTGTATGTTGTAATGTTCTCGAGGTCTTGAAAAAGGTTGTCACTCGATCCCAGTTACAGAAAAGGAATGACAGACATGTTGATCACAGAAACTACTCACATTTCCTGTATTATATTTTCTTCTACTAACCAGACCGAAAATAAAGATGTGGACTGACTTTGCTCAGTTGATGGAAGAAAAGAACAATTCATTTATAAGGAATCTGTTTGCCTTCAGTCCCAAACTGCTTTAATCTCAACTGCCTGGAATTCATAACTCTCAAAGTCTCACATGTCTGCCCCTAACCAAATGAATGAATATCTATACGTCTCCTACACTTTGCTTCAGCAATATGAACTTTGACCATTCACCTGTTAATTACAACGTGGCAAGAAAGAGGATTAAATATGTGTGCAAATGGTTACCTCACGATTCACTCTGAATAGTGAGTGATATTTATTGGGTACCCTTTACTTTTGACCTTGTGTCAAAACTAAGCTAAGTTTAATAAATAACTTTATGTGTACAAATAATCTGAGGTTATTGAGAAATATATATCCTAAAAAATGTGTGCATATAATGATGTATGTTTTTGTTTATATTGAAATTCTTGGAGGATTGTAAAATATATTGGCAAAGTGAGAGAGGCAGTAGCCCAGAAGAATCTTGTTAAGTGTAATAGATCCAACTCAGATTAACAGGCCATTATTAGGAAGTTATTCTCACTGAGTGTCCCAACTCTCAGGTCAAACTAAGCTTAGTAAATGTCAATAAAAATGCAACCAAAAAGGCCATATATTTTGTGTATTCATAGTCTAGACTTGCATGAAAGATCAGCCATGCATACAATTAAACACCTATTTCGGCTCGATCAAAAGTTAAGCAATGATCAGCCTGTTCAACACTAAGATAAGTAATCACTTCAGAACTAACATACTTTGACTATACTAAAATATTATTACTAAATGATTTCAAAGTTGTTTCTAATCAGTTGAGTTATAACAGAATGGTAAACAGTGCAATAAAAACTTATTTTTCTATCTGCAATTTAACATGAGCATCTTTAACCTAAAATTTTGTGGGTGTGATGATGACTATTTTCTCCTGTAAACAAAAAACACATCACTTTGATGATCTTTTGTTATAAGTGGGAGAAGTTTTTCTTATTTTCCATGATATTGCTTTTGAGATTTGATATATATATATATATATATATATATATATATAAAGGGTTATGCTGTGAGGGTATTGCTTATCAGTGATCGACAGCATATGAAAATAGTTTCTTTGTTTCCAGAATTCTTTTGAAGCACTGATGTCATGTAAACTTTTTCTTGTTCATCTTTAATAGTTGACTTGATAGATAACATTTGGTTGGAGAAAATACTTATCAAAATGAGATTGGAGCTTTGATCTGGGAAGGAATTGGTGGTGATTATTTTTGTATGATTTGTGATGCTTTCTATACAACTGAAACTAACTTTTAAAATGTTCCTATTGAATATTTTGGAGCTTGCTTGATTGTGGGAAATATTTATCTATCAGTTTGAGGAATATCTTGCTAATGTTTGTCTTGATACTTTTATTGTACAATGGATTGAATGAAATGATCATTCTTTTCACATTATTTTTCTTTATTCTATGAGGGTTAAATGCTAATGTTGGAGGGAAACCTTGATTTTCCAGAAACGTTTCATATTCATCTTTGGGCTTATCAAAGTTAGTTTCATTGGAATAATGATCAGATAATCTGTTTCTACTTTGGTATTTGTTAAATCTATTGATCTATAGACTCGGATTTTCTGTAATGTAAATCCGATTCCATTTTATATTCCGTGCTTTCCATGTGCCACTCTTTCTTAATACTTGTAATTCTTTCGAATGTAGTATTGGACTACTACATATCTTTTTTCATTGGAATGTTTCAATGTTTGTCATGATGCTTTTATTGGACAATGAATTGAACAAAATAAAGTCGCTTTTTCTGCTGTCTTTCTTTATTCTATATGCTGTGTTAACTGTTTGTGTCCAAGAATCTCTATAAAAGAAGGATACAAAACAGATCTGAAAAAGTGTAGATCCATAAATAAGGATGAATCAAAAGTTATGCAATATTTTGGAATGTGCTGGTCTGTAACAGAAAGATCACATAACCAAAGCAGTTCAAGCAATGGAAGGTACTCCTTGTTGTTTGTAGTATTATAGGAGTTGATTTACTGACATATTGCACGCATTGCTTCACTCTGTAAGTGATTTGAAAGCCACACAGAGGAACATAAAAGGTAGTCTAATTCAGGAACGTGTACTTTACAAATTCAAACTGGGCAATAATATTATAACCATAAACATTTGTTGAGAGAAAGGCGAAGACACAGTTGATCATAGCACAGTAATCAGATGGTTAAAGAAATTTTGTTTGTGTCGCAAAACCCATGTCAATTTGGTAAAATCTGGTCGGCTTCAAATTGTGGAGTCTGATGCAATGCTCCGAGCAGTAGAAGCAAACCTGGTGAGATAAACTCAGAGAGTATTAAGCAAGCTCAACAACTCACCGTATAGTTTGTTACCATTGCAATCTTGGTAAAAGAATCTGAAGCTGCCAAATTTTACCTCATCACCAAAATAAATAGTACTACGACTGTCATTCTACAAAGATGGCTTGGACTTTAAATAAGCCATGAAGGCTGATATGCCATTAATCAAAGAGACCAAGCCAAGTGCACCATCCTGCATGCTCATCAGACCCTCTTGTTCCAAGCAACCTTTTTTGTATCCCATTTGAAGACAAGATGAACATCAAAAGAAATGTTTCAAAGATGCTTTGACCAATGGAAAACTCACTGAAATAAGCACATTGAATGTCAAAGAGACTATTTTAAAGAAAAAAAAAATTTTGTTCATCATTCATTTGTCTCAATACTTTTTGCAAATGTAAATGTAACTATTTATACTTTCTGTCACAAAAACTATCATGAGAATTATTTCATATTTTCTCACCAAATTTATATGAATGCCTTTACAAGAGATCAAGAGACAACAAGCCTGTTGAATATTATAAATATTTCTTTAATGGATCTTAAAAGCTGTGGTTACTAACACCAACTGATTCAATCCCACTATTTTCTATCATCATCTCAAATAACCAGGACTTGAAACTTTTTGTCTCTTTTTGTATTGTTAAATCAGGTTTCCTGATTTCAATTAGACTAGTAGTCCATATCTTGCACTTTTCAAGCCCAATTTAAAGCAGGACTTTTCTAGTTTCTTAGTTTTGCTTCTCAGGTTTGGCTGAAATTAATAGTGTCGGTTGTTAAGATTTTCTTGGATGGTGATTAGTTCATTTATAAGTAGTTCAAGTAAAATATTGAAAAGAAAGGGAGATAATAGGCATTTCTTGAACTCCAATGTTCACATTGAATTTTGTAATGCTGTTGTTGATCAGAACGATACATTCAGTTTTCTTTAAACATGAACTCAATTATATTAACAATTGTTTGATTGCTATCAATCACCTTCATTGTTCTCTAAAGGGCCTTTCTCCATACTGTGTTAAAAGCTGATTTGAAATCTGTTAAACAGAAATGTGAGGGAGTAAGAAAATCTGGTGATAACATTTCAGTAAATGATGTTATAATTGAAAAGATCAATTAATCCACATTTTGGGGATCAATGGTACAAGGAAGATGATCTAATGTAAAAAGGAGAGCTCTGGTTTTTCAACCTTCAGTGGACTTAAAGAAAAGATATAGAAATGAAAATTTTCCAAGGCAATCAAGGTGTGTCAATCATAATTAAGGTGTGATGACAGCACAAATTCCTTTGACTGTCTCTTGTCATCCATCCCAATCAATCTTGTAAGTTCTCAAGATAGCACGCAGTGTCTGACAGGGCTGATCAATGTAAGTTTTTGTCGGTTGGCTAATACTGGTGTGTCCATGTGTAAAAGTCCATAGGAGAACATCACTCATGAGTTCATCCTTACTTCTTCAGCCCACCTTGCTTGGATAGTCTGTAAGATGGGAGGTAAGTCACCATACAACTACTATTTTGTAGGGTGTTGCTTCCAGGATATATTCAAAAAAGCATGCATCATCCTTATGTAGTTCTCATCAAACTTTTTCTTTGAGCACTTTGTTCAAGTCTATGTGGTGCAGCCAAACAGTAGTACTGAGAGGCTTCTGTTTGATAGAATTCCCATTGTTGGAGAAACAGGGAGTTTGATGAAGGAGCATGTTTGAGAATGATAGTTTCAAGATGATGCTGGGCGTTTCTTGAATAAATCACATGATACTGAAGAGTGAACTTGGAATGGCAAATAAAATCAGTAACATTATCAAGAAAAAAATATTGAAGTAGTTTGGTCCTGTGGTACACAGAGTCAATACTAAGAATGACTTTCCCTGCAGAAAACCCAGGGGATAACTAACAAAGTGAGAGAATGACTTTATAAGAGAAAACTAAAAATTAGATCTGGAAAGACAAAATGAAAGTTATGAGTGGTGTATTGGGGGGGGGGGTGAAAGTAAGTAGGTAAAGTTGGCAACCGTAGTCGAGGGCAACCAGAAGGCTCTCTTTTCAATAGCTACTACAACGAAGTGTAGAGGAGGGTGCTACTCCTTTCCCTGGATTGCTCCACTTTACCCTTGATATGTACCTTATAATGCTGAGTTTTAAGCAAGGAGGTATCAAGAACCATTTTTAAAGTTTTGGTATGACGCGACCTGGGATTGAACCCTGGTCTCCTGGACTATTGGTGAACACTCTACCCTCTTATGTAGATAATAATAATGGACTTTTAACATTAGAACAATATGAGGGCTCTCACAGAAGATTAATTAACATTGTCTCATCAATTCCCTCCTTTATATTCTATTCCTTCTATCTTTGTGTAAGACTATTCAAGATTATTCCAAATGAACCTTTTATAATTGAGAATTCTTTGATAAAAGAGAGAATCTCTGTTTCCTAAGAGCAGGGTTTAATGGAGGAACACATGAAACCTTTTGTGTCTCTATAGGAAAATATAATGAAGAGCTACCTCATAGGTCAAAGAGAATCAGGGTGGCACGTACTTTTTTTTTCCACAAAAGACAAAATAGATATGCCTCAGACTGAAAGTGAGAATGGTGGCATATCATGACCGGCCACTTTTCATTGGCTTACATTAAATCACAGTTGGGAATTTTGGTTTTGAGATCATCAGAGCAATTGATTGATGTGATTCATGCATAGATAAGAATTGGTGTTAGAGGATGTGTTTTAAAGACCAAGAAGACTAATTTTGATCTTTTTTTTTACTTTTTTTTCTTTTCTGCAACAGAAAACAAACCAACAAAGTCTATTCTATTGGCTGGTTGGTTTTACAGCATGTCAACTCTTGTTTAGTTTTCTAACATCACTTTTTTTTAATAAGAAATTACCTGGATTTAAGTAGGTATTCTTATTTAACAATAATTCTTTGCAAACAATTATATTTTTGATTACCAATTCTTAATACAAATAATATATAATTAAATGTTTTCAAGTATTCCTCTCAAATATTATTAATTTGGAATAAATTGAATGGTTTCTAGAAACTATTCCTATTCAATGATAATTATTTGTTTTCACAGTTATATGGTTTCAAGTATTCTTATCTAATGCTGAAAATTTTCAAAACAGATCTATTTAACTGATAAATGGAACTCTACCAGATACTAACACCCCAGGTCAAAGTGGATCTGAGAGTAATAGAAATGGGAGACTCCACACTCTTCAAAGTTCAAAATCTATTTTGTCTGTATCACATCAAATATATGAATTGACACAGAAAATAATTACTACAGTTGACTAAACATCAATGAGTAGCAGTAATAAAAACAACTGTATTTTTTGTTAATACTCACAGCAAGATTTTCTAGCAAAGAGAAATACAGTCCAAAATCAAACAAGACAAGAAGTATAAACATATAAAATCAATATCATAATTAATGACTGTAGAGTCAGCTGTAATATTTTCAACAGAGACATAATCAGCATCATTACTACTATTATTATTATTATTATTTCAGCTAGCAACTTTGGTAAGTAATAATTGATTTCCTATCAGCTTTGGGTGTCATTCCAACCTAATACACCTGCTTTGGGTGGATGTCTGTTTTAACTAAGAACATTGTGTTAATCAATCAATCAATCAATCAATCAAGCAGTCAGCTTGTCATTCTATGCAATTCATAACAAGTTACTGCAGTTACACAACCTTTACATAAAGTCTTTTAATAGCAGATAATAATTTCCAAATAGATGAATATGTATTGTGGTCCAATTTGAATAAGAAATTAATTCGTTATGATAAACACAGACTGTATAAAAAATAGTTTCATGATCAAATTCCTCAGAGGATGTTCCATCATGGTGTGATGATTAACAAGCTAGTCTTGCAGAACTATTGCTGCTGAATAATGAGTTCGATCCTTGCTGAATGTATCACTTGACCTTGTGTCACATCCTGTCTGAGGCAAAAGTGTAGGTAAATACCTTCTAGACAAGCCATGAACTCGTTAAAATCTTCTGAGGTACTGATACTCTATCAAGGATGCAGCTTAAGTCCAGATTAAAACTTTTTTCTTTTTTAATCAAAATATAGTTAGGTTAGTGAATAGGATATTGTACCTGGGTGAAGAGGCAGAGACAGAAACTGACTAAAACTAAGATGAATAAGTGGCCCAAGACTTTCATTAACAAGAGACATGAAATGTTAACAAGTTTATCCAGGAAAAAAAAGAAAAAAATGAGCTGGCTTTAAAAAATGAAACAATATACTTATGTGGACATCTAGAGCCAGGAAGGATATTTACTTAAATAAGGATACAGATGTCTATAGATTTGATTGATTGATTGATTTTAATAGTGTTGGTTTATTTTATGCATAGAGGTTAGAGAATCACATTTATTGTACATTTATATTTTCATTTTTTGTAGAGTTGTAGCTTAAGAAATTTTTTTTAACGTGGTCCGATTGAATATGAATAATTTTTAAATAGATCTATTTGATCCAGAGATGAAACAGATACTACTACTCCAGGTCAGAGTGGACCTGGGAGTAATGGTATTGAAGGAGTACTACATATTCCTCAGATTTCCAGAACTGGAGCCTCACCACCAGATTCAGTTTAGCTTTTAATACCAAGGACACTCCTTGGAGTGGGGGTAGTCTTACCCAGCAGGAGATAGTCAGCATATTCTAAACCCAGCTGATAAGACGTAGATGTTCATTAAATCTAACAAGAAAAAATATTATTTGGGCACAGAAAAATGAACTAAGAAGACTTAAGGATCTTTTATTCTTACCTTACATTTCCTGGTTAGATACTCAAGCATTTTGATAATAAAAGTGTGTGAGCTTGGGATGAACTATTCAAGATAAAGTTAGAGAAACTGTTTCTCTGAATTTCTTCTGCCAGGCAGATTAATATCCATTTCAAAAATTCACATCAACTTTTACATAGGCCACAAATCCATCAAAACTGAGATGCTAATGTCAGATTATATTCTTCCATCTCCTTTTCAGAATGTCTTGGACTCTTTTGAATACAAACTTCCAAACCCAAAGCCAACGTTCTTCCCCTTTTTACTTAGGTTCTCTCAAAACTGGATATGCATTAAATTAGTTTCTTTTGGATTTTCCTTTTGTCAAATACAAGCAAGAAACCTTGCTGCTTTCCTTTTAATACATATATATATATATATATATATATATATATATATATATAGCATAGATAAAAGACAGAGTGTTTATTAAATCAGAGCAAGAAGCCTCCCAGCAAGCAGAACAGATTGAAATATAATCTATTTTAACTATAGAATCTAAATTGAAATCACATATGATTTAAATTTTTTATTGTTTCAAACATATTCCCAAGACAGTCTATTTATAGACAAATTGAATCTTTTTTTTTTTTCTCTAGCAAATTTGGCAGCACTTTTCAGGGAAAATTTTAAAAAATGCATTTGAATTCAGTGTTTAGAAATTGATTCCTATTTGATAGAGAACAGATTAAGTTATTTTATCAAATATAAAAGTTCTTATTACATGACCAAAATCATTTCTTTTAAATAAATTGATTTCAACGTCTGCACTATTATATAAAAATCACAAACCTCTTGACTTCAGTAAAAAGTGCTAACCTTACAAGTAACACTCACAAAAATATAATTTTGTGTCAAAAATGAATTATTACCAAAATGATTTATGGCTAGAAATTTTGGAATTGGAAACTATTTTCAGAGAGAAAATGAGATTAACAAAAAACTTCAAAAGAAACAGAATATCTTTTGAGAAAAAGATAAATCAACAAGATTTTAATGTCAATTTTGAGGAGATTTAGTTTATGCCTGCAAGTTCTTTATATTCAGTTATGGTGCCATAGAGCCCAGGCCATTTTTAACAGCAGACTGAAGAATTCAGGTAAATTACTGTCAGATCAAAATAATTGCTAACATTCTTTGAGTGCAGTCTGACTCTAAATCCATAATAAGCTTACTAGACTTTTCAAATATATCAAATTCGCTATCACTTAACAAATGCTATCTGTTGTACATAGCCATACCGTGAAGACATAGAAACAAATACAGGTTGTTTTTTTCTTTTTCTTTAAGTACTGAGCCATCAAAAGAACAGTCTGCAATGTGTATCAATAGCCATAATCAGTTCAAACTGTTAGCTTCAATAATGAAATTCAAGGATGGTGAAGAGAGGAGGGGGACCCAGCTTAGTGTCCAATGAGAGTAACATCTAAAAATCTGTCACTGGTTTTCTGCTTAAAATAATTTTTTTTAAGGTCATCTTGTTTAACTTATCTGTCTCGCAATTTCTGGTTTATTGTCAGGATTTCAGTTCAATTTGGCAGCCAATCAAATTGATTCAAAG
The DNA here is from genome assembly GCA_963585895.1 of Sepioteuthis lessoniana. NCBI lineage: Eukaryota > Metazoa > Mollusca > Cephalopoda > Myopsida > Loliginidae > Sepioteuthis > Sepioteuthis lessoniana. The sequence goes on from OY757930.1 coordinate 2,602,070, forward strand.
TATTATTTCGTCTGCCATAAAAAAAAAAATTGGAAATAGTTTCTCTTGTGCATTCCAGCAAAGTCAGGATGTTTTATTAAGATAATTACTGAACAAATGTATTTTGGGATGAACAGCTTAGATAGATGGTTTCTGTTGACAATATGAAATGTTTGAACATATTTACTGCATTGCAACAACAAAAGACTAATAAAAAAAGATCTTGCAAAACCAAAAGCAATTACAGTTTTCAAAAGAAAAAAAAAGAGACAATTTCTATGTTGATGTCTATTCTTTCATGGTACTATCGTTTATGATTACAATCAGACCCAAACTTCTTTGCAGCTGGTCTTTGGAAGCTGGTCAGACAGAAGAAACTGAAAAAGCATTTCTTACTTGAAAGACTTTGGTTCCTTATTTTATCAAATGACAAAGAGGATTCTTCAACAGACAAAAATAATTGCTCAAATTTGTCAATTTATCTTTGCTAATTAGAAACTGATTGAAGTTTTCAAGATTATTTTTTCGCAAAAGGATTCATACACAATAATCAATGAATAATTTATTTATTTTCAAACTGTAATTAAATAGTTTAATTTTAACTTTTGTTAAAGACCAAACTAATTTTTTGTTAACAAACACTTGTAGTAGTTGTTGTTCTTAGATAAAACATCATTTATAATTATTCATTTTAAATTAATATTTCTTTCATCTTATGTCAGTTGCTTTTTGTCACAACTCTCAAATTTATTTTATGATCAGTAATTGACAATGCTTCAACAAATAAATCAAATAATATTACAACTAATACTAATAATATATGTGAACAAAGATATATCCATTATATCATTTCACTTATTTTTTTTATTAGATCTGACCAATAAAATAAAACGCAGTTTTTTCCCCAGCAGTGGTCATGTCAATACTGCTATATGGATGCACTACATGGACGCTAGCAAAACGTATGGAGAAATAGCTTGACGGCAATTATACAAGAATACTGCGAGCAATATTGAACAAGTCCTGGAGGCAGCACCCCACAAAGGAGCAGCAGTACAGCCACCTACCACCCATCACGAAAACTATCCGAGTTAGACGAATCAGACATGCGGGACACTGCTGGAGAAGTGGGGATGAACTCATAAGCGACGTACTCCTGTGAACCCCTTCACATGGACGAGCAAAGGTAGGACGACTAGGTAGAACCTATATACAACAGCTCTATGCCGATACAGGATGTAGCCCTGAACACCTGCAGAGAGCAATGGACGATAGAGACAGGTGCCAAGAGAGGGTCAGGGAGATCCATGTTGGCGACATGATGATGATGAAGGTGTAATGGTTGTCATCGAAGGAAATGGACACAGCAAACTGAGTTCAAACCCTGGATGAGGCTGTTTTTATTTCACATAAAGCTAATAGATTTGTAGAAGGTATAAGTCCAACTATATTCTCTTCAACTATAGCTAAATAGTAGGGTTGACTAGGGTCTTTAAACTTGTATGGCAACAGATTTAAAAGAAGAAAAACTCTGAATTAAAACTAAAGGGGCTCTTTTCTCATTAGTCCAGCTACTTTAAGAGCACTTTTTCCTCCGGCTATCAAAAATGATGGTATATCAGTCATTAAAAAAAAAAAAAAGTAAAGTTATGTGATCACCTTTAAATTTCTTTAATTGGTTTGATTTTGATAGCCTAATTAGTAATATCCATGCTGAGATTATCATTGCATAAGCACATCAAAAGGGAGATAATTCAAGAGAGGAGCAGAATAAAGGAAATGATTGATGAATACTGCCAGTAGAAATTCCACTGAGCTGGACACATTGTAGGTTCATAGACCAGTGCGGCTGTCAACTGGTATCCAGGTGACTGAAAATGACCAATCAGAAAAACTACCATAATGACTGGAAAACAATTTGGGCCAATAAAAAGAAGGGTGAGAGAAAAAACAAAATCCAAGTGCATTATGGCCAGCAATATGAAAAACATTAGACAGCCTGAACAATAAAGAAACAAGAGAAATTGATAGATTGGTTTCCCAAGGAATAAGGGATTTAAGTTTGAATAAGAGATGTAAGTTTGAATCTCAATGAAAAAGAGCCTTATTCTTTATTTTTGATCCATATTGCTAATTTACAATCACTGAAATAAGTCAACATAATTAAAAAAAACATAAAACAGAAATACAATCAAAGAAAAACTAATAAAAAATTAATAACTAAATGGCTTCTTATCATTTAATGTTAAAAGAATCCCTGAAAAAATAACAAATAACGAATGACACTGGACTAAAAGATACTGAGCTCACTTGATACTCTTTAAGTTCTATTCACCAGAATTTTCCGTATGGTTTGGAGCATGACCTTTTAATTCCAAGGTTTTAGGCCTAGTTGACATTGCTTGATTGCAACCCAAGCAAAATTTCTTTAACTATCTGGTTGCTGTAAAGTGATAAAACATATACCTTCACCTTTTTCCCAACAATTTTTTTTGTTACTTCCATGACATTTTGACCCATTTCAAACTCATAAGGCCTAAGCTCTCAAATTAGACCATAGTACATATTCATTTGAGTGGTTTTTGAAATTACATACACAGTGAAGAAATGCATAATGTGTCAGCACACCAACAGCTATGGTATTACCAACCACAGCTTGAACTGCTTCAGTGATGTGATATATGTGCTACAAAAATGTACAAAAATATTGCAAAAGTTTTAACTCACCCTATTATTTTAATTACTTGCCTTATTTGTTTTGCTGAAGTAGATTTTGAAAGTACTCATTTTCATCAGGTTATGTTTAGGCTTGGTTTGGTTTCTTTGTTTAATGGCATATCCACTTTCATGGGTTACTTAATGCCAAATACATACTTAAAGAAGAACAGTAGTAGTAGTACTACTACTTAAAAAATAGCCGAAGAATAAGCAGGTTCATATCTATTCCAAAGGTATTAGTCCGAACAGGGGGGAATAAGGGGGTTCATATTTTTCCAAGAGTATCATCCCAAACTAGAGGGTTAGGGGGTTCATATCTTTCCCAAGGGTATTAATCTGAATAGGGGAGATAAGGGGGTTCATATCTATCCCAAAGGTATTAGTCCGAACAGGGGGGAATAAAGGGGTTCATATCTTTCCCAAGAGTATCATTCTGAACTGGAGGATTAAGGGGTTCATATGTTTCCCAAGGGTATTAATCTGAACAGTGGAGATAAGGGGGTTTATATCTATCCCAAGGGTATTAGTCTGAACAGTGGGGATAAGCGGGTTCACATCTTTCCTAAAGGTATTAGCCCCAAAGGGAAAATAATACTATCACTAAAGTTCGAATTCAATATGGTGACACAGTTCAGCACATTAGCTGGTTAAGTTTGATACAAAATGTTTTCAACGGCTTTTTTTTTTTGTTTTTAGCCAGGCTCACTTCACAATGCCAAATTGAATATCAATTCAAACTAAGACAAATTAGCCTAAAGTACAAAATGGCCTTTAAAATAAATCTTGTTTTAAATCTTCAGACATCTGACCAAATGGATATAAATTTAATGGGCAAAAAGAAGAAGAAGAAAAAGAAGAAGAAACACTTTCAAAACTTCTACAATCTAATTTATTTTTTCTCATGTACACAAGAGTTTTTATGTTCGTCATTATACTAATGGGAATCAGTGAAGAAAGTGGAGATGTTGAACTTAAGATCTTATACAGACCAACAATTTGTATTAATCTGAATAGATCATAAGTAACCAAAGTTGACTAAGACCATACTGCAATAAAATGTCATTTGCTTACAATCAGTCTAGAAATTACATGATAAATCCTTTAAAAGATCTAACTACAACTTGTGCACAGTATTTAGATTTATAATCTTTTTTTTTTGTTTTTCAAGAGAACAATAAGTCAGAGAAAGACAAAAGTCAAGGAATCAAATAATTTAGCAACAAACTCAGTTTGAAAAATCTCTTCTCTATCTTCAGCACAGAAAGAAAAGGTCAAATTTAACTCATGGATGTTTTGTCAATGCCTCCCAACAAAAATAACATCATTTGGTAATTTGCAAGAATTTAATTAGGAGAAAAAAAAAAAAAAAGAACAAACAAAAGAAGCATGCATATATCTGATTGTTCATGTAGACAAAAGCAAAAATAATAAATTCTGTTTATACAACATGCTAAACAGAAATGGCAAATATCTAACAGAGTTTTCTACTGAGAACAAACTTGTATGCTTAAACACAAAATTTCAAAATAGAAAGGAAAACTATGGATTTACACAAAGTCAAATAACTCAAAAGCACTGCTAGATTATAGATTTATAAACAAGAAGTGGATAAACAGTATTTTGAATGATGAGGATACCCTTCCTTTGAAGGAGTATCTTCTCATCACAGAATCATCTCAGCAAATATTTGCCCAAGTTTATACAGAAATAAGAAACTAACTGGTAAAGTTTTGTGATATAAGCAATAAGTTAGATACTCTTCAGTAGACATCTGAAAGGAGACATATTCCAAATGATGAATATAAAAACTTAGTTACAACCTACATAGAAGTAGCTATTGAGTGTATACCAACCAAACCAATATATCATGTTCTCTGGGAGTCAATAGCTGTTAGGAAAATATGAGATAATATGAAAAAAAGCATCCTTACTTAATAAAAGAAACACAACAAATACCAATGCACAGAAACTCAAGAAAGCCTAGAGAGAACTAACTAAAATATATAAAAAAGAACAACTACAATAGATCCAAGGTGAAATCCATAAAATCAAAAATTCAGCAGTACAATTAAAAAGGGAAACAAGAAAATTAAATGAGTGAAAGGAAAATCACCTTAGCAACAAAAATAAAAGCTAAGTCAAGAAGAAAAACTTCAGAAGTAGAACATTACAAGAATCTGAATGGAAACAACCCACCTGAAATCACAGATAAACCCACTGAAGAAATTATTAATAGCAAATATTAATATAGAAATTAATTAATTTAACAGTTCAAAGAAGAAGAACTTGATGTAATATTGAAAAAAAAAGCAGGAAAACTGCAGATCACAACAAATTACTTCAATTATGGAACACTGTGTGCAAAAGATTGTATCTTACTCTTCCCTAGATAGATGAACTTGGAATCACAAAGAATTACAGAGGCATAACTCTTACTGCAATAGTTGATAAGATTTCAATGATATTCAACCTGAAGTAGAGAAAATTCTAAAGAAAAATCAGAAATAAGCAGAGAATTTGTTAAATCACTGAAAGAGTACTTGCAAAAATTATTGTTTGTAGATTTCTCCAAGGCATTAGATACCATACGCAGAAGAATGATGGAGCAAATACTACAAGTATGTGGTCACCCTAAATAAACTAGTAATGTTATGATTAAACTTTACAACATGAAAGCAATGGTTCAGAACGTTTTTTGACATTGTCATTAAAGTCTTGCACAGAGATAGATTAGCACAATATTTATAATCTACCTAGATTTCATATTATGTATGCCAGTAAGTCTAAACAAAGAAAATGGTTGCACATCTAAAAGTAAGACAAAAAGCAGACAATATCCGACAGAAAATATGACATGCTGACTACACAGATGATCTAGTGCTTTTTGCATATACAACTGAACAAGCAGCCAGAAACATTGGCCTCTACATGATCTCAGATAAAATGAGTGTTTTCAACAAGAAGGAGCCATCTCCACTTTAAGTAGCAAGCCTCTAAAATTAGTAGATCAGTTCCCTTACCTCAGCAGGAATGCTATATGCTGTTTTGAATAAATCCTAGAAGCAGCACCCACAAAAATAACAGCTGTACAGCTACCTATTTCCTATTAATGATGATGAGATTTCATACACACACACACACTATATATATATATATATATATATATATATATATATATATATATATATATATATATATAGAGAGAGAGAGAGAGAGAGAGAGAGAGAGAGGGATGCATGAGTTTTCTTGATACTTTATACATTTTTTTATAACCAAATAAAAGTCAAAGATGGCAAGTCTGATTCAATGTTTGTTTGACAGTGATATTTCCTAGATGTCACTTTTTGTCCATTTGTCATTGGACAGTCTGACATCTATACAAACATTTCTAGAGTTATTTCTCATATCAGGACCACACTTTCAAGTTGAACATGAAATTTGTTCCAGTGACAATAAACTGACTTTAAGGTGTAAGTTATTGTTGATACATAAAAGATAGTTACAAAATATGCTTATATATATATATATATATATATATATATATATATATATATATATATATACACACACACACACACCAACAAATACATCAACATACCTATGTACAATTGTCAATTTACTTACACCACGTAAAGAAAAGAATTTATATATACACCTGTATACACTTGTGGGGGTGGATATTTGGATACTTGCAAAATATTTTGATTTCCATGACTTATCTGAATTTAGACAAGTGATATATTTTGCAATAGAATTAATAATTATTAAAAAAAAAACCATACCTATTTCTATTTCCATTTTTATCAAACCACTAAAGAAGGTTTGGTTTTATGATTATATCAACCATTGTAGATTATTTAATGCCAAATCCTGTTTATACATATATATTAAATATATGATTTGTAAACACATTTTGTAGATAACATTCTTAAATGAGCCTGAGCTGTTTTTTCGCACACATTTAAATGGTTCCAAGTATTGCTGTATAACAGTAACAATTTAACATCAGTCATTTGTTTGCATACAGTTTTTTCTATTTGACCCATAGATAGGACCTAGGAGCAATGGCACTGAAGGGGTACTCCATATTCCCCAAATCTCCAAGACTGAAGCCTTGCTATCAGATGTTTTAATGTTATATCCAGAAAATGAGGGGGTGAGTTTTACCCCTCTGCAGAGATGCAGTCAGTGTATTCTACAGTCCCAGCTGACTGGGCTAACATTCTTCTAAAAATAATTACATTTCTCAAAATGCTCATAAGGAAACTTCATCCAAAAATCCCAAGACTCCCTTTTTTAAACAGGTTTTCCATGAGATATGAGATTTTTAACAATTCCGACGCAGTTAAATAATTTTTTTCTCATGAATCTAATTTTGAGTTACCATTTGATTGGCCTTTATCTTTACTCAGTAATTTTTCATCTATACAGAAATTTTTGCATGGAGCACCAATTTAAGGAAAGCCTTGGGTCATGTCAAACTGCTATTTATGTACATAATATGTTAAAAATATCTAAATTGAATTGGTTAAAAAACATTGAATCTTTGGCCTTAATAACTGATTCTATTCATAATTTTTTTTTATATAATCTGTATAAACAGACTTCCAAATTTAAGTAAAGAATGGTATATATGACAAGAACAACTAAATAAGATACCATTTACATTAGACAAATATGAAAATATTTTAATGGTTGGAGAGTTTGATATACTCAATGTAGATTGGGTAAATGGTTTGGTTGTGTCTCCTGTAAATTCAATCAGTCAACATTTTAGAATACAAGACTTGCTGACAACAAAAGGACAGTATTGGTTTATAAAAGAAGATACTAGATGTAAACTAGAGGGAAATAGATTTGATAAAACTACATTAAATCATGTTTTTTCAAATCATGAAATTGGAGAGTAAGTTCAAAAGCACAGTTTGGTAAATCATGAATGTATTGAAATAGAAGTTCAAGTGAAACTGGATGGTGATTATAGAGACAGGAAACAGTTAAACTCATCTAAACAGACAGAAGAGTTTGTGTCAGAAAAGGGGGATAATACTAATTGGGATTACAAGTCTTGAAATTAACAGATGTATTGATGTGAGGATGTAGTAAAAAGTGGAGATGACCAAGGAGGCATGAAAAACAAATAATTTGTAAACATTTGATTATACTATATTTTCAACATTTCATTGAAATCATTTCTTTTTTTTTTTTTTTTTTTTTTTTTTAAATCACAGACTTTTTTTCATTTGACTATAATGATTGTTTAATTGAATATTTATATGGTATCAAGTATTCCTATCAAATCATTATAATGTAAGTTAACTAATTCTTTGTTCACAAACACACACAAATGCATGGTTTCAAGTATAGCAATCTAAGATTAAAAATTTGAACACAATTAAATAATTTCAAGTAATTAATAATAATCCTTAGTAGCTTCAAGTAACTAGTCTTGATATAGATAATTTGTACACATTCATATAGTATTAAGTATTTCTATCTAATACTAATAATTTTTGAATAGATCTATTTGACCCATAGATGATATCCAATTAGGTATTACCACTTGGGGTGAGAGTGGATATGGGCATGATGAGAATGAAAGAGTAATCCACATTCCCCAAACCTCCAGAATTGGAGCCTCACCACCAGATACAGTTTAGCGTCATACCTAGAATGCCCCTTCAGAAGTGGGTGGGGGTCTTACCCCACTGTAGAGGATGCAGTTTAGGCTCATACCTAGAACACCCCTGCAGAAAAGGAGGGTGTCTTACCCCACTTTGGAGGATGCAGTTGGCATATCTTAAGCCCTGTCAACAAATCCAATTCACTGATAATCTCAGGAATATTCAATATCATGACAATGTTCCTGTGACTCCAAATATTCTGCACCCACCTCTCTAGAATCTCCTTTTGAGTTAACATTTGATTCACTTTTATTTTCTTATTTTATTTTATTTTTTTATTTAATTGGGCAAAAAATATCCATGGAACACCATTTTGAGGAAGGTTTTTCTAGTGGTGCCAAACATCTGCCACTTGGGAATAGTCAATTCAGTAATACCGGCGGGGATATTTAACATCTTGACAATATCCTTGTTACTGAAAACTTTACAATGCTGTTTAATTATGCCATTCATTCAGTGGTGAGATTTTATATTTCAATCATGACAGTCACGTTTTATAATAGTAAAGTAGTAAATAACAACTGTGATAGTATCACACTTTCTGTTGATGTATTACTGAAATATTACAAAACATTTCTTTATTCATATGCAATAAAATCTAAACCTCTATTCCTTCTTAAATAGGATAAATTTCAATAATATCTGAATACTTTTTACATTCTAACTTTTGTTTACATAATTTATATATGATATATTTTTCTGTATGAAAAGTTTGGGTTAGGTTGTGGAAATTTTCACCCATAACCCATCTTGTATGGAGAAAAGTTGGAAACAGCTCTGACTGAAAAATACCATCTCTATAGTAAAAGATGCATGTTGAAGTATTATGGTTTGTGGGTGTTTCTTTATCCATTGATATTGGAACAATTCATCATGTGATTAAAGGAACTATGAATAGAATGATGTGTTGGAGTATTTTAGAAGCCAATTTGTTCTCTTTGATGCAATAGTTGGAGCTTCAAAAAGGTTCATTTTGGTTATCTGTTTATTTATTTAGCAGGGGATACAGTTGCCATATTTACGACTCAAACCAGCAAGGTGTCAAGTAGATTGGATAATGTAACTCTCAAAGGATTAGTCAAAAGTAATGCAGAAAGACTTGAATCCAAGTGAAAATTTATAAGAAAACTTGAAAGATCAAATTCATGATCAGAATGACCCTAGATAACAATTTGATGGTCATTTGCAAAGAAGAGTGGGCAAGAATTTATAGTAATTGCAATTTTACTCTAAGCAGCTAAGCGTCAATGTCTAAGTGTCAAAGCAGCTCATGTTTTCAAATACTTTTTCCCACTATTATATTTTATTTTAGTTGTATCTTTGAAAATATTTTATTCTAAGAATTTGTTAAATATAACAAAATATATCACCTGTAGTGATACAAAGCAAATGTAAATATCAGAAATATATCATATTTTAGAAACATCCAAATATATTTTTTTTCACCAGACTTTGCATAAAGAAATGTGGTACCAATAATGTCAATCTAAAGTATGTCTCCAGAATATGACGTACATGATACAAATTTAATGCCTAATGTTTAATATCATTTTGAATAGCTGTATATGTTGGTAAATACAAGATTCATTTAATAAGGCGAATTTTGATTAAAAAGCTGGCAATTACAATATCATTTTTTCAAAGAAATCAATAGTCATGTCCATGAAGACTGTCAGCATGACCTTCTTTACTAACCACTGCACTCAGAATTTTTTCTTTATTGGAGACTCAGTGTATATCCACTTCAGTATTTTCAACTCAGCCTCATAGTGGCAAAGCTGGGTTTAGCTGCTTCATAAGGTTTTTTTTTATTAAAACATTCTTCTCTGTACACATCACATTCTTCTGTAAATTACCCATGGTTTGTAATTCTCAACCACCAAAAATTTGATGACAGACTTCTGTTCAAGCCTCGAGCACTCTGATTTGCCACTATTTTGAATAGCCTCAAAACAAATATTTTTGTGAGATTAAATTAATTTTTGTTATAAATCAATTCCAAACAATGCAGAGTTTGTATTTATGAACAACAAAAACAAAAAAAAACATTTTGCTTTTTTCAAAAAATTAACTTATTTATTAATGACCTTTATACAAGTATATGTCACCAATTAGTCGAATTGGGAATTGAATTTATTTAATTCATTTGTTATCCTATGAACTCATAGTAGAGGGTTCCCAACCTCATCATTTATATACAGCATCAGAATCAAACTAGAGTGAATATTTTTCAACATTTGAATATTTTGATCTATCTGGGGTTATTGTATGCCAAGAGGTTAGTGAATTGTAAAGATTATATATTCATATTAACATTTTTTGTTACATGATATCAAGTATTTCCAATACAAATAATTTTTAAATGGGCCTATTTGACTGATAGATGGGAGCCTAACAGGTTCTACCAATCAAAGTCAGAATGAACCTGAGAGTAATGGCAATGAAAGGGTACTCAACACCATCAGAGCTCCAGAACTGAAGCCTCACTACTAGATACAATATGGTGTCATACTCAGAACACCCCTTTTTTTGGTTGGTGTCTTACCCCCTCCCGGTCATCAGAGGTTACAGTCAGTGTATTTTAAGCCCCACCAACACAGGGCAGAGTGAAATGTTGAGTCATTAATATTCACATGGATAAAAATCAACAATTATCATCTCACATACTGACAAATAAATGGGTTACATAACTGACTTGACAAAATTTCTTTCAGGTGCTGGCAATATCTTAAGTTGGATTCTTGAATTTTAAAGTTTACAAATAAGGAATTCATGGCAAATAAAAATTTTTCTTATGTTGCCCTTTATAAGTTGACTAAATTTTCTATAAGAAAAGCAAGTACTAGGCAATTTTTTTTTAATGATAAATTCTTTCTTCTTTGTTGAAAGAGGAATTTATGTATTACCATCTTGGAGAAATCTTTTCATACACCTGCGAGAGAAGTCAGTAAACGTAGGCATTTTGAAAATTTGCTGAACTTGGAATAAACATCTTTTTAACTTTTCAGATCTAATTTGAAAAAGAAACTTTTTTTTTTGAATCATCAATTGTTTTGGTTGTAATCTCGGTTGAAGAAAACACATACAACCAAGATGAAGAAAGTCATGATAAAATTATCTAAAAAAAGAATCAGCCAATGATTTTATCTGATAATCATTTTATCTTTATATCTGATTCAACAGAATTCAGAATAATTTTTTTTTCAAATTCATAACTTGCTAAAATATACAGACTTGATATTTTATCAATAAAAGGTTGTTGTTGTTGTTAATAATAATAATAATAATAATAATAATAATAATTATTATTTTTTTTAGATTTACAAATAAAAATCTAAATGAACAAACCAAAAAGATCTGTCCAAAACTTTGAATATTAGAGTTACTTGTTTTGAATATACAAATCTGGAAGATTTTAAGCAACTTTTACTGAAGTGTCATTAAAAAATACTTAAGACACTTGACATTATAGACAATGCAAGAATTTTGGTGATTTTACAAGGGCGAATTAAAAGTTTTACAATATTTTGGTAGTACATGCTGGTTTGTGGCATATATATCATGTAATCGAAGAGGTTCAAGCCATGAAACGTACCCACTGTGTTTGGTAGTATTGTGGTATTTGGTGAGCTGACACATTATGCATTGCTTTAATCCATCTGTGAGATTTGAAAGTCACACACATATGTGGTGTAAGTTCAAACTAGGCCATAATGCTTCAGGAGCAACTAAAAACATTTGTTGCATGAAAGGTGCAGTTAATCACAGTGCAATAACCAGATGGTTCAAGAAATTTTGCTCGGGCTGCAAGACCCTCAATGATCAGACAAGGTCATGTAGGTCTAATACAGTGGATTTTTGAGGCTGTGCTCCAAACCATAGAAGCAAATCTGGTGAGTATCTGACAAGCTTGGCATCTCACAGTCTGATTCATCAACTGTATGACCTTAGCAAAAGCATCCAGAACTGCTAAAATATTGCAAAACTTTTGACTCACCCTATTATTAAAATAAATGAGTTTAAAAACTATTCACTCTATTATGTTCACTTTCAGACTAATACCTTTAAGAAAAGTATGAACCCTTTAGCCCAACCCCCAGCTATGGCTTAAATAGTACCACTAGTGTTCTTCTACAAAGGTGGATTTGGCATTAAATAACACACATAGGTTGATATGCCATTAAAAAAAGAAACCAAACCTAGTATTAAAATCTTCAATTAAAAAAATAGATAGATAAAATAGAAATTGAATAAAGACAAGAAAACCTTCTCTTTTCCATCCGTTTATATTTGAGGTGAATATAAAGATAAATCTCTGATTATTCTGAATATTGATCTCAAGTCTGGCAAACCCTATTAAACCCAAAATAGCACTCGTTTTAATGAGTTTCTAACATCAAAACTGTTTGCTTGCACTTTTTTAGAAATAAATGTGTAATTTATTTCACATGCTGGACTTTTCAAAAATCGTAGCTGGTCTCTTATTCTAATCTCATTCCAAAAATAACAAAGAAAATCTTGAAAAAAAGAAGTTATATAACATATTGTCCCACCTCTCAGATTTAGTCACAAGTTTCCAACTTCTAACAATCAATGGATATCATAAAAAAACAGAAACATAACTAAATTTGCACAATTCTACTCAGATTTGATACATAGATTGACTGATTTTAATGATATATCAACCTGTCAAGGGTTATTTCATGCCTACAAATTAGGGACTCATGTTCATATTTACATTTCATAAGTAGATGTTTCTCAGGAGGGTTTGTTTATGTTTTTTTTGCACATAGTTCTAAGAATATGAATAATTTTTAAAAAATATATCTCATAGACAGGCTCTTAAGAGAGTGAACCTGGAAGTAATGGCAACGAAAGGGTATTCCTCACTTTCCAGAGCTCCAGACTGGAGCCTCACCATCAGATGCAGTTTAGTGACATACTCAGAACACCCCTTTTTTAATTGTGTCTTACCCCTCTAAAGAGGATACAGTCAGCATGTTCTAAGCCCCATCCATGGTACAGTCAAATTTGATACAGAATGAAAATATATTTATTGATAACTAATTTCATTCACATAAAAAAAAAACAAGATTATTTACATGTGGATTGGCATTTCTTCTTAAGATCAGAGTGTAGTACCAGTGCACTCTGCATAAGATTAAAATGTTGCTTCCCAACACTTATGTGTAGGATAAAAGTGTAGTACCTGTACTTTAATCCGGACATTGGCCTAGCGGTTAGAGTGTTCGCCAATCGCCCGGGAGACCTGGGTTCAATCCCAGGTCGAGTCATACCAAAGACTCAAAAAATGGTACTTGATGCCTCCTTGCTTAACACTCAGCATTATAAGGTACGGATCAAGGGTAAAGTGGAGCAATCCAGGGAAAGGAGTAGCGCCCTCCCCTACACCTTGGTGTAGTAAGCTATCGAAAAGGGAGCCTTCAGGTCACCCTCGACTATGGTCGCCTACTTTACTTACCTGTACTTGAGGAAATCCCATTGTTATTAAACAAACTATAAAATATAAAATATGCAGGAAAAAATGTTCATTATTTTAATGAGTACAAAATTTACAGATTCCTCCCAAAACGAAATAAAAAATACAATTTTTTTGTAATATATTCAATTGGATTTTCACAGGCATAGATACTACACTGTGAGCCGAGACAAAAAAGAAACACATTGATCCAAGGAGAGATGCACAAATACTTTTCTCTTATCCTAGTAAAAGTTATGAACAGCCCAGTAGTCCCTTGTTAGCAGGCATGAAAAGATGCAAGTCATTTTTTTTTTACTGATTTATCACATCTATGAAGGACTGTTGGCTACTGCCATTTCAAAAGAGACAAAACCTCTTGATTCACTACTTCCTTTTCTTCCATCAAACCTCACCAAAAAGATTTCCTAACCTAAAGGGAGACAACTTAAAACAAAGAGAAACTGCTTCAATTAAGCAATTACAAGCCCATCAAAAAGCTCATGAAATAACTAAGTAGATTGAATTTTGTGATAAGTGAAGTTTGAAGATGAAACCAAATCTTATGATTCAATGTTGATTCCTCTTTTCACTGTATTAACAGAGCACCATATAATGTCCAAGATACATTCTAAGAAATTGGATGGTATACAATAAGAATGCTGTATGAACAAAATCGGAAAAACAAAAGGATAAAAAGAAAGAAAACTAAAAGCAGAACAAATAATGATTTTAAAAAATATACAATTTTTAAACATACTTAAAGTTTGTAGGCTGTTTATATCTGCTACATACTTTCATTTGAATCTCACTTTTTTTTTTATTTTGCTATTAATACCAAAAATATCAGTGAAAGAAATTGTTCAGTCAGATGTCATGGAGTGTACAACTGTAATCAATTTTGTGGGAAAATAAGAGATCTATGCAACTATTTTACAATGCTTCCTATTCCAGGAAGTTAGATTTTTCAACATGGTCAGTCTATCTGAAGGTGGAAGAAGCTAATATCAAGTTAGTACAAAATTTGGGAATTTCTTTTACATCTATAAAACATGTGATTATATAATACCCTAACGAAAGGAAGGAAATGCCCAGGCCTCATCTAAACTGATTTGCAGCATGAAAAAGATATCTCAATAAAAGAATCTCTCTTGAAAAACAGATGTTGTAAGATGTATTGAAATCAGCATCTTTATCCTACAGGTTATTATTGCAGAATAGCCAGAAGAAAGCCACTTCTTAAACCAGTCAACATT
Organism: Sepioteuthis lessoniana; assembly: GCA_963585895.1. Taxonomy (NCBI): domain Eukaryota; kingdom Metazoa; phylum Mollusca; class Cephalopoda; order Myopsida; family Loliginidae; genus Sepioteuthis; species Sepioteuthis lessoniana. Next base: position 2,617,186 of record OY757930.1, read on the forward strand.
CAGCAGTGAAAGCAGTGCAAATTGTGAATAGTTTTAAATGGCATTCAGTTTTGGCATACAATCATCTTTTCAGATAAATCCTCATCAGCTTAAATTTAGAACAGTGAATGGATATTAATCTGGAGTTAACCTCACCAAGAATTTCGTTTGAACTAACTACAACCCACTATTAAACATAAACCATGGATGGTGTAGTTGTTGTTGTTGTTGGTGGTGTAGGAGCAATTTTGAACAGAGTTGTTCAAACCTTTTGGAGTATGGGGAAAGAGGAGGGAAATAGCAATTCAGATGCATACAGATAAATTCAGCATCAGAAACTTGTAATATTCACTGATTGTTGTCTGAATAACAACAGCACTATTTTTTTTTATGATAATTGGGGCTTTATGCCAATACAAAAAGGAAAGATATTGAGAATATTCTAAAGGTATTAATTCATGGCCAAGATAGTTTCCTATTAGACAAGTCTTTCAGATTATGATACAAGGAAAATGAGTGAAAAATCTTTTGTCAAAAGAAAATTTGTTTTGTTTCGTCATAAAGAAAAAAAAGTACAATGTTTGAAGAAGGAAAAACTTTAAAATCTGCTTTTGTGAAAAACCAACAAATTTTAATTTTCATAAACCAACATATTTTAATTTCAATAAAATTCTTGGAATTATTTAAGTTGGTGAAAAGTGCTTGTTTCAAAAAGGAAGTGTAGATTTAATGACACAATTCTTTATCAGTGAAAATGTGATTAAAACTGACCAAAGTAAAAATGCTGGTTTATGATAAAGGACTGAATAAAGATGGCAACTTGTTAAAATGATGAAAGAGTTTGAGAAGGAGAAAAAAAAAGAAAAAAAATAGAAAGAACCTGAAATATTGAGAAACCCAAATGTAAAATAAATTAATCAGATACCAAATGAAAAGAAAAAATGGAAAATATACCAAGACCCTCAAAAAAGCTGAAGAGAAACTCACAGTAAAATCATTAATACTTACTAACTTTCGAAAAGAATTAGACATCACAATATTTTTCTGTATTCAAAGAAAAAACAAAGAATAATCAAAATATCTTTGAGAGATAACTAAATCTCTTTGAATATATATATATATATAGCTCAATTTTGAATATCTTTATAAAATAACAAAAACAAAGGAACAATTTCTTTTAAGTGTATGTGTGTGTGTGTGTGTATATATATATATATATATATATCATCAAATAATACTGCCTGCACAGATTTCGCTGACTCCTCCCCCCAATCATCCCTATCATCCATGACTCCTAGCATGTCTTCCAAAGTACATCCTGTGTCTGCACAGAGATGATGTAGGTAAGTTCTTGTTTTTCAACCATAGGATAATGTTTCTTACAAGTTTGTCTTTGCTTCTCCAGCAGTGTCCAGCATGTCTTGTTTGTCTTACCTAAATGGTTTTAGAGATAGGAGGTAAGTGGTCATACAGCTGTTGTGATTTTATATATATATAACTCTTGGCCACGTAGGAATTATTTTCATAACATAAGTGCTATCTCACATATTGAGCACATTATTATGTTTTAGCATAGGTAATTCTGTCAGTATTTTTTTCTTTTGACCAAACATATGTGCTGGTTGATTATCTTAAAGTCACACATGTGTTTTTTGTCTTTTCTTTTTTTACTGAATTTTTTCACCCCAGATATCAGTTTGTAGAATTTGCAAATTGTACAATCTGGGTTTTTTTCACACCAACAGAATTATAGATTAGATATAAAGAAATATATACATGTGTGTGTGTGTGTGTGTGTGCTTGCACTCTTAAAAATAAATTGTTTTTCTGTTTTTGTAATTTTATACAAATGGCTCAATACTTAAAATTGAGCTATATTCATTATAAATAATCATGAATTACAATATGTTAATATTTTTGTTTTATTTATTTTGTTTATTACAATTATTTATACAGGGTGCAGCAGAAATCCCTCCCATATTTTAAACTATCACTTGCATGGTGCAAGTGAACTTAGGCAAGTGTTACCAGTAGCTCCATCAAGCTAATGTTTTTTTGTTTTTTTTCAAAGACAGTCATTGCTTGATCTAGTGCCCACCATGCATTGGCTGTTTAAACCTTTTTTAAGGCTGGTAAATCAGTAATTGTTACACAAAGAGCTTTTCATGTGCATTTTATGTTACATTGGAATGATGCTGTTCCAGATAGAAAACCAATACTGCTATGGGGTGAAAATTTTATCAAGATCAATATCATTTTAACATAACATGAAATGAGCATGAAAAGCTCTCTCTGTAGCAACTGCAGATGCACCGGTCTTAAAAAATATTACAACAACAAAAGCATGGTGTGCACCAATCCAAGCCATATAACTGATCATATCTGAAAAGAAATGAAAAGATAGAGCTCCCATTGTCACTTGCCCAAGTCCACTTACATCATACAAGAGACAGTTTAGAATGAGAGAGATAATTCTGTCACACCCTGTACTTTACACAATGATTGAAATATATATAATAAATAAATATACATTAGATATATATATTTAATTCCATGCAATTTAGACTGCGATCCCAGAGTTTCATGGAGTTTTTTTTATAAAACAACAATCATCAGGCAGTTATAACTGCCTGATGATTGTTGTTTTATAAAAAATATATATCTAATATATATTTATTTATTATCATTATATAATAGCTCTATCCCAGATATTGAGCACTCTCCATATTATATTGCACTTGGTTCGACACAAACCCACAAACGGATTTAGTGACAACCAACACTTTATATATATATATATATATATATATATATATATATATATATATATACACACACACAGAGTATATTTTAGTTATTTGGAACAATTGCATAAGATGACCAATTTTGTAAGAACTCATTTTGATGTATTCATTATTCATTTGTTCTGTTTATTTAAACCAATGATACAAAATATTTTAAATAAATCCTAATAAAATTAGTAAAATCATATTTTTTTTTAACTTCTCAAAATAACAATCAAATAGTTTTAGTTTTTGACTTAAGTAAAACAGAAAATAAACAAACATTAAAAAAATGCACCATGTTGCATTCTTGTTGAATAAGTGAACTTCCTTGCTTCAAACAAACATTATCCCTCTCACTATCTCTCTTTACATATATGTATATATGTTTGTAGGTATTTAGGAAAGACCATATAATTGCTACCGCATCACAAAGAAATAGGATATACCCTCTGATGATGTGATAGTAAAATATCATCAGAGCCATCACCTTTGTCAATAATGGCATTAACTTCATACCAAAGTGGTGATTCAATTGATTTGGTTTTAGTCTGGTTTGATTTTATGGCATATCAACAATTGTTGGTTATTTAATGTTGAATTCTCTTTTTACATATATATTAGATACATATAATTTGTAAATACACTTTGAAGATACGCACAGTTAAATGATCAAACAGTTCTTTCTAACAATTCAATTTAGCATAAGTCAACAAAGTTAAATGGTTCCAAGTATCGCTATGTATCAGTAACAATTCAATTAAACATCAGTCATTTGTTTACACACAATAAATGACCAACAGTTCTATTTAACCCATAGATAGGACCCGATCAGGTGCTACCATTCCAAGCCAGAGTGAACTTGGGAGTGATGGCAATGAAGGGGTACTGCACATTCTCCAAAGCTCCAGTTTTACTGAAGCTTCACCATCATATCCATGACACTTATTTGGGGAGTGGGTCTTACCCCTCTGCAGAGATGCAGTCAGTGTATTCTACAGCCCTAGCCGATTGGGCTGGTGAATTGATTGAAGGGATCCAGAAGTAGGAGTTACATACAGAGTGCAAGATTCTATTGTTTATTAGTTACTAATTTAAAACATATTTGTTTGAATTTGAACAATGTGGAATATTTCTTGACTCCCCAATTTAATTTGACATTGTCATTTCATCATATAATTCAGAGTGACATCATTGAATTAACAATTAATTTTCAAGATCATATATACTGTATTTGCCTGTGAATTAAACAGATATTCCCTTTCTTATTAAATGTATTAATGAGTCATCTAGTCAGTTGATTCAAATTTTACCTAACTGAAATAACATTTTCTGCTGGAGAGTTGTGAATATGATAATGGATTATACGAAGAATCTACATCTTGATCTGCAATTTCCACAATGTGACAGGAAACCAACAAAGTCTGGTGGTACTGTCAGATACTGCTAGGGTACTCTTATTTAGTGATAAAGATGTTTTAGCATCAAAGTCATCTGATGAATGTTTTGTTAGTCATACATTTGTTGTTCTTTTGTGTATGTGTGTGTGTGTGTGTGTATATATATATATATATATATATATATATATATATATGACTTTGAAAAAAAAAATACAATCACTGTTTTTGAATAACCATGACCAGAAAATCCGACAAACACCTACACACGACATACGGAAACACTCGACATCTGTTTCGACCTTATTAGGTCTCATCAGCAGTGTATACCATGATCTCCCCGACTGGAGATTGAACCAGCAACTACAGATTGCAGAGCCGAAATTCTACAACTGAGCCAACAGTTCATATCGCACACAAGTGACACCAAATTAACTAGTCATCTGGTCATGGTAATTCAATTCACAATATAATTCCTCTACTTAAAAAGGAAAAATAAACATCAATTACTGTTTGTTTAAAAACTGCAAGATCAGTCTAAAAACTAAAACAGTGAAAAAGACAATAGTAGAAATTAAAACTGTTATGTAGAAAGAAAGTGTTGATACCAACCCTTGTGGTTGAACACAGATCTCCAGGCAACTAATGTAACCATTGAATGAATTGTGCAACTGGCGTCACATGACCATGAATATTTAATATATAAAGCATTCACACAGAAGTTTGAAGTGTTTGATTCTGGTTCTGGATTTGGTATCAAGTATTTCAGTATTCAGTATTGTACATTGGTGAAAAGATTATTTCTGAGTAAATTATTCAAGAGAATTATTTCAAGAGCATTATCATGAATTATTTGAAGGATTCGACTAGTACGTTAACTTTATGTGACGTTACATGAATATTATAATTCACCAATAGCGAATTACAAAGGTTCCCTTCAGAATAATTTTATAAAAGTCAAACAAAGATTTCATCTGAAGTAACGTTACAAAAAGTATGGAGCTCAATACAAAAATATTGTAGATTTAATATTAAAAAGAAAAAAATCACATACATCAGAACTTAAGTTCTTCAGTTTCTTGATCATATAATAAGCAATAAAGAATTATAGAGGATAGATGATATGAAAAATTAAATAAAAGGAAATAAAAAATGATTAAGTAAAAAAAGCCTTTTAAAAAATGTGGAATCCAAATTTATAGAAAAATTAAAAAGTTAAGGAAAAGATGTGTGTGTATGTATGCATGGGTGTGTATATATATATATATATATATATATATATATATTTATATATCTGTGTATGTGTACATAATTACCCAACACCTCCACCATGAGCAACATGTGATACAAAGTCCTTTTTTTTTTTTTTTTTTTTTTTTTTTTGGGAAGTAGCATAAAGCTATTCTGAATTCAGTTTTCCTCCTTTGAGACTGTTTACCAAACCATGGCTAGTTTAGTCTTTTTTTTTTTTTTTTTTTTTGGAAGTATCATAAAGCTATTCTGAATTCAGTTTTCCTCCTTTGAGACTGTTTACTAAACAATGGCTAGTTTAGTCATTTTTTTTTTTTTTTTTACACAAAGTTGGGACTGGGATAACAAATGGATTCATGCCTTTCCAAAGGATATTACCACAATGTGAAATACAGTTTCATCCAGTATTTCAACTCAAGAAGCCGATTCTATTTCCAATTACAATAACCATTATGCTAAGTAAGCTTCTATTTGTAGATATGTTTGTACATGTGTATATCACATAGATTTGATGAGTACAAAAGTTTCCAGCATTCTTCTTCTGAAAACTAGAGATTAGATAAACATATGAGAAAACTGCCATTAATTGTTTGTTTATAAAGTATTGGGACAAGATACTATAGACGGGAAAGAGGAAATACAAAAACACAGCACATTTCAAGTGTTAGGAAATTTATTGTTTTATTCCCTCTGTTCAGTTTTTGAGGCCATGGAAGAACAACAGACATAATATGTGTGGATTAAATTCTTCATTCTATTATAAACTAGCTCTCATCAATCTTTGAATTTATTTAGTTGCTCTCTATCTACACAACTGCTGGTCTCCTAGTGTCTCAGCCACCAAAGAGAGCACAAATTGAGAAACCCAGATTCTTTTATTAGGGTTCACACTTCATCCTTGCATATACCATTGTCCAATCAGACCCTTTAACACCATTACTTAGACGTCTGATCAAGCCTGATAGCCTCAGCAAGTCCTGGTAAACTGCTGTTTTCAGTCCAGGGTGCTAGATCAAGCAAATCTTGTTATGCCTCATACACTGGATGAGATTTTGAACTTGATTGCATGTATTAACTCTTCACTTCTTGCTGCAGGCTTTTTTTAACATATCTATTTACATCTTGGTACCATTTTCTTATAATGTTACAGTATACTCTAAATTCAAACCAACTATACTCCACTTAAAAACTGACCTTGAAGCAAAGGATGTGAGTAAATACATATATACAGTGGTACTTTGTCATATATCCCTAATTAGTTCTAGTAGTAGGGGTGTTAGTAAACATTGACTGAAATCAAGATATTTCTCATTTAAATTGATGCAATTACAACTGATTTATTTCTGGTCCATAAAATAAATAAATCTAAAATGATTTATAATATAATAATTGCTTCAAATTGATGACATAACGAAAAAACAATGATAGTCAGAAGCAATGAGAGTGAAATTACCACTGCAGTTATATTTCCACATATGTATATCAAATTGTACTCATCAAATACTGCTATGTTGGTGATGGCTAACCATCAGATAGGGAAGGTTGGTTGTTTGGGTTTTATGGCACATCAACCTTTGTAGGTCATTTAATGCCAAATCCATTTTTATGAAAATAGTTCTATTTCAAACAATTCAGTTTAGGATAAGTACATAGTTTAAATGTAAGTACAGTTTAATAGTCAAAAACATTTCTATTTCAAGCTATTCAATTTAGTCAAGCAGTTCTAATTCAGTTTAATATAAGTACTGTTTTTCTTTACACACAACTAAATGTCAAAACAGTTCCACATTAAACAAATCGGTTTAGTGGAAGAGCTATTCAGTTTAGTCAAACAATTCAGTTTAGCATAAGAATACAGTTAGTTCTATTTAACCTATAGATAGGGCCCTATCAGGTGCTACCATGCTGAGCCAGTGTGGACCTGGGAGCAATGGCAATGAAGAGGTGTTCTGCATTCCCCAAAGCTCCAGCATCATTGGAGCCTCACCATCAGATTGTTTAGTGTCATATTCAGGACACTCATTGGGTGGGTCTTACCCCTCTGCAAAGGTACAGTTGGTGTATTCTACAGCCCCAGCCAACTGGGCAATATACAGTTAAATATCAAAACAGTTTTATTTCAAATAATTCTGTTTAGCATAAGTAAACAGTTTAGACGTCAAAACAGTTCTATTTGGAGCAATTCAGTTTAGCATAAGTATGCAGTTTAAATATCAAAACAGTTCTATTTTAAATAATTCAGTTTAGCATAAATACACAGTTTAAATGCAAAAAAACAGTAAACTCAAGAAACCACGGTTTAGTTCTATTTAACTCATAAATAGGACCCTTATCAGGTGCTACCACTCCGGGCCAAAGTGGAGCTGGGAGTGATGGCAATAAAGAGGTACTATGCATTCCCCAATGTTCCAGCATTACTGGAATGTCCACATCAGATTGTTTAGTGTCATATCCAGGAGACTCGTTGGGGGGGGGGTTCTTATCCCTCTGGACAGGTGCAGTTGGTGTATTCTATAGCCCCAGCCGACTGGACAAAGATAGGGAAGGAGAAACACATAAAACACAATATGCTGCAAGTGTTAGGACCTCAATTTCTTTATTCTCTCTATTCAGTCTTTGAGGCAGTGGAAATGAATAATGGACATAGATGTGAGGTAGTTTCTTTGATCAAATTGGAACTGGCACTTCCTGTATCTTTGAATCATTCCATATTCTCTATTCACATGAACAATTTTCTCCTCATACCCTAGCTACCATAAGAGAGAATGAACCAAGAAATTCCATATCTTTTATTGGGATTTATAAACTGTCTTATCCCCACACATGTATGACATTGTTCAGTCAGCCATCCACCCACCACTAATTAGGTGGATGATCACTGGTGAACTTGGCAATTAATGGTTAACTGCAGTTTTCAGTCCAGGTTGTTAGATCAAACATGTTAGCATAAAAAGAACTCAGACAATAACACTCTGCATACAGAGACACCTTTTTACACCCGTCCATCTCACACTCTCATATAAACCAATATGGTCGTTTGTTTACATCTGGTCCTAGCAAAACAATCTCTTTTCTTGAGAGTATCAGGAGAGGTCACTTGCATGACTTAACAAAACATATCTTGTTACACCCAGCCCATTGGATGAGACATTGAACTTTTCAACCCATCTTTCATTCTGGCTTTTTTTAATTTATATTTGTTCACAATGTTAAAATGGGTGGGAAATGACCTAAAACTGATAAATGTTACACACAGTCATCTAAACAATTGATTTTATGAAAGTAAAACAACAAGAAAAATGCTCATCAATTTGTAAAAGTTTTACACTGAATTAGAAAACCTTTTAGAACAATACTTCATAGCAACAATGCAAACAAATTTGTGTAATAAATGAAAGCATTTTTGTTTTATTGAAGGACAAAACGGTCAACTCAAGAGATAGACTTAGAGATAGCCCCTAATGCACGATGGACATTGGCAAAAAGAGATAAAGGAGACACTTGTATAAAACTGGTTGTTGTCAAGGATCTGGAAATTCAACTCATTTAAAAATAAAAGAATAAAAAAAAGAATCATTAGCAATGTTCTTTTAAGGAAAGGAGGTAACCAAAGCATACAGAGTGGTTGGATAACAAAATGTATTGCTTATTATAAGTTTTTTCTTTTTTTTTTTTTGTACTGGCATAATTTGTTAGTACTGTCCAGTTTCAAAGCACATATGTAGTAGAAAGTTGCAAAGAGTATTTATAATTGTTTTTAAATCATGAAACCAATCGATTATATCAATATAATCTTGTGCTGAAGATTGATTTTTAACTTAATTTTTTATCTATTCTGTCAAAAGGGCTGAGAGTATACTGACTATATCCCATGCAGAAGGTTTGGGTTTTATGACATATCAACCTTTGTGGGTTATTTAATCCTTGTAGAGAGGAAGGACCATCCCCACAAAAGGGGGTGTCCAGGTATGACACTAAACCCCCATCTGAGGATAAAGCTACAGTTCTGGAGATCTGGGGAGTATGGAATACTCCTTTGTTGATATTACTCCCAGGTCCACTCTAATTCAAAGTGGTAAAACTTGTTAGGGTCACATCTCGGGGTCAATTTAGTATAAGAAAAGAATACTCGATGTTATGTAACAGGTGCCCCCCCCAATATTTTTTAACAACTTGAAAAAAACTACACTAAAAATGTAAATATAAAAATATAATGTATGCAATTTCCTAACCTCTAGGTATAAAATAACCCTAGACAGGTTGTCATGCTATTAAAATCAATCACTCAATATCTGACAGATGTAAATAGTTTCTTTAGCAGATCAATGACTTATTTGATATTTATCAAGGAAAAAAGATCAATTAAAAGCTGTATAATAAACTTTGGTTGCTTTTTTATAAATCTGCTAGCAAAACAAAAGTTTATATTTCAAGCATTACAGTTATAGATGAAGAAAAAGGTAGAACTGTTCATTTAATTATGAAAACAAATTGAAAACTAAATTTGAAAATTCAAATTCTGTATAAGAGCTTAGAGATTTGAAGTTGAACAATTATTTTGTCAATATGAATGAAAGAAGAAAAAAAGGATTCTAAATATTTGAATAGGATTGTTGGCAAGTGAGAATGTTTACAAATAAATCCAGCAAGAAAAAGAATAAAAATAAAAAAACTTGAATGAATGATTAAAAATTGACACAGTTACCTTAACAACAGTTAAACATCATCTCTCTCTTTCTCCCTCCCTCTCTCTCACACACACACTGAGTTTAGATCAAAATAATATTTGATCACCAAGGGACATCAGTCAAACACAAAACTCAAACAAAATGGAAAAAATTGTTTATCTGTAGTCAAAACACAAGAAAATGTTTCTCTGGAAGATTGGAGATGACACTTGAGATGGCACTGATTTTGCAATCACACAAATGTAAAAGTTAAAACAATTGAAGCTTAGGTGAAAAAAAAAAATTGCAATAAGTTTAGAAATATGATTCCTGATCAAAAAAGCCATAAAGGATTTGTGTGTACAGACTTTGATCAATGTATCAGAGAGAGAGAGAGAGATGTTTTTATGTGGGTCTGACTGAACAAATAAATATTTTTACTATTATTTATTTTATTACTAATGCAATATCTTAAAAAGTTTTTCTTGTGGTTTTTCTTCTATACACCAAATAATGAAACATACAAACAATTCAAAGGCTAAAAGTAGTGACTATTTTCAATATATATATATATATATATATATATATAAATTTTAATGCCATGTCAAGCCAACTAGGGTTATTCTATGCCTAGAGGTTAGAGAATTGTGAACATTGAATGTTTATATTTATAATTTTTGAGTAATTTCTTAAAAGTTTTTGCTGACACTTATATGGAATCAAGTATTCCTATCTAATACAAATAATTTGCAAACAGATCCGTCATTTGATCCATACATGGGATCCTGAGAGTAATGGCAATGAAGGAGTACTCCAGAGCTCCAGAAATGGATCATCACTAAATGTCATACCCAGGACACCCATTTTTTGAAGGGGATACAGGCAGTGAATGTTTACTTGTGATTTTTACTATTTAAATATTTGAATTTTTATCCAAATGACAGTTCCTTCCCCAAAATTAAACTTAGTATTTACACATGAAATGTGAATAAATCAAGAGTATTTCTACTTTTACAGAAAATGAGATGTCAACTTTAATTGATTTTTCTTGTCCTGAGAAAAATACTTTTTATTATTCCATCTACTTTTCAGACTATCTTCATTTTTATTGTTTTTAGTATAACATTTCAGTTAATTTGGTCTTTGACCTTCAGGAGATATGTTGTGTACTATTTTTTTATCCTCTTCATCATTGTCTGCTCACTGACTTATTATAATTATACATAGGGAAGAGGTTGTAAAGATGATTCTCAGTAAATCTCTTTATCATCTAGTACAAAATATATAAATTCCAATAATGAGGATTTATATCATTTCCAATTGTTTTCGAAGGTTTGGAGATGAATATTATTCTATGTATTTTTTAGACTATTGACTTCATCTTTATTGGTTTTAATACAATGTTTGAGCCAATATGCTCTTTGACCTTTTTTAGGGATATGTTGCATCCAGTGATCTTTAGAAATAGCTTAGTATTTTTTTCTTTTCATCTTCCTCCTCCTCCTCATCAGTAGCCCAACAAGAAAGATCACGATTGAACATAATTACAGGACTGAGTATTGATTAAAGTAACGAAAAGGAAGATAAGAAAAAGTATCAAGATAAAAGTCTAAGTTGATACTGAAATTAACTTAATGCGTTATCTTCATCCTTGTAGTTTTTAACACAAGGTTTCATTTGATATGTCCTTTGACCTTTTTTGCATTGCCTCAAATTCTGAGTTGATATTCATTATCCCATCTATTTTTCAGAGGATCATTTTCATCGTTTTTAATATAACATTTCTGCCAATATGTTCTTTGGCTTAAAATGATGAACGTAATTCATTTCCAACAGTCACAAGATCAAGTACCAGGATCTCATGTAGGTAAATTTTCAGACAATTTAGAGAAGACTTAACTCTTCTACCTTTCCATTTCCAAAAAGAAAAAAAGGAATTAACAGTCGGGGAATTGACTGAGTTGATGTTCATTATCACATCTATTTTTCAGAGGATCATCTTCATTGTTTTTAAGCAAATATTTCAGCGAATGTGCTCTTTTGCCTTCCTCAAGATTTTATTGGATCCAGTAGTTTTTACAAGTTGCTTAGTATCTGCTCTTAAGTTGAAGTGAAAGTATTGACTTTTTTAACTGTCAACATTAATTTCTCTAAGCACTGGTTTTCATATGGAATTAAAATTCAGTTAAGTGGATGATATCTTCACACTCTAGTCCCAGCAATAGTTAGTACAAATACTTTAATGAGACTATTAGCAAGATATGATACACTTTCAGTTTTAATGTTCAAGTGACACAGAATATGGAATTAAAAACTCCTGTCTTGATGCTGAAAACTATACAACCTCCTCCTCATAGATATTGGTCTGTTAGAAGAGAATAATTAGAATTAAACCTAGAAGTGGGTACTGAAAAAAATTTTGGGGGGGTGGGGGGAGATTTTTCTTTTTTTAAACATTTCAGTTAATATGTTCTTTGGCCTTCCATATGATTATATTGCATCCAATACTGTTCAAAAATTGCTAAGTATTTTTCTTTTTTTTTTTTCTAGATTCTCATCTCCTCAACTAGAGAGACCATAATGCAACAGAATTATAAGATTGAATGTTAAGCTCATCTGTTCTTGCATATTAAAACTATTCAAATGATGTTGTATGATCCAAATCCAGTAATTTGGTTAAAGTATAATATTCAAAATGAAGGGAAAGAGACAAACGTATTGACAGATACAACTAACAAAGGCTACAGTATAAAAAATATAGAATATGTTAAAAACAAACAGATAAAGACGATATTTTTTTAAACATATGAAATAGTGAAAATATTTCATCTTAGAGCATCAAACAGTATCAATGATCATCAGCATCAATAACAATCTTTAATTAAGCTGAATCTTACCAAATAAATGACATAGATGATTTGTTTATACTGACTAAGGCTTCTTTAGAACCAGCCACAAATTTTGAATGAGCAAATAACAATAGAATGGTGTACTGAATATCACTCATCAGGTTCTGAATTCAGTCTTTCTTTCCAGTCCAAATGTTTTACTAAGGACAGATCATCATCATCATCTTGTCATACCACTAGCACAGATATCCCTGACCCTCTCTCACCACTTTTCCCTATCGCTCATCACCTCTGGCAGGTCTTCAGGGCTACATCCCGTATCCTCACATAGCTGCTGAATGTATGTTCATGCTGGTTGTCCTGCTTTTGCCCGGCCATATGTGGGGGTCCATAGGAGTACATCACTTATAAGCTCGCCCTTGCTTCTCCGGCAGTGTCCTGCATGTCTGGTTCGTCTAACTTGGATAGTTTTCATGATGGGAGGCAGGTGACCATATAGTTGGTGTCTTGTGGGGTGTTTGTCAAATAGATCAGCCTATCCTACTATTTTACTCTTAGTTGGGAGGTAACTTCAACAATACATAGAAATGCCAAAGAATATATTGGTTGAAACTTTCTATAAAAACACACACACACACACATACACACACACACAATGATAGAGACAAATTTGAATATTTAGAAAACAAGAGAAAATGCCAATTTAGAACTAATAATCCATATGAAAATGAAATGTTCTATTAAAAACACCTGAAAGTTTAAAAAAACAAAACAAACAAAATTGCTTCATAGTTAAGTGAGTAGGTCCCATTATAAGTTGAGAAAGCTTTGTCAGAAACAATAGAGTTAGTTAATAAGCAGGCACGAAAAGAGACATGCACTAACATGTGCAGATAGAGAAGTTTTTCAAGTCAGTTCAAGTGATCAACTCTTTTTCTTTGTAGAAAGAATATATATATATATATATATATATATATATATAAAATTATTATTGCAGAGAAGACAAACAATGAGTTAAAATAGAAGTTATTTTGGGTAGGGTTAGTGATGCTCAACAACAAATATGATAACAAGGACAATGAACACTGAAATATGCATGCACACATATATATATATATATATATACACACACACACACACACACACACACACACACACACACACACACACACACACACTGTAGCTTAAGTACTCAGTATTGGTGACAGAGTATATCTAAGTTAGCATAGCATATGATTTCATAGGCAAGAAACTGACAGTCACTAAAAGCTGTTAATTCTACATCTACGCAATCCTAACTTTTATAAATATACAGATATCAACTTGAAACATGCAAATAGAAGCTCACCAGAAGATAAGGCACATGAAACTTAGAGTTGTGAGTTTTTACTCTGTTTTATTTCATTTCATAGTTGAAATATGATATTGCTCTGCATTCTTGTGCATGGAGAACAATATTTTACTAATTTAGACCGTTTCAGCAGTAAATTTTAATTATATATATATATATATATATATATATATAACCAGCCCATTGGCATTATGGTTAAAGTGTTTGCCAATGGTCGAGGAAACCAGAGTTTAATCCCAAGTCACGTCATACAAAAGACTAAAAAAAAAAACAATGTTACTTGATACCTCCTTGCTTAACACTCAGTGTTATAAGGTACGTGTCAAGGGTAAGGGGAGCAATCTAGGAAAAGGAGTAGCACCCTTCCCTACACCTCAGTGTAGTAGCTATTGAAAATGGAGCCTTGAGGCCACTCTCAACTACAGTTGGCCAACTTATGATACAACAAAACAGCCTGTAGACGACAGAATATATGCACTCATACAGAATAATATATATTTATATATATGCAAATAAATATCAATTAATGACTTGAAATTCAACACTGCAACCAATTGTAAAACAATTAGTTATAAGTGCATGCATGTATTATTTCAAAGCCAAGATACACACACAATAACGCAGGTGTGCTTTTCAAACTTCTGACTTTTACTCAACAGCAGGTATCCACGAATCCACCCACCACCAAAGAAAACATGCAGATATTTACTTTGTTTCATTTAGAACAAAGCCAAATTAGGAATTCAGAAAATAGGAAGATTATGTAATATTCATATTTCCAAGTGAGAAGAAGCTGTTTTGTCTTGAAAATCAGCATCCAAAATTCTGACATTCAGCTGGTCTTGAACACCCACTGTTATCATGAGGAGGGGGTAAAACATCTCTGAGCCAACCTTAAAGCAGGATTAGCTTGAATAGCAAGTTTGTACCACAATAGAAGTAGAAGTTTGTTGGAACGTGACAAAAATAAATATACACCTCTATTTTCAAACAACAGCGCTCAGTCAAAAAGTTAAAAAAAAGAAAGTGTTCAGGGTATATCATTAAACCTTTTGGAGAGTGTAGATTACCATGACTTCCAGGTTTACTCTGACACATGATGAGAGTATTTGTTAAAGTCTCATCAATGGATCAGATAGATTCGTTTGAAAACAATTACATAAGAAGCTCCTTGAAAACATAACTGCGTACAAATCATTTGTATTAAGAATAGTTATTTGAAGCTATAATTTTTAACAAAAATTATTATCGCTAGTTACTTGAAACAATATAATTGCTAGAAAAAAGATGGACTTTAATATTAGGTAACCTAACAAGGGCTGACATACCATAAAAAAACCACCAACAAACTAAAAAAAAAAAATTCAAAGAAAAAACACAATTCAACAATATTTTACAAAGTAAATTATTGTATAAGGTTTCATAGAGATTTTTTTTTTAATGTCATAATCCAAAATTGGCCAATGATATTCAACAGGGTTAGAGTCAAGGCATTTTGACCATGAAAGTTATTTTTGTATGTATTTACAGAGTACTTCTTTCTCAATATATAAGTGAGTAAAGTTGGCAACCGTAATCGAGGGCGACCAGAAGGCTCCCATTTCAATAGCTATTACACCGAGGTGTGCTACTCCTTTCCTTGGATTGCTCTACTTTACCCTTAATAGGTATCTTATATTTCTAAGTGTTAAGCAAGGAGGTATCAACCCAAGTCTCCCGGACCATTGGCGAACACTCTACCCACTCTGATCAGGAAACTACTGCTGCTCCTCATCTATGATATACATATTTGAGGAGTTAAAAATAGTCAAAAAAGGATTATCATGACCCTACTTCAAACTGCATATATATGTTTGTGTGTATGAAGGTCATTCAATGAACATAGTGAATTTTGCCCCAGGGGTTGGCAATAGAAAATCAATTGTGATGGGTCCTTTCATATCTCAGAAGACTATCAGCATGACCTTCTTTACTGACTGCAGTGCTGATCTCACTTTTCTACCCTGGCTTATAGTAGTCAACCTATGTTTAACTCATATGTATGAATTTTTTTGATTAAGATATGCTTCTCCATACGCATCACACTTTCTTCTGTAAATTTTACATGATTTACACTCCTCAGCCACCAAAAATTAGATGACAGACCTCTGTTCAAGCCAGAAGCAATTTGATTTATTATCATTTTGAATAGCCTCAAAAGAAATAGCTTTGACAAAAAAGTAATTTTTACAATAAACCAGTTTCATTGATGCAAATTCAACATTTGTCATATAATTAAGGTTGGTAATATTAATAATACTATATTAGTTAATTATTTTATTTGTAGTGATAAATTGTGGGTTGGCTAAAATCTTTGAGTTTAAGTGTAGGTCACATTGAAAAGTCATACATGTGCACATACGACAACCAGGATGTTGGCTCATGTCAAAATAGGGTTTTGTTTTGAAATCGGGTTGTAGACAGGATGTTGAACAATAAACATTCTGTCGGCTGATGTTAAGATAAAATGACGTAACAGTAAAAGTTAATGACATGTTCTTAACATCATTAGTTGAGGAGAATAATTATGATATTGTATAAGCAGGGGAAGTTGAAAGTTCAGAGAGTGAAGGCAATTGGTCAGAGACAGTTGATGAAACTCCCTGGGGGAGAAGGGACAATCAGAGTGAAGAAATGGAAATCTGTTTTTTTTTTATTGTTCATCTATCACCAACAAAACTCACAGCATTTCTATGGAAGAACTAAATATCTTTCATTCTATCTCTCATGTTTCAATGACTGCTCTACAATGAAATGTTACAGTCAGCTAATAAACCTTTCATATTTGAAACAACTGAGTCCACTTTGTAAATGAGAAATGTTACAACAATTGATATTCAAGATGGTGTCATATTGGTGAGGTAGCATTACACATTTATGGAAAAAATTCTAGAAAATAATTAATAAAAAAAAAATTTATTTTACATTTTTCAAAAAATTCACTGATGGATCTCATTGTAGTATCTGTTCACTCTACCTAGGAGTAAAGTGTTCTTCCTACACAATTCTGCAAACAATCTCACTGTAGTATCTACCCCCACATGAATAATATGATTATTTCAAAAACTAAGAAATATGCACATGAAAACAATTATGTTTATTTAATACTTTAATCATAAATACAAAATAAAAAAATAAAAATAAAATAAAAACAATATCTAAATATAGAGATGATTATTTTAATTCTTAATTTGAAATATATTTAATTTTTGGTAGTGATAATTAGGTTTCGATGAGTAAAAAGCCAGATCCTATGCAAAAGATTCCTGGCACAACACTTTGATCCAAAACTGGGCAGACACATACTCATTCTAACAAAAGACATGGATAGGCAAACAAAGGACCCAAAAGGTTATTTTGTTTATATATACACACACACATATATATATATATATTAGCCTAGTAGGTTGAGTGTTCGCCAATGGCTGGGAGACCAGGTTTCAATCCCAGGTCAAAATATACCATAGATTCAAAAAGTGGTACTTGATACCTCCTTGTTTAAAGTACATATCAAAGGTAAAGTGGAGTAATCCAAGGAAAGGAATAATGCTCTCCCCTACACCTCTATCTAATAGCTCTTGAAAAGAGAACCTTCAGGTCGCCTTGGATTACAATTGCCAACTTTACTTTATATATATATTTTGATGTTCTAATACTGTTGTGTTTTCGGTGAGAATTTTCCATAATTCTGTTGTTGGGCATGAATGATTTTATAAATGCTGTGCTATGGAACTTGTATCAGATGTAGTGCCACGAGAATCTGTAGTTTTTGCTTGTTATTTTGATGTTCTTATATTGTTGCGTTTTTGGTGACTACAGGTTCTCGTGGCACTACATCTGATACAAGTTCCATAGCACAGCATTTATAAAAACATTCATGCCCAACAACAGAATTATGGAAAATTCTGACTGAAAACACAACAATATTAGAATCGACAACATACTTAGAAAAAACCAAAATGGCTTCCGAAGAAATAGATCCACGACCTCACTAATATTAACCATCCGTAGAATCCTTGAAGGTGTACGGGCAAAAAACCTACAAGCGACATTAATATTTGTTGACTTTACCAAGGCTTTCAATTCCATTCACAGAGGAAAGATGGAACAAATCCTACTAGCGTACGGCATACCTAAAGAAACCGTAGCGGCAATAACGATTCTCTATAGAAACACTAAAGTAAAAATACGATCACCAGATGGAGACACAGAATACTTCGACATTGTAGCAGGAGTACTACAAGGGGACACGCTGGCTCCGTACCTCTTTATCATTTGTCTAGACTACGTACTTAGAACATCGATTGACAAAATCAAAGAGAATGGCTTCGAACTGACGAAGAAAAGAAGCAGAAGGTACCCCGCAACAACAATTACCGACGCCGACTATGCCTATGACATAGCGATACTGGCAAATACACCTGACCAAGCCGAAACACTACTGCATAGTTTGGAACGAGCAGCAGCAAGCATAGGCCTCTATGTTAATGCACACAAAACAGAATATATGTGCTATAATCAAACGGGGAACATCTCCACTCTAGAAGGAACCCCTCTTAAACTAGTAGACAAATTCACTTACCTAGGAAGCAGCGTCGAATCAACCGAAAAGGACACCGAAACGAAGTTAGCAAAAGCATGGACAGCTATCAATAGGCTATCGATTATATGGAAATCAGACCTAACCGATAAAATGAAAGGCAGTTTCTTCCAGGCAGCAGTCACATCGATACTGCTATATGGCTGCACTACATGGACGCTAACAAAACGGCTGGAGAAGAAGCTAGACTGCAATTACACAAGAATGCTACGTGCAATCTTAAACAAGTCCTGGCGGCAACACCCTACAAGACACCAACTGTACGGCCACCTGCCCCCTATCACGAAAACTATTCAAGTAAGACGAACCAGACATGCAGGACACTGCTGGAGAAGCAGGGACAAACTCATAAGAGATGTACTCTTATGGACCCCCACACATGGCCGTGCAAAAGCAGGACGACCAGCACAAACATACATTCAGCAGCTATGTGAGGATACGGGATGTTGTCCTGAAGACCTACCTAGGGCGATGAACGATAGGGAGGAGTGGCGAGAGAGGGTCAGGGATATCCGTGCTACCAGCGCGATATGATGATGATGATATATATATACACATACACACACCATTACTGTGTCTGAAGGTTGCAGTGTCTACTTAGAGAGTGTTTGATATCTTACAGCATATATAGGCAGTATTACATGAAAATTAAAATCATATATTGCAACTAATACTTTATAATTTTCATGATCATCAAGCAATACAACATTCTAAAGAATAGCGAGTATTATGGGAGACTGGTTCAGAGAAAATGTAGAATATAAAATGGAAATGCATTTACATAAGAGAACATTCAAGATGTTTAATTTAATATCTTCAAAAATATTCTCATGTTGGTTATGATATATTCTAAAAGTTTAGAATTTTTAAAATTTCTTACATAGATGTGTGTGGGGGGTGCATTTAATAACAATGATGTTTAAACACGCACAACAGAAATTCTAATGTTGGTTTATGATATACGAAAAGCTTGGAATTCCTTGAATTTTTAATGTGTGTGTGCTTATCTAATGACAATGATGTTTTAACAAGCACAAAAGAAACCATTTTCACATCTTGCTTTTCTGTTATTTTGTGCTGTCATAACAAGTGTAAATTGTGTGTGTGTATATATATATATATATATATATATATATTTATAGTCATAAAAGTATGTTTTTTCAAAGCTCAGTAAAATGCATTTTTTTCTAACATATTTCAATGAGAAAATTGTTAAATGTCATGCATTATAAATAGTTTTCATATTCTAACTTAAAATTACTTAGATTTACATGCATATATATATATATAAAAACACACACTCTAAAATTAATAGGTCCTCAAGTGAATTTGGTTTTAGGTTTGTTTTTTCTTCAACAGATGTTTATGAATTTAGGGTCATCATCAGGAAGTTAATGATTGATTTGGGTAATTCTTTGACTTTTATTGTGACGACAGTTTTGATAGGGTTGTAGTACTTTTTAATCCTAGAATTTGTGTCTGTGAATGTCTTGTTAGAAATAATTGTCCACGACAACCTTTGGCCTCTGTAGATGTGTTTTTGTATGTGCGAGTGTATGTTTACAAGTGTGCAATCTGTGTGTGTGTGTATGCAATAGTGTTTGTATCCATCTATGTGTATATACTTTTGTAGGAGGAGGTTGTTTTTTTATCTTTATTTCCCTTCTTCGCCTAAATAACCTCTAATAGTGGATATGCCATAAAACCCAACAAAGAATTAACCTTTCTGCCAGAGTGATTGTGTGTGTGTGCGTGTGTTAGGTTCTGTTTGACGTGGGTTTAAATTTATCTATGAAGTATTTTCTTTTATTTGAAGTAACAAGTAGTCACCAGATAGTATAATGGCATTATTTTAAACATTCCATTACTGCATTCATAACGGTGTTTGGAAATATAGTTTTCTGTTTTCTGGTAATTTAATGTTGCTCTTGTGTTAGGATACTCTATGGTTTAGGGCTTGAGTTGACTTATGTAAACTTTTTTTACAGTAGTGACATTTGATTACATAGATTATATTTTTTGAATTACTGCTTAGATTTTTATTCATAATGGATGTTGTTTTTTGGTTTTTGAAGTTTTAGAATTTTCCTTCTATGATTATATTACATACTCCACTTCTTTTATTCTTGCACTTTGTGACTCCATGTGTTGTGTGTTTCCCAAATACTGATGAGCTGAGAATGTGTTTTAAATTTCTGGGTTTTCTCTCATTTTTGTTGGTCTAATATGTTTTTGATTCTGTCATTGTTTTTAAGTTATTCGGGATTTTTCATAATTTCTGTGAATAGCTTTGGGTTGTTTTTATTATATGTTGAGACATATGCAAAGAATTCTTCATTGCTATGTTTTTTTGGGGGGGTCGCAGTTCTTTTAATGGTATTAGTCAAGTATCCCGTCTGGTGGAGCATTATGCATAATTCTACAAGGCAATTTTTTCTGAGGTTTTTATTAGTTACTATGGTGTATATTCTATGTGCTTGAATGTAAGGGATGGATTTTATGCAGATTTTGTGGGGGTGATTTTGAAATGGAGGTATTGTTGGGTGTCTGTGGGTTTATGGTAAATGTCAATGGCTATTTCCATTTCTCATGAGGATGAAAAGGTCGTTCTTTAAAGCTGTATTACATTGTGAATTTTATTTCAAGGTTTTGGAGTAACTTATGCAAACCATTACTGTTACCCTATCAGCATTTCCAGAATATGAAACAATCATCTCAGTATCTTTTCCATGAACTAATAAATTCTGTTTTTATGTTGTTGTATTTTTTACCACTTCTAAATATACTAAGTTTAAGGTGGGGTATGCTACTGCCATTTTAGTTCCCATAATTGTTCTTAGAGTTAGGATGTAATTTACATTATTGAATTGGAAAGAGTTATTATTTAGGATTAGTTCTGCATCATCTGTGATAAATTTTTTGTTAAGTCTTGGGTTTAGTGTTTCAGGGTATTTTTCGATCCGGAATAAGATGACTTGTTTTCCTAACTCATGGGGGGTATTAGTGTAGAGGTTCATCATATTTACCCAACCCCTCCGCTCGGGCAGGATATGACACAAGGTCAATTTTTTGAGCGGAGTTTAACAGGTTTGAAGTCAGAGTTTTCCTTCTCCTAGACTAGTTGCCCCACCAAGGATGAAGAACCTAGTCTGTCCTACTATTTACCCATAGCTAGAGGGAGAATAATTGGATTCATACCTTTCCCAAGGGTATTAATGCTATGTGAAATGCAATCAGTCCAGGATTCGAACTTGTGTCGCCGTGTCCAATTCCTGCGACGATAACCATTACACCACGGGCACCTCCAGAGTATAGAGGTTCATGACATCAAATGTAACCATGGGTATGTTGGGAACATTTTTTTGTGGTAAGAAGTTTAAAAAGTGGATGTCATCTCTAATATAGCATTTTATCTTTTTTAGCTCATTGGCCTAGTGGGTAGAAAGTTTGCCAATGGTCTGACAGACTTGGGTTCAATCCCAGGTCATGTCATACCAAAGACTTTAAAAATGGTACTTGATCCCTTCTTGCTTAACACTCTGCAATATAAGGTACGTATCAAGGGAAAAGAGTAGTGCCCTTCCCTACACCTCGGTGTAGTAGCTATTGAAAAGGGAGCCTTCTAATTGCCCTCGACTATATTATATATCTTTTTTAGAAATAGTCGTAGTAAAATGTCTATTAGCTTGTTGAGCAATTATGTTTATATACTTATTGCATTTACATTTTTTCTTTAAAAAAAATGTCTTGAAATTTTATAACTATTTTCTATAGCGCTGTAGTTTTCTTATCAACAAGTTTAACATATGTTTGTTGCTTATTATTCAGAAAAGTATTTTAAACAATCATCAGATATTTTTTTTTTTTTATTAGTATAGAACTTTAGTCCAATAGTTTATTATAAAATATCTTTTATTATATACAAACATTTTCTACCAAACAGAAACTCTTTCTTATACATTTATCATTTACCATTGCAGTTTTATTTGGAATCCAAAAAATAACATTACTATTGAAGAAATAGTTACTTGATATGAAGTAAAAAGTAAAGTTGGCAACCACAGTCGAGGGTGACCCCAAGTCACCCTTTTCAATAGCTACTACATCAAGGTGTAGCAGAGGGCACTACTCCTTTCCCTGGATTGCTCCACTTTACCCTTGATTCATACCTTATAATGCTGAGTGTTAAGCAAGGAGGCATCATGTACCATCTTTTGAGTCTTTGGCATGACTCGACCTAGGATTGAACCCAGGTCTCCCGGGCCATTGGCGAAAATAGATACAATTTATTATTCATCAATGATATATATATGATTGATATAAGTAAAAATAAAGTTTGCAACCAAAGTCAAGGGTGACCAAAGGCTCCCTTTTCAACAGCTACTACACTGTGGTGTAGGAGAATGGCCCAGTTTATATAATTAATATAATCTATTGTAATTATATATTATGTTAATAATAATTTTTTTAGCTCTCTTTTATAGAAATATATTGTTTAAATCTAACGTTTAACATTATTGATATGCATTTGAAATTAAAAAGAGAACTTCATTATCAAATATTTGTTATTAATGAATGTAATTTATTGTTTATAATATATGTAATGAATATAATTTATCATGGTGTGTGTATATATATATATATACAAAATACTATTTCTAATTATCAATACTTTTTGTGATGTGTATGATAAATCTGCAATAAAGGTTTGCATAGTCAAGTTAAACTATAAAGAGTTTAGCTTGAAACTAAAAAATATGGAAAGGTGACCTAAAAAAGCTTACTTGTATATGTCCCTGCCATTAGATGTGAATGGCTGAACATCCAATTATGTACCCAAACTTGCTACAAAAGAAAAATCATCTAAAAAAAAGTATAACAGATGGACTTACTGATCTCTCATCTATTATTCTCGATGAGAGAATCCTATATATATAAAAGTTAAGATTCACACAGAGTCAGAGGCACATGGTGACTCTGTTTCTGGCCTATATAATAATCAGACCAAAATCTTCCTAAAAGGTGAGTATCTCTTTATTTACTATTGTGTGGAGCATGATAGGAAGGGTGATCTAGTTTATGAGGCATTCAAGGAAGAATAGTCCACTTTATTCTGTATGGTTATTTACATAGCTATATTATATCAATTTTGTGATTTGTTAATTTACTTCCTCTGTTATGTTTAATTAATTATTTTATATAATGATTATTATTGACGAAACTTATTATTTTATTCTCATTTATTTTATTTTTTGACAAAAGACTAATGATGGAGTTGCTAGTTTTCAGTTGGCCTAATAGGAATTTGTTTTCATGTGTACATTTGGAAATAAGTTCTGATTGTTTATTTAGAAGTATGTTTCTTTTGGGAAAGTGATTAGGGCTATTTTTTCTAGGCTAAAATTAATGTTTTAAGGTGTTTTTGTAAGCTAGTGCTATTTTTCAGGTCATTTTTGCTATATATATATATATATATATATAGTTCAAGTCTTGGAGGCAGCACCCCACAAAGCAGCAGCTCTATGGCCACCTACCACTCATCACGAAAACTATTAAAACTAGATTAACAGACATGTGGGACACTGCTGGAGAAGTAGGGACGAGCTCATAAGTGATGTACTCCTGTGGACCCCTTCACATGGATGAGCAAAGGCAGGACGACCAGCTAGAACCTACATAGAGCAGCTATGTGCTGATATGGGATGTAGCCCTGACGATCTGCTGGAAGCAATGGACGATAGGGAGGGGTGGCGAGAGAGGGTCAGGGATATCCATGCTGATGGCACGACAGGATGATACATATATATATATATATATATATATATATATATATATATGTATATATATATATACACACACACACACAAGAGGAAGAAAGAGAGTGAGGGAGATTAATAAAAAATCTTCTCCCCTTGCATCCAAATTAAAAACCAGGAAAGAAATAGTAAGTTAAAAATTTCATTTTTACAAAATAAAAAAACGCTGAGATAAATCAAATTATAAGGAAACTGTTAATTAATAATGGAATTTTGATTAGATTTTAAAAACAATTTGTTATTTAGGAAAAAAGCATAAATTTTTTTCTTGATAGAGATTGGGGAGGAGGGAGAAATTTCATATACTCCCATGAATCATTAAACAATTTTCTAGCAATGTTTTGAAATTAAAAAAATATGCAATCGTGTATATTTTAACAGAACACTCATTTTAAAGATTGTGATAATTATATTCTATCACACTTTACGAATTTTGGGATTTATTAGACCGCTGAACTGAACTTGACAGAAGTCTACACAAAATGAAGATCTTTTCCCCACCTCTCTTAAAAAAACCTTATTTACATAAAAGAAATCTATTATACTTCTATAACTTTGATATCACTTGAAGAGAAAAATATGTGAAAGATTATCTTTGCAACAAATCTTCATCAAATGATTATCATACAAAACAAATGGATTAAAAAAAAAAAATAATGGTCCTTACCTGCTTATCCAACTTAATTTTTTGCATGCTGGGTGGGTAATCATCTGGTATCCTGAAAATAGAAATATCATAATTAACTGCAAAAGTTGTAAATATCATTTATTATCAAATATTCTTTTATGTTTGAATATACACTCCTGGTCCCCATTGTTTGTACTCTTTCATATTTTCTTTTGCTATACCTTCAGAAATAAATGAAAATAACCAAATTTATTAAAAAAAAATTTTTTTTTTTTTTTTAAATTTTTTTCTGTTTTTTATCAAGTTGTCAATAGAAATAAAAACTGTTCCACTAGATTTTTTTCCAAGGAAATATTCTACATTATGGACCAAAATTGCATGAGTACCAATAAATATGACCAGGATTATACATCACAGAATAAACAAACTAAAAACTTTTCCTTTTATATAACAGATTTCAACCAAACTTAAGGCATGAACCAAAACTTTATTCCTCTTGGAATAAACAGGGCATGCTAGTATTTGACCACTAATTCTCACCTGTAAAAAAGTAAACATTTTTAATTACAAAAATGATTTAATTTTAATTCCTGGATCAGACTGACTTTCACTTTGCAGTAAAATACTTAAGACATGAACCCATCAGTTCTCCCAAGCAATGGTTCTTAAGCTTTGGTGAGGCAACCACTCAAGGAAAAGGAAAACAAAGTTCAAACCAACTTTACTCTATTTAAAAATTGACCTTATAGCAAATCCTGCTCACAGCAGGGGATGAGTAAATGTGTACATATGTATTAAATATAAGAAGAATAAAATAGATGAAGAATACTGTCATTAATTTGTTTCAAAGAGAATAAATAAAAAGTAGATATATGAGGGTTATTCAAAAAGTTCTAAGCTTCACCTAGAAGGTGTCAGAGAAACAAGAGATTTTCACTAATTGTCAATATAGTCTCTCCCTTGATATCAAGTTTACTTGGTGTAACGATGCTCAAGGGTTGCAATCCTATCACAGAATAAGGTAGCATTTTAGTCCTCAAAAAAACTCCTCTATAACACATATGACCTCATCATTGTTTCCAAAATAGCAGCCATACCAGTGGGATTTGATATGAGGAAACAGGAAGAAGTCAGATGGAGCTAAGTCCAGTCAGTAAGGAGGATGAATAGTAAATCAAAGCCACAATTGGCTGTTTCATCAACTGCAACCTGAGCAGTATGAATGCTATCCTGGAACAAGAACATACCTGGCTTAAGTGTTCCTTTGCTTTTTGATTTGATTGCTTCTTTCATTTGTCTTAATTCTAATGCATAATACTATCAATAAGTAGTTTTCCCCTATTTCAGGCAATCTATCATGATTATGCCTTCAGAATCCAAAAACATAAAAACCATCACCTTGCCAATAGACACTGCTTGCTTGTGTGTGAAGTGGCATCTTGAGTTACTAATCTAGATGGTAAATCTTAGAGTTAGCCTAGAAGTGAGTTAGAAGTGTCCTGGAAATATCAACCTTTTTAAATTCATGCTCTGGCAACATCCTTCTTGGAAACCCATTTTACAGACAGCTTGCTCATCCCTAAGATCTTAGTTAAAAGAGTGTGAACCAAACCAGAACTAATGTCAATGGAATTAGCTATCCGCTCCACAGTAAGACGTCTGTCATCAAAAACCATATAGTGAATAGCATCAATTTGTTCATCAAGGGTTGAAGATTTTGGACAATCTGACTGAGGGTCATCTTCTGTACTATCCCTGATGCACAAAAAATACACCATGAAAGTTATACAAGTTATGATTATAGAATATTCGCTTTGTGGAACATACAAAGGTCATTCAATTAATAAGGTGAAATATTGCTTAAGGAGTTGGCAATAGGAAACACTGTTTATAGTTGCCCCTTTTTCAAGTGAATTAATTATGATGGATCCTTCTATGTCTCAGAAGACTGTCAGACTTTCTTTCACAACATCTGGAACTTTTTCTTTTTCACTAGAGAGTCTGTGTTTCCACTAGCAGAACAGTCTTTCCAAGTAAAACTGATAATAGCAAAGTTGTTTGCCTCCTTTGTAAAAATTTTTTTGACTAAAATATGCTTCTCTCTAAACAACAGACTATGTTCTGTAAATTTCACATGGTTTGCACTTTTCAGCCACTAAAAATTACATGACAAACCTCTGTTCAAGACTGGAGCACTGTTTGATTTGTGACCATTTTGAATAACCTCAAAACAAATATTTCTGGAAGATTAATGTAAATTTTCAAATAAACTAATTCCAAATTATGTAGAGTTTACACTTATGGTAAAAAAATTTTTTTTTTGCTTTTTTCAAAAAATCCCCCCTTTTTATTGAATGACCCTCATAATAGGCCTCTCCACAATGAAAAAAAATTTCCTAATTTATTGAATGACCCTCATATATATATATATATATATATATATATAATTTCCCTCCTCAGTCAAAAAAATTTCCCGTAAATGACCCTATCGTTGAATCAGTTATTTTTCCTAATCAAAAAAACTTAGCACAAAATGTAATTTGCAAAGAAAAAACTGCTTGGTTCCCCAAATGTTTCTCTGTAAGCAAGAACACTTTTGTGTATTTTTTATGTTGCAGTGCAAAACCCTTTTTTTAATGGCAGGTTTCAGCCATTTTGAAAGTTAATATATGTGCTGGAATTGTGGGACATATTTGCAATGAAAAATTATGCCAAATGCAAAACAAAGGAATGACTGACATGACAAACATTGTCATCATTGTTATGGCATTGTTTCAAGTATAAAGATTCTAGGAAAGATGTGACCTGTAGTGGTTACAAGCACTTTGACTGCACAATCGAATACCAGACACACAAATCATACCACAGTAGTTGCAACTAAAGATCCAGTGAAGGCTATCCTTGCTCTTTTTTCGAAATTTCTCCTTTGTCTTCTTGACTGCTTCTGTGAATGTTCTTGAACAAAGAACACAACCTGATGCATAGTATGACTCCTGGTCTTATAATCAGCTAATATATTGCCCAACAAAATCTAGTATTTCTTTTTCCATCTTGAAAGTCTTCAAGACGGATGGTATCAAAGGTTTCTAATACAGATACAATGAGAATGAATTTCATGTTCTGAAAGGAGAGAAAAAAAACAAAAAAACATTTATATTGTTATGCAGACATATTTTTATCTAATGGTGAAAGAGAGAAAATTTGCTGCTAATCCTGAAAATATTTAAACAGTAAAAGATAGATCTAATCACAAAATCATTAAAACAATTCCCTTTTAATAAGCACAACCTTTGATATTTACCCCCTCCCCCCAAAAAACATTTTGACCCACTGCATTCAAAATATCTTGTAATATCTTAAAATTTGGTATTTAATTTTCTTTTTTGTAGAGTGGGAGTCTCTGTTCGAGCAAATAAGAGTAACATATCTCAGACTGCAGACTGATATTTTGCAGATAGATAAAATTACAAAAATGTCGCTCTGACTGTGAACCATTGGTAACAAAAATGTTGCTTTGCCTGAAAAATAGTTAACAAATCTTTTTTCAATTAAGTAGATTTGCATTATTTGCAGAACTGGAGATGGTCTCCTTTGCTTCTTGCCTGGACTATATGAATACAGACAAATAAAATGCATTTGAGGATAAAGATATAAAGTAAAATAAGTGCATTTTTGGTCATTTATAATTATTTATTTTAAACAACTTTTAAAAATCCAAAGAATTACAAAAAAGAATGATAAAGATGTAGGAGGGTAGAGATTGGCACATCGGTTCTGAAAACATTTGAAAGAGGAAGCAATTAAACTTAAGGAAATATTATCACATAATCATACCATCAACCTTTTTTTTTGTAAACAGAAAAAAGTATATGCCAATCTCATTTGAGTGGATCGATGACACAGTATATAGAGTTGTTATATTTAGAAAGATTTTTTAAATTTAAATTAAAGATGTAGTTTGCTGTATATATACCAAATGAAGAGTGCTCAATATCAGTAATAGAGTATATGTAGATTAAAGTTAGGATAGCGTAGACACAGAGTCAGCGGTGCTTGGTGACTATCAGTTTCTTGTCTATGTAATTATTTGACCAAATGTTTTCCCTAAGGTAGATATCCCTTTATGTATTGTCGTGTGGCTGTTTTAGTATGTTTTTATGGCATATCAACCATTGCTAGTTATTTAATGCCAAATCCTATTTTTACATTAATATTAAATATAGATTTTGAGAAACATTTTATAGATACACAGAGTTAAATGATCAAACAGTTCAATTTTTAACAACCCAATTTAGCATAAGTCAATAAAGTTGAATGGTTCCAAGTATTGCTATGTATCACTAACAATTCAATTGAACATCAGTCATCTGTTTACCGACAGTTAAATGACCAAACAGTTCTATTTCAAACAATTTAATTTAGCATAAGTCATTTGTTTGCACTCAGTGTAAATGTCAACCAGTTCTATTTGACCCATAGATAGGATCCTATCAGGTGCTAACATTCTGAATGAGCCTTGGAGCAATGACAATGAAGGAGTACTCCACATTCCCTGAAGTTCCAGTATTACTGGGGCCTCTGTATCAGATTGTTTAATATCATATCTAGGACACTCATTGTGAGAGCAGGTAGTCTTACACCTCAGTAGAGATGCAATCGGGGTTTTCTAAAGTCCCATCTGGGCTGGGCGTTCTGGGAATGATACTCTAATTTATTCAGCATAGTTATTCATATAACTTAATTTCGTGATCTGTTAATTTATTTCCTCTTATGTTTAATTTGATATTTTATATCATTACAATAACTTTGGTTTATTTTATCATTCTTTAGAGTTATTAGTTTTCAAAGCAGCTTAGTAGAAATTTGTTTTCATGCCTTCATTTGAATAAATTTTTCAGCCACCTAAAAACTAACTACTTCAAATACTAATAATGAATAAATAAAAAAATAAATAAAACTATTATTATTATCATTATCATTATTATTATTATTATTATGAAGAAGAAGAAGAAGAAGAAGAAGAAGAAGAAGAAGAAGAAGAGTCCTGGAGACCAGAGGAGAATTACAGTCACTCAGACTCCAGTGAAAGATGATCAGTTAACACTGGTGTGAAAAATTTGCAAGGAGTATTATTATAATCCATATTTACCAACCCCTCCGCTTGGACAGGATATGACACAAGGTCAATTTTTAAGCAGAGTTTAACAGGTTTCAATTCAGAGTTTTCCTTCTCCTAAACTAGTTGCCTCACCAAGGCTGAAGAACCCAGTCTGCCCTACTACGTACCCCTAGCTGGAGGGAGAATAATTGGATTCATACCTTTCCCAAGGGTATAAGTGCTATGTGAAATGCAATTGGTCTCGTCCAGGTTTTGAACTCATGTCGCCATGTCCATTTCCTACGATGATAACCATTACACCATGGGCATCATTATAATAAATCAAACATAATAGAGTAAATAAACTGATAGTCACCAAGCACTATTGACTGTCTATGTTATATATATATATATATATATATATATATGTGTGTGTGTGCGTGTGTGTGTTTTACCAACAGGTTCAGTTCAGTATCTTTATTTAATGGCATGTCAACCTATTATCAGGTGATTTGTTACAACTCAAACAGCATATCAACTACAAGCTATATATATATATATATATATGTATGTATGTACTTGTAGATTTAGTAAGGTAGCAGTAAAGTGGCACTAGACCAAAGAGGTTTTTAAAAAATTCAAAAAACACCTAAATGCAAAACAGCTTTACACTCGCATCTCAAGTAACTTAATTTCCAAGAATGAAAAAAAGAAATAAACAAGAGAGTTGCATATTTAAAGTCATGTTGTTGACCTCTCATTAAAAGACCTGACAACTAAAAATAAATGTTTTACATATTTTTGGCCATTATAACTAAAAACTTTCTACTTATAAGCAATATATTTGTATACACTTCCCACCAGGTTAAGAGCACCTTATTACGAAAAAAAAATTTGAGAAAATCCTAAAAAAATATCATGTCAAGCTTATATCATAAAATGACATAAGCTTCATATGATATTTTTATTCAGTTGGAACCTAAAAATAAAACACTTAACTAGAATGAGGTTAAGTAAAGCTCAGTTGTAACTTTAAAACAATAAAACTATAATAATCAGATTACAAGTGATATAATAAAGACATAAGGTTAAGATCAATATACAATCAGATTAAAGATATTCACAAGAAGAAATCGTTAGCATTAACAAAAATAACAACAATAAAAATGATTGTATCAAATAAATAATAACAACAACAACAACAGTCAGAAGATATGTTAATATTATTGCGCTCCACATGCTGAAAAATGGTATGAACATCCCCTTGAAGCAGTCAGAGAAGGCCACAAAGTCCTTATTCTGACAGATATATGAAAAATAAGAGACCAGATATAATGATTGAAGACTAAAAAGAATAAATTTGCCTTCTTATAGATATAGTAGTGTTATCAGATAAAAATATATCCATCAAAGAATATTATAAAACAAATATAAAGATCTTGAAATTGAAAAAATGTGGCAACTTAAAAGTACTTTTATTCATATAATAATTGGAGCCCTAGGTATGTTCAAGAAATGTATAAAGAAGCACATGAAGAAAATTCCTTGTAAACAGGGACATTTACACGAGATTAAGAACATGTTAAGTATCACTTAACATCAGAATTTGTGCAACTAGAATGCATATATTCATAACTTTCTCTTACCCCAGGCCATAAAATGGTAAGCCATTTTACTAAACTGAATGCAAAAGATGACAATGGTAGTAGTAGTAGTAATAGTAGTAGTAGTGGTGGTAATGATGATGTTAAATAATCCTCAATACTTTCTCTTCATGATAGAAACTCAACTTTTTTCACCCTCATCTTTTCATTGTATGATGGCTTTTTGATAATGATTTGTAATGGAAACTTATCATTGAAGCCTATTAATTATTTAATTACCTATTGTAATCACTGAAATGCTCTCTGACTTGAAAATCTTTATATGATTCTTGTTTTTCTTCTTTCTAATTAAAGTACTTTAAGTAATTAGCAAAGTTTTTTTAAACAGATTTGGCTGAAAAGATATCAACGGAAACAAGAAAAAAGACCATGAATACAGGAAACACAGCCATCTGTCCGATTCTGTCTCAGGAGGAGGAGGAGGTATGGAATTATTCTTTTGGTTGTAAACAACTTCCTATCTGAAATAAATAGCCACTGATTTTACATTTTGAGTAAAATGAATTTTCTAATTACAATGAAAAAATACCTGACACATTTAGGCCATTTGATATGTTTTCCCGCAAAAACCTGACACATGTGGGCTATTTGATATGTTTTCCTGCAAGTACCAATTCTGGATTAAATGCTAACCTGATTTACTAATCTTTATTGACTTTGGACTTGATACCAATCACTTGGGAGTTGACTGGAACTAAAATCCTTTTTTACAAGTTTATTAATTGTATTGTTGTTTAATATGTCACATCTTCTAACAGGAAGAGGAGGAGGAGTAAATTCTACTTTCATTCATTCCAGCCTTTTATTAGGCTTTTTCACCCCCACCCCACCAAGGTTTGGCTTGGCTTATTTGTTTAAAGGCACATTAACACCTTATAGGTTATTTAATGCTGAAATTAGATACAAATTGACACATATACAATTTCAAGCATTCCAACCTATATCGTTATATCTATATATAATTTGAAGTATAAAATACTAATAACTTGCACACAGTTAGATGGTTTCATGTATTCTTATCAAATACTAATAATTTTCAAATAGTACTATTTGATATGGGACTCAAACTACCACTCTGAGATAGAGTGGATCTGAGAGTAATGTTAATAAAGAGTAATCCATACTCTTCAGAATTACAAAACTAGAGCCTTATCACCAATTCAGTTTAGTGTGATACTGAGCACACTTCTTAAGTGAAAGGGTTTTTTGACAAAAACTGCTCCTGTTTTCATCACACATTCTTCTGTAA
Organism: Sepioteuthis lessoniana; assembly: GCA_963585895.1. Lineage (NCBI taxonomy): Eukaryota > Metazoa > Mollusca > Cephalopoda > Myopsida > Loliginidae > Sepioteuthis > Sepioteuthis lessoniana. Next base: position 2,650,557 of record OY757930.1, read on the forward strand.
ATTTCACATGGTTTGCGTTCCTCAGCCACCAAAAATTTGATAACAGACCTCTGTTCAAGTTTAGAATACATTGATTTGCAGCCATTTTGAATAGCCTAAAATAGTCTTTTTACAAGTTTAAAGTAATTTTTGTTATAAACCATTTCCAAACAATGCAATTTGCCTTTATGAAGAAAACTATTTTGCTTTTTAAAAGAAAATTCCCTCTATTTATAGAATGACCCTTGAATTTTAATGGGGTATCTTTATTAGAAAAGCAGAACTGGTATTATGAAGACCAGCTGAGGAAGATTCTAATAATCTATTGACAGGGATGGTGAACAGGTAGTAACTTTAAAATCCTAATATCACAAATGAACTCCCATAAAAATGTTAACATTTTATTTAAACACTCTATATATAGGATAAAACCTCCAAAATAAATTGTGAAAAAGAGTTTAATAACTAATTTTCAAGAGTTAAATTATAACAGTTGTCTTATCACTACTCATCTTCATCATGTCTTTCTATAGTGAATCAATAACAAAAACTTGGCTAAATCTGTCTTGAAAAAAATAACAATGACTGCTATATCTATTCAGAGTTATGACAAATATAGGTAATCAGATAACAATAGTGCTTTCAATTCAATGGTCTAATATCTATAAGCACAAGTGAGAATAATTGTCTGAACAAACTATTAGTGTCACCCAAGCTGCATAATGTCTAACCCAACTGACTTGTCCAGCTGCTGCTGCTGTTGATTTGCTCATTGGAGATATTGCTTTCATTTCTCGTTCATTTATGGGATATAAAGTCATAATCAGTTGAATAGAGCAAAGATTTATCAACAGAGATGAGAAAACACACAGTGATAATCATTAGTACATGATAACCAGATACTGTTTAGCTTGAAAGAGAATCATTACCTTGTGGTAATGAGACTAAACTATTTTCCTAGTAAATCAAAGATCAATAATCTTCATCAATCAATTATTGATCTAAATGCATTAGACTATATAATTACCAATATTCAGACTTGGTTTCATACAATCCTACACAATTTCTTTTCACTGTTTTTTTTTTTCTTTTTATTATTATCTTTTTTATATAATCATGTTTTGAACATTGTTCTTTGTTTAACCAGTACATTTTTTTTTAGAAAGGTACGAATGATTTGGGTATTTGAACACCTGGAGATTGATCCAATAAATCAACACAGTTTTTAGATCTTGATATATAAAAAAAAAAAAAAAGTTTCCTGTGAAGAGAGAGACAGCTGTTCAGATAGAAAACCCAAATCATTAGCAACTTTTAGAAAAAGGAAAAGCTATCAATATGCTCCTGGTCACTGTCAAAGACTGGATGTCTTGAAATGTGGAGGGAAGGGGAAGAATTTGGAAGATTGGAATTTTTTTTTCCATATCTCATTAACCTTTTTATCTACCACATCTTAAGTACAGTGAACTCTCCAGTGGCCTATGTGACGGGTACCAAAGAAGCAATACAAGGACTGAAAAAAAAAAAATCACTTGGTGCCTCTCACATCATCCATCTCCAATGGTCCATCAGAGCTGAGAACCACCTCTTTGAAAACACTTGATATCATATAATTGGATGAAAAAAAACTCTTTAATGAAAAATATAAATGTAAAATTAAAGTGATTTTCTAACCACTAGGCATAAAATAACCCTAGATTAGTTGACATGCCATTAAAATCAATCAATCAAAAAGCATTGTGATCACAAGGAGGGAAAGAAAGAATTAAGCGAGTATAAGGAAGAGAGAAAGAAACAATTTAGAGTATGAGGAAAAATTGGTAATTAAAGGTTGGGGGGGGTCTGATCTTGCAGCCTCTGGTATCAATTTTACTTTTCTGGGTTTTTTCTGTTGCAGGAAATGGTGACTACAAAGATTTTCTTATTTTTCTGTTGTTTATTTTAACCAAAAATCATTAGGCAAAATAGAGAGGAAAAAAAAGTAACTAGTGACATGATAAAGCTGTTTAACAATGAAGGAGATTTAGTCTTGTAGCTACAAAAGGAAATTGGTTGTTAAGCTTCAGAATATCTTAGATCTCACAAGCTTCTTAGCCCTTTTTTCTTAGAAGGGGATGCACTTGCACTCAGTTTAGAATAAGGAACAGATAGATAAAGATATGATGAAGAACAGATTAAAGGCAACATTCACAGAAGGACTCTTTGAAGCATTTGAAAATTTTAGAAAGTTAAAGTAGAATAGGGAATCAATGGATGTGGAGACCAACAACATCTAAAAATTGGTAAAGAAACATAGGAAGAGCTAGAACAGTCAAACGAGCTTTCATAATTGACGTCCTAGTTGACATATCTGTGGCACTAAAACAAATGCCAAATGTCAAGAAAATGGAAGACAGCCAACTGATGCTAAGTGCAAGGGTGCTAACAAGGAAAAGGCTGGGTGCTCAGAAAAGTAGCAGTGGTCACACTAAACACAAAAGAAACTAAAGAAAACAAGAAGAAATGGTGTCATCCAGCTTCCAATGCTTTAGAAGATAGGGACCACACCTAATAAGAGATTAAAAGGAACCTCTTGGATCAAATACAATGTGTTATAATTGTAAAGAATTGGAGCATATTGCAAGAATTGCCCTTGGGGAAACAAGCAAGAGGGAATTTCTGTGCCAGTTGTTACTCCTTCAGCAAAACAGTGGCTCAAGACTGATTATAAGCAATAGAAGTTTTAGTAGGAAGAGGAGAAGATAGATGTAGCTTTTGTCAATACTGAATGCACAACCAATATACTTACTCCAAAGTTAGGGAGTGGTCAGGGCATGAGTGGTAATGGGAAAGCAATCGATAAAGCAAAAATAAGGTGTAAAGGAACCAGACATGTTTAAGTGTTGATACAAGGGCTGTTCATAAAATATTTTTCTTTGATTTGTGTTTGACTGAATATCAACTCCTTATGGATTATTTAATGCCAATATCCCTATTCTCTTGGTTTTGTCTTATTTTCCTTTTTTCTTTTTGATATAGATATAAGTTACAAGTTACAAATAATTTTTGCTTTGTTTTTTAATGGATATATGTATTTGTTTGTGTATAGAGCTCATGTATGAATGTATAAAGGCCTTTAAAGTTATAATATATAACATAGTTTGATTTCTTTTAAGAAGTTTAAGACGATTTTTATGTTTGTATTTTGAAACAGGTCTTTGATATCATTTGCTTTGAAGTACTTTTAGTGTGTAAGAGCCAGATTGATGTAACCTATTAAGAAATGTTTCAATATATATGCTTTCTAACAAGCCATGAATTTGGGAGGATTTCAAGTTTTAGGAGGAATGAGTGATTGATGTTAGTGTGGTTTATTCTAATTCTTCCTTAGAGAGTGATATTTTGATGCCATTCCCTGAGGATCAGTTTTATTTGGTTTAATTTGTTATTTGGGAATGAACTGCAAGACTAGTGCTATTTATTTAAAATGTATGTGCCAATGGCTGCTTTAAAGTCTGTAAGAGGTACTCTTGAATTTGAAATGTTTATTTTTATGAAGTTTTTTCTGCTTTATCAGCCTTTCTTTCTATGGATGCCATTGTAGCAAGAGACTCAACAGAAGATGATATGTTTAGTTATGTATTCTGTTTAATAATTTGGTAATTCGAAGGTTGGTTACGTTTTTGGTTTTTAGTGACGTGATGACAGACAGGGAGTCTAAGAAAATGAGGTATCTGTCTGGTTTGTTTTCTTGCAAAAACTTTGGTACCAAAATCTGAAGCTTAGTCAGGAAAACATTTCTGAATTGCTATGTCATAGAAAACAGAGGCATGTCCAATGTTGTTATTTTAGGAGCCATACATGCGCTTCTTGCTTAGATATCTAAATAAAGTGTTATGGATTTCTTCTATAAAGATGGATGTGTTTGTGTTAGTTTTAGGGTATTTGGTGAGGTTTAATAAGACTGTGGGGGGTTATAGTTAGGGAGGGATTTCTGAAATTGTAGATTCATGTATAAGAGCAGTATTAATTAGTAGTTCATTGATATTTGAACCGGGCCATTGGCCTAATGAGTAGAGTGTTCGTCAATGGTCCAGGAGATCAGGGTTTAATCCTAGGTCAAGTCATACCAAAGATTTAAAAAAATGGTACTTGATGCCATCTTGCTAAATACTCAGCATTATAAGGTAAGGATCAAGGGCGAAGCGGAGCAATCCCGGGAATAGAGTAGCACTCTCTCCTACACCTTGATGTAGTAGCTATTGAAAAGGGAGCCTTCAGGTCACCCTCAACTAAGCTTGCCATTGATATTGTTATCCATGTGGATGTCAAAAGGCTCTAATGCAGTTTTCTTTCATTTGAATAATTATTGTGCTGCAGTTGGAAGACACAGGTAAATACCAAGTTATTTGGGCATGAATGAAGTTTTATATAATATTGTAAAGCTAGTTTGTGTTTTCTTAGTGATAGCAGAATTTCATTGGGTTTTGTGTTTCCAGGTTGTGGTGTGGTCTTCACAGCTGATGGAAGAGTATGCATAGGGTTTTCTTTTTTGATAATTTGAATCCATTTTCTATGGTCCATTTGTTTACTTGATTCAGGTATTGTTAGAGTTGGAGGTTCAAGTGTATGGATGTTTTTTAATCTATACCATATAAGGAAGTCATTGACATACAAAGAGCAGTCAATTCCAGAGTTGAAGCATTTAACAAGATTGTTTATTTTGACATTGAGGAGAGTCATAGATAAGATACTCCCTCGTGGGATACATCTGAGTAGGTGTTATTAATACAAACATTAAAGGTTTGATTTGCTAAGAAGCTGTTAATTGAAATTTGCAATCTTCCTTTAAGATCAATCTTATCTATATCCTGCATGATCTCATGTTTCCAAATTGTTTTGTTTTTTCTAAGTCAAAGAACATTCCTATTAAGTGATCCTTTTCAATGAAGGCATTTCTGATGGAGGATTCCAGTCAAATCAGCTGGTCAGACTTGCAATTGTTCTTCCTAAAACCAGATTGGAAGTTTGTATAAATTGTGGGAAAATGTCTTCTTTTTTTCATCTTTACCACAAAAGTTTGATTCAGGGTGGGAGTCTTTTGAACTTTTTTGATGCCATGTGGTTTAAATATCATTTTCACCAGTCCTGTATGCACCATTTCTCAGAGTCCAACTTCTGTGGGGAAGTAACCAAGAAGGAAGCCCAATTGCTTTGGTTGAAATAGAAATACACAACCAGTATACCCAAGTCAGGAGTGGGACCATGAGCCCCAGTCAATCTGAAGCACCAATACCCAATACTTGGCGATCTACAATTCAATAGAGGTATTCTTTTAATGTAATTGATAATCAGTCACTGCCTTCTAGTACCTATTAGATAAAAAGGGTTGGATGTTTTCTTTAAGTGTAGTTTGAAGAAAACAGTTGGGACTAAACATACAGGTACTAGGGCTTGACGTGACCAGCTGATTTATCAGATCAAGCCTTTCTGACTGCCTGTCTCGCCCAGTAAAAGTTAAAGTAGAGTAATGCAGATCACATGGCCATTCAGGTAACTGATTCACAGACTGTTCAGCCACCAGGATTCCATCCTTAAGCATCACAGATTGCTATCCATGGCCAAGAGGCGGCTGCATCGGGAAGCATGGTTACCCCTCTGCAAAAGTACAGTTGTCATATTCTATAGCACCAGTCAACAGGGTGGATTCATAAACATAAAAGCAATTTTTATTGATGGTATCAATATCATTGTTGGAATAGATGTAATCAATAAGCTGGGAAGTGTAACCATTAATAATGGCAAGGTGAAGTTTGGAGAGGTGAAATATGCCATAAGTGGCCAAACATCAAACAATTCCTGAACTAAAGACAAGAATTTTAGAATAGTTTGATGGAAAGAAGAGGACAGTAGAGTGGAATGGGAGAGCCACCAGTATTAAAAACAAGGTAGGGTGTAACAAGAATTCTTTGAAAAAGAAAGAAACAATACTTTCAGAAGGAGGTGGAATGATAGCTTTTAGAAGGTGTTTTATGCCATGAAAAGTTGAAGAGAAGGAACAAGCATTACCATGGATGGCAGTAGGCCTGGCAACTAAATGCACTGGACTTTCAGGAATTGAATGATTACGTAGCATGCCATACTGGTAGTGATATAATAGATACATGTGAGGAAACAATAAGAAAATAGAAGATTGTGACAGAAGAAACCATAATCATGGACCTCCAGTCAGTCAACTTGCAATTATACATCAGAGAAATTATAGGAGTAATTTAAGGGAAAGATGTACTGCTTAACTAGTTTTGGGTTTGGGCTTAATACTGCCCCAAAGATTACGGTGACAACCCTTAAAACAGTGCTGGGAAAGAACAATAAAATAATAGGAGTCACAGATACATATATTGATGACATCATGATAGAAGTGAATCAAGTGGGGGACCATATCAAAACATCCCAGTGAGCTGAGGTTGTAGAATACATCGACTGCATCTCTGCAGAAAAGTAAGACCCTCCCCATCAACAAGTGCCCTGAATATGACACTAAACCATCTGATTATGAGGCTCCAATCCTGAGCCTCTGGGGAATTGCCATTAATCCCAGGTCCACTCTATTCCAGAGTTGAACACCTGTTAGGGTCCCATCAGTTGGTCAATTTGAAATATTCAATCATTTTCTATACTTGAGAAAAATTTCAAATTTTAAATGTAAAATTGAATTATTGGTATTACATAGCAATACTTAGAACCATTTAACAGTATGCAAATGAATGATGTTAAGTAGAATTATTAGTGTTAAATAGCAGTACTTGAAACTATTAAACTGTGTACAAACAAATAATTGTTATTAAATAGAATTATTAATGTTAGATAACAATACATGAAGCCATTTAACTGAGTGCAAACAAATGAACTTTGGCTTGTTTAAAATGTTACCTACAAACTATTCATTTACAAATAATATATGTGCATAAAGAAGATGAGCATAAATAACCGACAAGGATTGATATAACATAAAACCCAAACAACCAACCATATCAAAAGATATGGTTGGATTGTGAAGCCTCTAGTGTTGTTAGATGAGGGAGCAATGTTGGCGCTCCAACTAAAGGGGAATAAGACAAGTAAATTGATATTTAAAAGGGGAAAAAAGTGCCATAAATGAAAGAAGATATGAATAGGTGAGAATTGTTCTTGGTCTATCACATTTCTGGATGGTTAAAAACAGCAAAAAGTTATACTAAAAGGAGGGCAAGTTGAGTAAGATGGGAAAGTAAGGTATATAATGAAATAAACACTGTAATGCAGGAAATCATAACAAAGGTTGAAAAAAAAGTGGGGGGAAGGGTTAACACACAACCAAAACAGAAGTAATCCTGACAAATAGTGGGAAAGAAAGGAGAGAATTCTTGGTAGGGTGAGTATTTCCTACAAAGCATCACAATTGTTCTAATAAAAACATATCAAAGGGATGCAAAACACATTCCCTATTTACATAAGGATATCAGCTTTAATTTGATAACTCTCTTCATCTTACATATCAAAAATAAATAACAAATATTATTTAATCAATCATAGAAGAAACTTGGGGTTCTGAAATAGAAAAATGGTTAATAATTATATATGCATATCGCCAACAAGTATTTTCCCAATCCTAAAACATAATAAATAGCAGATACCCTCTTTCAAAAAAAAAACAGACCCCACTGCATAGGCCATACCGAAGTCATAACCTCGTTAAAAATGATTGGTTTGGTTTGGTTGGTTGGATTTTATGGCATACCAACCATTATGGGTTATTTAATGTCAAATTCTCTCTCTCTCTCTCTCTCTATATGATTCGTAAACACATTTTGTAGATAACTTTCTTAAATGAGCCTGAGCTCTTTTTTTGCACACAGTTAATTGGTTTCAAGTATTGCTATATAACAGTCACAATTTATCATTAGTCATTTCTTTGCACACAGTTTGTTCTACTTGACACATAGATAGGACCCTATCAAGTGCAAGAGTACCTTGGAGCAATAGCAATGAAGGGTACTCCACATTCACCAAATCTCCAAGGCTGGACCCTTGCCATCAGATGGTTTAATGTTATATCTAGGACACTTATTGAGGCGAAGGGGGGGGCTTACCCCTCTGCAGAGATGCAGTTGGTATATTCTGTAACTCCAGCAGACTAGGCTACTTAAAAATGAAGAACCACCAATGTGTTGAGTATAGAAAGAACAACACACAATGAAACACATGTTACTGAATGGTGCAGATCTAAACTTAATTTGAAAAATATACAACCTAGCAAATAATCTAAAAGAACTCTTCAGGGAATTTGAACAATGCAAAATAATCCCCCCACCACAAAAAAAAAAAAAAAAGACTTAACACAAAACTAAACTTAACATCATAAACATCACAACCCAAAATTGTCTAACAAAAAAAACTATTTTCTGAATCCCATTCCAATCTTTGATTTCCTATTTTCCAGAAATAAATAACCTACTGAAGAGTTCATATGTTGTTAAACAAAAGAAACCACATCTTTTTATGTAAATAAGAAACCTTGGTTACCTTTCTTTATTCTTTTTGTTTGTATTATATCATTGGTCACTGATTCAATTGCTTTACCCAGTCGACTGGGGTTGTAGAATACACCAATTGCTTCTCTGCAGAGGAATAAAAACCCCACTCAACAAGTGTTCTGGATATGACACTAAACAATCTGATGGTGAGGTTCCAGTAATACTGGAGATTTGGGGAATGCAGAGTACCCCTTCATTACCATTGCTCCCAGGATCACTCTGGCCCAGACTGGTAGCACCTGATAGGGCCCTATCTATAGGTCAAATAGAACTAAACCATGTACTTATGATAAACTGAATTGTTTGAAATTCAACTGTTTATATGTATAAAAATAGTTTTGGCATTAATAACTTACAATGGTTGATGTGCCATAAAACCAAACTCAATTGCTTGGGAGGATAACTAATAAATTCAACAAGATTTCAGTCAGATTGTTAACTGGGGAGAGAGAGAGAGAGAGAGAGAGAGAGAGAGAGAGAGTCCTAACTTTTTTAATTGATAAATAGCACTAGTGGAAATGGTACTTCCATTTCATTTACACAATAACGGAATTGGTACTTCCGGTTTCTTAAGACTCAAGAACCAAGCTGCAACAGTCATAACAAAGCATATATATATATATATATATATATATATATATATATATATATATATGATTCAATTAAAACCTGGAGATGAGCACAAAATTGACATATCCATTAAGCCACATCCTGTTATTTGAATATAGGAAAAAAATTAACTTAGAAACTGAGTTTGTTGTGTTTTTCTAATGATTTGATTTTGTCACTTATATTCTTGTTTTTTAAATATTGATGCATTAAACTCATTGAAAATAGCAAGAAACTAGATTTATCTTTTTCTTTGAATTCCTATTATATTTTACAGTTTTAAATCTATCACAACTTTGATTATTTTAAAAAATAGCTAAATTCATTTTAATTGGTTGGTTTTGTAGCATGTCAGACCTTGTTGGGTTGTCACAATCAGTTTTTTTTCTATGTGGTTTCAAGTAACTATTTTTATTCAATACCAACAACAACAACACATCTATCAAAGAATATAACAAAATAAGGAAATGCAAAGACCTGTAAATAGAAATTGAGAAAATGTAGCAACTTAAAACTACCACCATGCCAGTAATAGTAGGAGCACTGGGTATGATCAAGAAATGAACCAATAAAGACATTAACAAAGGCAGTTCCAGCCTATTGGCAACATAAAAAATTGCACTTTGTCAAATTGCTCATCTTCTTATCAAAGAGACTGAAAAATATTATCTTAAAGAGGCAGCAAAATATTTAAATACACAGAATACATAATCACTACCTTCCCTCATGCTAGGTCTTGGGTAAAGACTTGGTGAAAGATTGTAAGAAACTAAAAATAAACCTGAAAATTAAATAATATTTTGTAAACCTTTAAATCAAGTAACTATTCTTAATACAAATATTTTGCATACAATTGTATGGTTTTAAATAACTATTCTTATTTAATAATAATATGCTTACATTTAAACAGCTTTATTTATTCTGATCTAATACAAATAATTTACAATCATTTATACAGTTCTGAGGAACTATTTCTATTTTGTACAAAAAAAATTGTTCACAGTTACATGGTTTCAAGTATTCCCATTTAATACTAATAATTTGCAATTTTTTTAAATGTTTCATATTTGGAAGCAAATGTTTTAAGAACCAATGTATAAATAAAGTTCACAATCATTTTAAACATTATCTTAAATAAATCTACTTGACTCATAAATGGGATCCTAACAGGTACTATCACTCCAAATCAGAGTGGACCAGGGAGTAATGATGATCAAGAGGTGACTTCATTCAGCCCAAAAGAATCAAACTGGAGCCTCACCATCAGATGCAGTTTACTATCATACTCAGGAAACTTCATTTTGGCATTTTAATTTCATAGAATAAAAATAAAATGCTTGTTTTTTTTTTACATACAGTAAATACAGTGTTTTGATAAGATTGTTTCTCTTGTTTGTTAGTCTTGATAGCAAAAACCTTATTCTATAATTCTAACAACAACTGAACCAAGTTTAATCAAATAAAGGTATTTTCTAAATGATGTCACATGGTGATATTTTTTCAAATAGCAGAAGAAAAGAATGCAAGAATCAATCAATTTAGATAAAATAAGAGAATAAAATCTGTAGACACTCATTTGATAGATTTATTCAATTGTCAGAAAAATTCCTTGATAGCCAAAATTTTTTTTGCATCATTCACCCCAATATAGTTGTTAAATACACAAAACAAAACTGTCTGATTGGTTGTTTTGGGCTCGTTGTTTTTTTTTTGGCAGAATAGGTAATTTTGTTAACAATAATAAAATAAATAAATTAAAAAAAAAAAAGTATTTGTTAATAAAAATGAAATTCATGATTTAATGGAAGAGAAATTGCAAAGGATGACAATTGTATATATGAGGGTTTGCTGAAAAGTTCATAGGCGAACCAAAATACTCTCATGGAATGTGACCAAATGAGGTTTATTTTTCAACATAGTTCCCTTTGTAGTCCATACACTTCTTCCATTGGTATTACAGTGCTTGGATCCCATTAGTAAAAAGCCATCAACAGGAGATATAATGTCAGTCTGTGAACTTTTCAACTTGCTCTCATAAGACAAGTCAAAAGTTCTCATGCATTAAACTTAGATTAGTTTAGTACAAGGCCAAAAATTTCATTAACAAGAGTCTGTCACAGCATAGCACACTAAGCCTTATTCCATGTGAGATTTCCAATACAAGCCAAAATTCAGTCACTGAACATACTAAGAATGAAATCAGAAATAAATAGGTTATTTAGTTTCAATCAATATGAAAAAAGAAAAAAAATTTTTAATTAAAAAAAAAAAAAAAAATGAAGAATCACTTCACAGGTTTTTATGCTACAAAGCAACAAGAATACAAGATAGAAGATGAAAAAAAAGTGTTTAGAAAAATCAAAAATTACACAAGCTGACCTCATTTCCCAGAATGCAATAGTAGTGGTCAAAAATGGATTTTTGGAAAGTTGATTCCTCACAGATATTAAAGATTAAAGCCTGGTAGGGTGATGCATTGATAAGGGGAGGGAAAGAGGAACAGGGTCAAGAGTAATGCAATAAACCAAATCAATATTCAAGACTTGATTATAAACGCTCAAGTTTATAAGAGGTTCTGTTTATGCAACATTCCACTGGCCAGAAGATATAACTTCCAGTCTTCTTTTCAATAGATGGACTGCATAAAACGTCTGACAAAGATCTCTCATATGGTATCTTTCACTTGTCCTTGCCAGTAGCTAAGCAGCAAGAACCATAATATCCATAAAGACCTTTACTTAATAGGAACTAATCCAAAACCAGACTTTTAAGTATCACTTTGATCAACAAAAGGAAAAAGTGAAAGTTCAAATACATCCAAAAACAATAAAAATGAACAAATAAAAATGGCTGATTTGCTGGTTGGGACAGGGTTAATTAAGCTCTTTAGAATTTATCTGGTCTATACTGAAATAAATCAGAGTATATATGAGAGCAAGTTAAAAGGTTTATATGTTGACATCATATCTGTTGATAACAACTTTTTTTACCAAGGGGATCCAAACACAGCAACACCAATGGAAGTAGTGTAGGGACAGCAAGGGAGACTCTGAAAAATAAACCCGATTTGGATGCATTCTATGAGAGTATCTTGGTCAGCCGATGAACTTTTCAGCTAACCCTTGAATAAGGTAGACATAAATCAATCAGGTTAGTGAATTATTTTGATATGTTAGAACAATTTAAGCAAAATTTGGTCTGCTAAGTAGTTAATGAGAAGCCATTTCCAAATTTTTCCCATCATCAAACATTGATGGGTATTGTTGCATCTAAGAACTATTTTACAAATAGGTAAAGCTGAGAAATAATTTTCTTTTCACAGCTATGTTAAAGCAAAACTAAAACTAAAATCTGTAAACTAAAAGGAGGTAAAAGACTAAAAAAAAAACATGAAAAATAGAATGGTGTGTTACATAGCAGGATCTCAAGGAAAGTTGCCAGAGACAAAGATAAGATGAAGAAAGGACAAGTTTACATCATGAAAAAGGCAAAAAAAAATACTGCCCACTTGCTGTGTTTCAACCAACCTCCAGACTGGTTCAATAATCAGGAAGACAAAGAGGAATCTTGGAGTTGACGATAAAATCATTAAATCATAGCCCACCACCAATGGGGAAGAGTGAGTTTCACTAGCTCCACTATTTAAGTCATTTCTTGTCCTCAGCCAATCAAAACTTCAGACCTACTGCAACAGTTCTCATAGTTGACCCTCTGTTGTTGGTGACACAACTGGTCATCAGGTTCAGTGACAGTAGGAGTTGCCCAATACATTACAGTATTATGTAAAACATTGTAGATATCACATAAAGCAGTTATTCTTTCAATTCTGCTTAAAAGATAATGGCTGTCATCATATAATTTATGGGCTGCCATGTGTAACTCAGTAAAGAAATAGAATGAACTGAAAACTCTTCTATAGTTCTAAAACCTAGAATCCCCACGGTCATGACTATCAAGATTTTTACACTCAACCAAAACTTAGAATAAAGAAACAAGTTCCATCATCTAAGCAACCGATCTGCTGGGGATGAGTTAGGGAGGGAGGTCAAATGGAGCACCAAATGCCATCAGCCATAGAGCTAAAGCTGTCAAAGAAATCTGTAAAATTGCATGTGTATAGAGAATTTGCAGTTTATCATCAATAACCTAAAAGCACTGTAAACTGGACTCAATTTTCAAATGGGACAAAGCGGGAGACTTGAATCTGTTTATCACTCCCTCACATATCCACACAACAATTGAAAATGAGTTAAGAGAGAAAAATATGAGTTGAGGTGGGGCAAAATAGTTTCATCTTTCCCCCCCACTCAACTTCTCCTGTTTAATAACACGCAACTGATATTGCTTTTGACATGTTTCATGGCAAAAAGAACTCAAAGGGAAGAGAAAATAAATAAGTGCTGGAATTCCAATATATTGTAAAAGTTTTATAACAATTTCCCAGCTGCAGTCATCATAAGAATCTTTTGTTTTCAACCTTAAATCAAATAAACAAACAGCAAGTAAGAAGAGAAGATTTCTTTCTAATGTTTGTCATGATGAATTGATAAAAGTTTCAACAGTTTTACAAAGAAAAGTGCATTCTAAACATACATCAGGGGAAAGAAAATTTGACCAGACAAAAAAAAAAAAAAGGAAATTTAAAATTTTCTTTGCTTCAATCTCAAGTCAAGGATTTCTTCCAGCTGCCACAAACAAAGAACAGGAAAAGAAGGTTTCTTCTTGTTTACTAATTCAAATAATTAAAACAAAACAAAACAAAAAAAACAAAAAACAAATGTAAAATATAAATAAATTTCAAAACAAATAAATTCATAATTTTTGTTTGTTTGTTTTTAATGGCATATCAACCTTCATGAGTTATTTAATGCCAAAGCCATCCTTATAAAAGAACAATAATAGTACTATTTAACCCATAAATGGATGAACAAGAGAGGGGGGGTCATACTTTACCCCAGGGATATTAGTCCAAAAGCAAATCTAATAGCACAAGTGGGATTTGAACTCACTTTCTACGATATCACAGTCCAACATGTTAACCACTATGCCATAGGGACTACCCACCTTACTTGATTTTGATCAAATTAGGATGTAGGTAAAGGCATCCCAGAGTTTTTATAACCCAGATCAATATGAGGAAAGTTGAGACGGACAGATAGTGATAAAAACCAGAGTATATGAGGTGGGAGTATAGACAACAAGATAAGTGATATGGACAAAAAGAATACAAAAGAGATATATAGACAAAAAGATGAGTGAGAGAGAGAGAGAGTGATGGGGAAAACTACAACAGGAGAGAGAAAAATAAACACCAAAAACAAAAGTAAAAGAGAAAACTAAAAGATTAGAGAAAGAAAGACAGATAATATGAGCAAGATAGATAAAAAGAAAAAGCAATTGTAATGTTGTGGCCAGCTTCCATCACGAGTGAACTTGGTAACCAGCTGTGTGACTAACAGCAGGATGTCAATCACAAGAACTCTCATGGTAAGTGTGAGAGTATGGATTAAAAAAAAAAAGGGTTGCTCAGTTGTTAACAGACAGTGGATAAAAATTATGTAAATTTTGGAGTTAGCAAAACCACCAATTGGGGTGAACTATGATTTGGCAATTCTTTCATCAACTAAAAAATACTAGTTCATATCTCCTTGTTTTTGAGCCCAGTCCAGAGGGAGGTTAAAACACAGCACTAAAGTGAGTGGTATTTTTCTCTGCGACCAGATTTGTAATTTGTTCATCTTGTCTTTGTCAAGTTTCTTCAAGACCTCATAATACTGCACAATGTCTCTAAACAGAGAGAGATCAGGAGGCGAGAGAGAGAGATTGAATAAGAGAAAGCAATCAAAAGAATGGGTGAGGTCATGAGAAAATATTTCAATGTGGGATATGGAGAAAGATGAGAGTAATTTCTTTTAATAAAATAGAAATCTTGCAAATTTAGTTCTACTTATTGTGATACAATAGGATCACCCAATATGGATGACATTGACTTGCATTCCTTCCCATGTTGGTATAGGGCCATTTATTAAGGAGTGTAAACTACTGATCTGGTTTGAAATTGATAACATCAATATGAATTAGGGATAAAATATTTAAAACATTTGAAAGAATCTCTCCTCTTCCTTTGGAGTTTCTCTCTTCTAAAAAAGGTGTGAGTACAAAATATTGATCAGTAAAGGAAGATATTTTAGAACCTGTTTAATTCCTTACTAATCAATAAGAGATCAATAGACAGAACATATTGAACTATAAAGATGAATTTAGATTATTTATCACTGTTCACATCCTGGGGAAGCTCCCCCTCCTTTTTTTTAAACAAAGGAAAAGCTGTAATTACAAGAAAAATTAACCCTTTTGCAGCAGAACACAATTTTTGTCATCAACAGTACACAAACAGGGCAACATTTTGCAATAGCTCAACGTAAGGTGTTTTCCTATTGGCTGATCAATGTTAATATAAAGAAACATTTTAAAGAGGATTTATTGTGGTGTAAAATTGTGTAAAGGTTGTTTTGCAAAACATTATCATTAAAACTGAGTGCTTTATTGTTTTCATGATCAAATTAGCAGGTTTTCTTTGATTTTTTTTATATATGATTGTTTGAACATATCCACTAATTTGCAAACTTTTTGAGAATAATTTGCCCACATTAAAAGGATAAAAAAATTATCTGCTGACAGCAAAAGCTTAAATTCCCACAATTCATGAAATGAAACAGACTGGACTTTACAAGTTGAACTTAATTTTCAAACATTTGATAAAGTCAGTAGAAAGCCAAGATTAGCCATTTTCTCATATCTAAAGTACCTATACGCTAACACTGTTCATTACCAGATGTCAAAGGAGCTCCTGAAGGGAAATGTCGAAACTAAACAATTTTGTCCCAACCAGTAGGAGCCTTTATTTCTGCAGGGTACCCCTCCCCAACACACAAAACCAACCTTGTGTCACATTTTGGTCTCATGGGGAGCCAAATAAATTCTAATACTCAAATATTTTTAAATGCAAATAATGTAAAAAAATAAATAAAAATAAAAAAATATTCAAAGGTAGTATCAGTAGGAAATGTTGAAGCCAATTGGTTGATTAAACTGCTGAATTTTAGGATGAACTTTTATTTAACAAAATATATGATAGAATATTAAAGACTGAAATAAATGCTCACAGGTTTTAATCCTCATAGTATTATCAAGTAATTTAGAAAGAAAATCTATGAATTATTAGTATCACTTAACAGTAGGAACAATATGACATTGTATAAATCAAAAGTCTTACTTTTTCAGCTGAGGAGAGTCTGAGACCACAATTTTAAAAGAACAAAAGAAAAAAAAATGCATTCAAAAGGTGACAATCATAATCTATTGGTGAGACATGTGATGTTGTTGACAATCACAGAAAGATGTAATATCAGAGTTAAATAGAGAGGAGGTTAAATAGAAAGGAGTACATTAGACAAATGATAATTTGACAGTTGTGAATGCAGTATACTCTTGACATGTTTCATCTTTGGAGAACAACTGTTCACAGTGATATGTTGTACCAAACATGCTTACAACTTGCTGGGTCTAGATGATAAGGTTGGGAAATCATCCAGGTAGAAACACATGGTTCTTAAAAAAATTAAGGATGTGGCAAGGAAGAAACTTAAACTTCAAAACTTCAGAACACTGAGGATAAATGAGTTTCATCAGCAGTTGTAATGAAACTTCTTTACAGTCAACATCAAAAAGGTGAAGAGAAAATTTTGAAAGTGGGGTTAAAAGCCACACACATGGGCTTCAAGAGTCTCATGTCACCAGTGGCTTGAGGATGCCTCATATAGAGCTTAGAGAAACTATCAAACAAAGCAACATCTAGGAGAAGAGTAGTAATTAGTAATTAGTGAAGGTCAGAGTCAGAAGTACTCTTAGATTACTTTTTTTTAACACCTGATGATGGTAGGAGAATGGATCAAACAATGCATTACCCGCCCCCTGCCACAATATGTCATGAAAAGTGGCAATTGTTCAAGAAAATTCTATGATTCTCATAGTTAGGAGCATGATTTTCTTTTATCTTCTTTTAAACCACCAAAAATAGCCACATTATTCCTGTCTTTTACCTTCAGATAGTAGAATTCAATATCTTCCATATATTTTTCTTCATCCACAACTCTCCAATATCACTTTTCAAAAACATATTTAAAATTTTATTAGGAGTGGTGTGTTCTGTGAGCCCTCAATATAAGATGAGAGATTTTTTGATTGTCTTTCTTTTTCTCTTTTAGTGATATGGAGGAGAGAAATGTTTATGTAAACAGAGAAGCATCTCTTTCTATCCACACATTTTGTCTCATCCATTTCTTCCTGAGTCCACAGCCAAAAAAGAAAAAAATGGAAAGAATAAAGCAACGAAGGTCTTAACACTTAAGATGGGTTTCATTTTTTGATTTTTTCCTTCACCATCTGACAATTAGTCTTCATTGATATAGCAATCATCAGTGACTACACTACAAAATTTTGGTAAGAAATAATACCTAATAAGATCCATTGTTATTGGGTAATGCTCTTAGAGAAGTAATAAAATCTTATTAAGTTTAAAAGAAAAATAACTTTTTAATAAAAAAATTTGTTAGTGTCATAGTTATTGAACATTTTATAAAAAGTTATCATTAGATAAAGCAATTTCCAATCCAACTTAAACAGTTTGAAAGGAAATCTTCGTTTGAATTCATTCTAATAATTATGAATTGCTCAAAAGAGATAATTATTAAATACTAATTCTAAGTATAAGTCTTTATTTATAATTAATTATAAATGCGAATTCTACAAATAGGATGTGACTCAACATTGAACTTAATTGTCATGAAATGCTTTTAATTGAATATTCATTATTGACTATATTCACAAAAAAATGTTTTTTTCTTCTTTTTCATTCTCACCCTCAAATCAAAAAGTTTTTTTTTTTTGAACAGCAAAGACTTATTAAGGAAAAAGCTTAGAGGTATGAACAATGGTTTCTGATTAAATAAAATCCTATTTCATGTGAAAAACTAAACCATTTTTACTTTTTGATTTTTAGCAAGATAAAAAAGAAAAAAAAAACCCTCAAAGAACAACACAGGTCAATAGAATTGGTTTGAAGACGAATCAGAACAGAGAAAAAGGAATATGTTGAAATATAGAAGTTTGCTGTTGCCTAGGGATAAACATTGAATTAGTTGTAGGTTAGTTCCATCAATGAAACACAACAATGGCAACCAAAGACTTTGGATGGAATTCAAGTTTTATTCTACAAATCAATGAAGCAAAAGCTTGAAAAACTGCAGAATTCAGGCTGGAAGTAGACAGTCTATAGATAAAAGTAATGAGGAAAAAAAAGACACAATCACACACACACACACATATATATATATATATATATATCACAACATTATTTGAAATAAAATATAAAACAGGATAAAAACTCATGACTTAGAGTTTCATGCTTTCAATCTTCGAATCAACTAGTATTCAATATGTCTGAATTTTTCAGCTTTTTTGCAAAAGTAAGTCATGTTGAACATTTTCATAATGTTAAAAAACATGAAACTCTGAGATGTGAATTTTTATCCTGTTTTATATCAGATGGCTTCGAACTGACAAAGAAAAGAAGCAGAAGATACCCCGCAACAACAATTACCGACGCCGACTACGCCGATGACATAGCGATACTGGCAAATACACCTGACCAAGCTGAAACTCTTCTGCATAGTTTGGAACGAGCAGCAGCAAGCATAGGCCTCTATGTTAATGCACACAAAATGGAATATATGTGCTATAACCAAACGGGGGACATCTCCACTCTAGAAGGAACCCCACTTAAACTAGTAGACAAATTCACGTACCTAGGAAGCAGCATCGAATCAACCGAAAAGGACATCGAAACGAGGCTAACGAAAGCATGGACAGCTATCAATAGGCTATCGATTATATGGAAATCAGACCAAACCGATAAAATGAAACGCAGTTTTTTCCAGGCAGCGGTCACATCGATACTGCTATATGGATGCACTACATGGACGCTAACAAAACAGCTGGAGAAGAAACTAGATGGCAATTACACAAGAATGCTGCGTGCAATCCTGAACAAGTCCTGGCAACAACACCCCACAAGACACCAACTGTACGGCCACCTGCCCCCTATCACGAAAACTATTCAAGTTAGACGAACCAGACATGCAGGACACTGCTGGAGAAGCAGAGATGAACTCATAAGAGATGTACTCTTATGGATCCCCACACATGGCCGCGCAAAAGCAGGGCGACCAGCTCGAACGTACATTCAGCAGCTATGTGAGGATACAGGATGTTGTCCTGAAGACCTACCTAGGGCGATGAACGATAGGGAGGAGTGGCGAGAGAGGGTCAGGGATATCCGTGCTACCAGCACGATATGATGATGATGAAGCTTTGTAAAGATTGTCTGGATAAAAATGCTTTTAGCATTGAATTATAATGGTGTGTATGAATGTATGTGCGTATGAGAGAGAGAGTGAGAGAGACGCACACACAAATACAAAATTGTTACAGTACTTCTTTCAGTCACAAGTCTTTAGCTTATTTTTTCAAACTTACCAATGTCATTTACTGCAGAAAAAATAAAACATTCAAATGAAATATTTCTTTTTAAACTCAAATTGAAATTTAAAAAAAAAACAACAAAAAAAAACACAGAAAATGCTAAGAGTTCTTATTTTGAGATATGGAAAACTTCAGAGAATTTTGTAGAATTGATATTTTATTGAAATGGCAGTGACAAGCATGACACTTCAACATGCAAATATTTTGTAACCTTTCAGATAATCTTCATCTTCAGATAAACCCAAATTTAGATCACTCTGACAACCAAATAGCATAATCTATCAACTTAATCTTTTACACTCCATTCCCTGTTAAGATTTAAACATTGATGAGAAAAAACATCAACTCACTTCACTAGATAAATTTTTAGTTGTGGCAGTCCAAATTTGGCAAAAATCAATATTTCAGCATTTTTTTTTTTAATGATTTTTCTGTTTATTGGCCATTTTTGGTGTGATCCTTAATGTTCAACTCTTTTAGATTTGACTTCTGACCTTGCCTCTGCTATAATTTCATCCCATGATAATAAGTGATGGCCCATGGGATTAAAGATAAGCTTCTCCATTTTCATCATTTTAAAGTTTGGTTCTGGAAAAATGTCTAACTGCAATTTTCTTGAGAAAGAAAAAAGTTAAAAAAGATTCAAAGTGATTTTTGAAAAGCTCAAATGATGCTTGTTCTTCATTAATAAAAAAAACTTTTCCAAAGAAATGCTGTGCTCAAGGGTGATAATTGAATTTGAAATGAGTCACTTTTGTAAAAATTACATAAAATTCTTCCAAGGTTGATGACATCAGCATGATGTCATCATAAGGTTGAAAAGTTTTTCATATGACCTAAGCCATAATTTTATTAATTATCTTGAAGACCTGAGGTTTCTAAAAGCTGTATCTTTTACACTTTTTCAAAATACATTCCCTCAATTTGATCAAAATTAATAAAAAAAAAAAAAAAAAAAAAGTCAGTTAATGATGATGTCATGTCATGCTCCACTTCCAACTTTGTATATATAATGTCCTCTGCCTGACTGTATGATCCAAACACATTTAGTTAGAAAGAATGTTGACTGGGGTTTTGGAAAAAGTATGAAGAATTATTTTGATGAATATCATCATCTTTATTGTTTTGATCATGATATTTTCATAACATTCTTTGGCATTCAACAATAAGTATACCATCAAAACAACAAATATAAGGATATTAGTCTGAATAATTCATGGAATACAAGAATGATATTTAATTGTGGAATTTAAAATAATACTATAAAAAAATTATCATTAAAGAACTAGTTGGAAATTTTCATGGACATATTTAAGTTTCTGAGATTATTTTTTTAAAAATACATTTCTATATTCTTTTCTATATTCATGAGAAAAATATCAGTTTTATTAACAATTATAGATGACTATCATTGTTTTTCATGCAAACATCAACATTATTATAACAGTAGTATGAACACACACACAAACACACAGCCCATTTTCTCTCAGTATAGTTTGGTTTTATGGCATATCAACCATTGTTGGCTATTTAATGCTAAATCCCGTTTTTATATCTATAGTAAATATATGATTTCTAACCACAGTATCACTAACAATTCAGTTAAACATGTGATTTATTTACACACAGTTAAATGATTAAACAGCTCTATTTCTAACAATTCAATTTAGCATGTCATTTTTTGCACACAGTTTACAGGGTAGAACGATAAAATTGTTGTCCGAAAGAAATCAACACTATAGCTTTATTTTAAAACTTTTATTGAAAAAAATCAATTCAGGTAACTTGATTATGTAGTAGAGCTGACATCTATTCAATGTAGCCACCTTCAGCTTCAATCACCGCCTCGATATGGATCCAGAACTGGGGGCATGCCTTTTCCACAAGCGCCGGCAGGAGCTCGGTGAATACTCGTGGATGGTGGCGATCAGGCTGGCTTTGGTGTTGTGGGAGGTCATGTTGGTGATGTTCTCAACATATGACCAAACGAAGTAGTCCAGCGGGTTCAGGTCGGGGGAGGAGGGGGGCCAGTGAGAGAAGGATACAAAGTCGGAGCACTCCTTCTGAAGCCAAGCCTGGGTCTTTTTGGACTTGTGGGCCGGCGCCGAGTCCTGCTGCCACACCCAGGATCTGCCACCGGCCACCTGATAGCATCAGGGGATCACCACACTCTTCAGCACATCCAGATACACTTTGGTGTTGACTTTCAAGCCGACTTCGAAGATGTGAGGTGGCATGATGTGGCCCTCAATTGAAACCACACCAAAGACCATAACCGTAACCGGAAACTTTGTTTTCATCACCCTGGGCACATCCCTGTTATTCGTGGCAATCCAGATTTGCATTTTGAGTGTGCTGGCAATGGTCCTATTGTCATAACAGGGATCGGTCGAGAGCATGAGTTGTACAACAGCGCATCTCTGATCTCGCTCGTTGAACATTGTGTCAATTTCAGACATGATAGAAGGCTCCTATCGCTCTTGGGATTTGTACATAACTGGCCAACTAATAGATGGTCTTCAACAAAAAAAAAAGAAAACCAGTTTTCATTAAACGGAAATAGAATCATGTCTTTTCTAGGGAGACAATTTTATCATTCCACCCTGTAAATGTCAAACAGTTCTAATTGACCCATAGATAGGACCCTATCAGGTGCTACCACTGGGCAAGGAGCGGATCTGGGAGCAATGGCAATGAAGGAGAAAAAAATAATTAACAGTCCAGTTTTAAAAGCTTGTAACAATGAGTTTGATCAGCTATCAGATCTTACGTAAAAGACATTTCTATTTTTTGTACAGGTTTCAGTCCACCAAAATGAAATGAAACTAAAAAATTTAAGAAAGCAGTCAACCATTCAGACAGTTCCTAATTAAACAAAAACAAAACATTAAAAATTCCCTTTTTAAACACTATATTATTTAAGGATACTTCAAAATAAATAGGAAATATACATAGACGGACATAACCACAGGTTTGTGTTTTAAAAAAGGTCTATGATGATAACAATGTTTCTATTTAGGAAGGAGTAAAGAATTCTTATCAGTATTTCATAGCTGTCTACATAATATCAAAAGTTTGGATTATTTAAGATCCAACAAAATTAGCATTCAGTTGCTGAATGAGCAGTAAATTGCTTTATTCTTGAATTTAGAGCATTTTGATATTGTTGTCATGTGCTATTTTTGATTGACCGATTTATTTTAATGGCATGTCAACCCATCTAGGGTTATTTTATGCCTAGAGCATTCATTGTATGTTCATATTTAAATTTTTTATGTCGTCATTTCTCAAGAGATGTTTTTCCCACACAGTCCAATCAAATATGAATAATTTTTAGACATATTTGACTCATAGATGTGACCCAGGTACAACCACTCTAGTTCAGAGTGGACCTGGGAGTAATGGCAATGAAGGGGTACTCCACATTCTCCAAAGCTCCAGAACTGGAGCCTCATCATCAAATGCAGTTTAGTGTCATAACCAGGACACATTTTTGGGGGAGGAGTCTTTCCTCTTTGCAGTGTATTTTAAGCTCTGCTGACAGGGAGAATGTGCTGTTTTTCTTGACCTACAGTTACATCCTCATACACTATATATATATTAGTACAATTTAATGGAGACTCAAACTCAGTTAAGCCGTCATAATAAATTTATTTCGGCGGAGAATATTATTGCTATATTCTCTGTCTCGTCAGATGACTCTTTACATGCTTTCCTCCTGTCGCAAAGTAGCGAATGTGGACTTTCAGTTCTTATTCAGAAGATAAAATAAGGTAATTAAAAATAAAATAAAAAATAAGGATCAGAAAATAAAAAATAAAAAAATAAAATAAAATAAAAAAATAAAAATAAGGTGGAAATCAAATTACAAATTATTTCATTCATAGGCGTGAGCAGAGGGGGTTAACATGTTATATGCTAGAACGATTAAGAAACAGGAGTGGAATTAATCTACTGGTCAGTCCCTTCTAATTTTGCGTTCTTGTAGTAGTTTCTCCTACTTGACAGGTGTGATTTTCTAAACAGACTAAGATCATTTAACTAATGGCTATCTCATACATGATTTACATTTATTACTAATATGTCTGTTAATTAACTCAGCTGTTGCCATCCTAGATATTCCTCTTGTTTCAATTAGAACCGAGATAGTTAAACCAGATAAGGTGGAAACATTTTATATAGTTGTCAAGTGTTTTTTTTTAATATTTACCCTAAAAATGGTCAAGGGGAATTAACCACTCCAGAATCACAGGCCCTAATTTTTGCATTAATATTCTATGTTCATCTGGCCCTTATCTAACCTTTATCTTTCGCTGTCTTGGTGATATCTGTTGTTGGGCTGATCTCTATTAGTTTCTAATACATCTTTATCATTGGCCTTGCAATTATTTATGGAGAAAAGTTTTCTATTTTTGAAATTAATTATGCTAATTTTTTCATCTAAGCATAAGTTACATCTACCGTTGAAGCTATTCACGGTAGATGAGTGCCTTATTATTTTCCATTTAATTTGTGGAGATAGCCCCCTATCCTTAAGGCCCCAAAAATATTTTGATAAAGCAGTCTGGTATCTAAGTTTTGGGTTGGAAAATAAATGTTTGTGGTTGTATCACCTTTGCTTCCAATTTCCCACGGAGATTCCTGTATAGACTCTGTCCCCATCCCTTTACTGTTCCATAGGAGAAATACATGCCTGGTATACGACATTTCTCGAATTGCAGCGTCCGCCCAAGGGGCATTCTTCTTCATTCCTACAATTACAAACTCCATGTCTGGGTTCCTATCCCTCGTGATTAGTTCATCGAGTAGTCTCTTATTATGGTTGCTTAGTATGTCGTACATATTCTTGGTGCAAGAGTAGCTAATTTTCACTGTATTTCTATTAAAAATTCTACTCAATGGGTTATCTCTATTAAAATGCTTATCTAGGAGGTGTAGGAAGTATTTACCTATATTAATGTTAGCGAGCCTACAAAATGGCGGATTAAACCAGACTACTTTTCTATTTCTATTCTTTCCCCGTCCTTTTTCGTGACTACTATAATTAATAATTCCATCTACCTGGATGGGTGTGCGGGTCCCACCATTATTATTCTCAACCCTCGACATGAGATCCACCAGGGTTAAATATTCCAGTCTACTCAGGAATCTGCTGTCCTTCAGGGCATCATCATATCTACTCTTGTTTTCCTCGAAAATTTTCTAACATGAGGACAGCTTATTAATTCTTTGGTTCACCACATTGGCGATCTGTTTCAGTACCGATCTTGGGTGATTCGAGGAAACATTTATGTATCTGGGGGCGGAATCATTCTTACTAAAGGATTTGAATGTACCATTATTTAAATTTAATGTGACGTCAAGAAAGTCTACTATTTTTAAGTTTGAGGCTATTTGAATTCTTAAACCTAATAATTTGAAGGCCCTAATAATTTTCTTCTGTTTACTAGAGGTTTTCAGGCCGTTACTATCTGGGATGTAAATAATTCCATCATCTCGTTAAAGCCCCACTTGTTCCAAGTTGACAATATGACCCAGCATCTCTAGGATATAAATCCCCACTAAGTCGGCTACCTGAGCCAAATCAAAAGCCCCTATGGGGACGTCGAAATTGTCTACATGACTTTTTACCCAGGATCTGCGTCTATCGGATAGGACGGATTTCCTACTTGCGTTTGGCTAAGGGAATTTTTAAGGTATAATGTAGTAACAGCAGCAGCCGATATATAAATTAAAAAAATATATTATTTAGTTATACAGGGTGCCATGGGTAAATTGTCACCTAAATTAAGTTAAAATGAAAATAACATTGACATATCACTTTATCAGATATATTTACCAAAATCACAAGAAAATATCTTGAAATATTATAGATTAAATTTACTCAAAGAAATAACCATTGCCTCCAACTATGGCCTTGCAGAGGACTTTGGAATCTCCTGCAAGACTTTCTGACAGTCTCCTTGTTTAAATAGGTAAATGCTGTCATTATCTTTGCCTTCAGTTCATCTTTGGTATTGCACAATGTTTTGTTGGTTTCTCACTCATCCAAATCCCACACATAATAATCTAGGGGGAATGCAATCGGAGGGATAAGGCAGCCAGATATTTGGGGTAATGCATTGACAAAGATTTACTCACAGTCAATACTGGGTTCTCCTGCTTATATGACATGGTGCAAAGTCTGGTTAGCTAGACGCAGGGTCTTCCAGTACTCACCCTCACAATCCTGGCCAGTACTACCTTCTCTAAACCCTTGATGTAGGCCTCCATGTTGAATCTGAGGCCATGTAGGAAGATGAATGGAGGCATAAAATCAACATTGCAAGTAACCACCCCAAACACCATGATATAGACAAGGTGTTTGCTTTTCATCAATATGAATTTGTCCTGACACCTAAACACTCTTCATATTGGACCTTCTGGCATGAATGTCAACCAGTACAGTATGCCATTTCAAAATTTCTAGAACAGTGAATTGTGTCATAGTAGAACTTTCCCAACAGAGAGTATTCAACTGACTCTCATCTGCTGTAAAGTAGATAAAACCTGAAACAAATAAAGTACATATTTAAAATAATGATAATTTACCCATCAGAGCCTGTATATTTAATATATGTTTAGAATTTATATATAGAGTTTATATAGATGGTTTGTGAAATGGTAGGAAAGTGGTAATACAGCTGCTGTATATCTAATTTAGGATAGCATAGACAGAGAATCAATGGCACTAAGTGAGTATCAGTTTCTTACCAATGCTATCATCAGACCAAGACTTAACTCAGAATCTAAGCTATTCTAAATTAGATATACATGCTCTATCATTGATACTAATTTTTTTTGTCCCCCTCCCCAAGTAGTAGAGCAGAACTGAAGATGAAGAACAAGCTTGTGCCACTAGAAAAGCAGTTTCAGTACTGGTTGGTATAATGTCTTTAAGTCCTACTAATTTAAAATGCCAAAAATTTTACAAAATTGCTGTTTATTCTTTGTAAAATGCCACTTGTACAGTGTATTTTAAATGTAAAGACACTTTTACCATAAATCCAATATGAATATATGACTTCTGGCCAAAT
Organism: Sepioteuthis lessoniana; assembly: GCA_963585895.1. Lineage (NCBI taxonomy): Eukaryota > Metazoa > Mollusca > Cephalopoda > Myopsida > Loliginidae > Sepioteuthis > Sepioteuthis lessoniana. The sequence goes on from OY757930.1 coordinate 2,677,378, forward strand.
GTGATAGTATACACGCAAAAGGTTCTGAAACTCTTCTAAAAGCTTAGAATGCCCACTGTTTTTCCTCACCCCATTGTAGTTAAAAAAAAAAAAAAAAAAAAAAAAAAAAAGTTAAGTAAAGGAAGTCTCCAATACAAAAAAAAAACCACATGTGAAGGCCAGTTTCAGAAGATAGGTGAAAATAAACAAAAAACTCTTATAAATATACATTAGTCTTGGACTTTAACTAAGTTAAAACTTACGGTTAAAGGAAGCCCCCACCTTTTTTTTTACGTACATATGGGAAGTAGCATGATGAACGTAAAGGTATGCAAATAAACCCTCTGACGGCCAAACACAATGCCTAACCTGGTCCTGGACATGTGAGACATGCAGCTCAACGCTCAGGATCATCAGTTTGATTGGGGAACTACTGCTGCTCATCTATAAGAGTGGCTTCTATAGATGAGAATAAAAACAGCCATCGAAAGATAACCATGACCTACACTCAAACCACATACATAAACCGCATCGCTCTTTGTATAGGTAAAAAAGGGGCGCGTCCTGCTGAGGTTAGGCCCCTGGCCTCAGTGTTCAAAAAATCAACTACAGAGCTCAAACAACAAAAACTACTAAAATGCAAACAAACAATACAAATAGCGACATTTAACATTAGAACTTTAAATAGAATAGGTCAACTACCGGAGCTGACTGCATTGGCCGTAGGACATAAGATAGATATCATATGCATACAAGAACACAGATACACTCACACCGAAGATATCAAATGTGATACTGGCAATGAATGGACGCTAGCCACTGTATTGGCATGGAAAAACTCTGTCAATGCCATGGTAGGAGTGGTAGGAATGCTTATAGGACCAAGAGCGTTAAAATCACTTAATAGCATTGAGAGAATACAACCTAGGATGATGGCAGCTACATTTAATGGCAACCCCAGAGCAACAATCATCTCCTGCTACAGCCCTACCAATGTTAGTGAAGAAACTGAACTAGTCGCCTTCTACGATGAGCTATCCTCTCTAGTGCGTAGCATACCGAAATACAACATACTAGTCATTGGTGGAGATATGAATGCCCAAATCGGGAAAAATGGAAACAACAAATACAGCCTTCACAACACATCAAACAGGAATGGACAACATCTAACAGAATTCATGATGGAAAATATATTAACATGCCTCAATACAAACTATCAAAAAAGGGAGGGAAAATTATGGACCTACACATACGTGAACAATAGTAAAGCACAGAGAGACTACATCTTTATAAACAAGAAATGGAAAAATAGCATGATGAATTGCAAGGCATACTCCTCTTTCAAGGGTGTGTCCTCCGATCACCGAATAGTCACAGCAAAGATTCGACTAAGCCTACGAAAAAACGCCACAAAACAACAACCACCAAACACTATGACTGAGCCCTTCTTAACAACAGAGATATTAGAGATAAATATGTATTAGAATTAAGAAACAGATTCGAGACATTACAAGAGAAGACCGAAAAAAGTACCCCAAATGACGAATATGAGAATTTCATCAACGCGCACCTAGAGGCGGCAGCGAAGTGTATTCCAATAAAACCTAGAACTAAATATAGAGTCCCATGGGAAACGGTAGCGGTTAGAGAAAAACATGCACATGTGAAAACAGCCTCCAAAAGCTATGGGAAGAACCCAACAAACACAAATGCCATAAAACTAAAAAAGGCACAATATCAATTAGTAGGCATATATCTAAAAGAACAGACAGAATACATACAAAATCAGATAGATAAAATTAGAGACTCAGTGGAAGATAGGCAATCTAGGATAGCCTGGCAAACAATAAATGAAGTGAGTAGAAGGAAGAGCACAACCAAAGCAAAATTGAAAGCTGCAAACCAAGAAAGAATAAAACTGTGGAAACAACATTTCGAAAATCTACTAGGAAACCCACCGAAAGTTACACATGAACCAATCACCAGAATTATTAGTAAGCAATTGGACATTAAACTAGGACCATTCATGCAAGAAGAACTCGACTCTGTTCTTAAAAAAATTAAAAATAGGAAAGCTGCAGGGCTTGACGAGATTCTGCCAGAAGTATGGAAGACCAGACAATTCGACAACATACTGCTCCGATACTGCAACGCCGTCTATAATCAAAATACGATAGACAGATGGATGAAGGGATGCATCCTCCCCTTCCCTAAAAAGGGGGACCTCGGATTAGCCAAAAACTACTGAGGTATAACACATCCGTAGTAGCCAAAATCTACAATGCCCTACAACGAAACCGCATAGAACCCAAAATCGACAACACCCTTAGGAAAAACCAAAATGGCTTCCGAAGAAATAGATCCACAACCTCACAAATATTGATCATCCGTAGAATCCTTGAAGGCGTACGGGCAAAGAACCTACAGGTGACATTACTATTTGTAGACTTTACCAAGGCTTTCGATTCCATTCACAGAGGGAAGATGGAACAAATCCTACTAGCATACGGCCTACCAAAAGAAACCGTAGCAGCAATAATGATTCTCTATAAAAACACCAAAGTGAAAGTACGTTCACCGGATGGAGACACAGAATACTTCGACATTGTAGCAGGAGTACTACAAGGGGACACGCTAGCCCCATACCTCTTTATCATCTGTCTAGACTATGTGCTTAGAACATCAATCGATAAAATCAGAGAAAACGGCTTTGAGCTGACAAAGAAAAGAAGCAGAAGGTACCCCGCAAAAACAATTACCGACGCCGACTACACCGATGACATAGTGATGCTGGCAAATACACCCAACCAAGCTGAAACACTACTGCATAGTTTGGAACGAGCTACCGCAGGCATTGGCCTCCATATCAATACACATAAAACTGAATATATGTGCTTTAATCAAGCAGGTGACATTTCCACACTATAGGGAACCTCTCTGAAACTGGTAGACAAGTTCACCTATCTAGGAAGCAGTGTCTCATCAACTGAAAAAGACATCGACACGCAGCTAACGAAGGCATGGACAGCTATCAATAGGCTATCGATCATATGGAAATCAGACCTGACCGATAAAATGAAATGCAGTTTCTTCGAAGCAGCGGTTGTGTCAATACTGCTGTATGGATGCATCACCTGGACGCTAACAAAACAGCTCAAGAAGAAGCTAGACAGCAATTACACAAGAATGTTGCAAGCAATATTGAATAGGTCCTAGCAGCAACACCCCACAAAGCACCAACTATACGGCCACCTGCCTCCCATCATGAAAACTATCCAAGTTAGACGAACCAGACACACAGGACACTGCTGGAGAAGCAGAGGCGAGCTCATCAGTGATGTACTCCTATGGACCCCCACATATGGCCGAGCAAAAGCAGGACAACTAGCTCGAACATACATACAGCAGCTATGTGAGGATACAGGATGTAGCCCTGAAGACCTGCCAGAGGTGATGAACGATATGGAAAAGTGGCGATAGAGGGTCAGGGATATCTGTGTCTGCGGCACGACATGATGATGATGAAGTATGTATTCCTTTTGCCTTCTAAGAGGAAATAAATAATACAATAATTTCAACTAAGTGAAAATTACAGGACCATCCACCGGTTCATTTCCATAGCAATAAAGTGTGACAGGTTTCCTTAGTTTATCAGTTTAAATCTTTAGCTTTGACAAGGTGTATAGAACAGAAAAGCAATTGTTAATAATATTCCTTTCTTTTCCCAGTTTTTCAGAATGAAATCAGTTGAATGTTATTTTGAAACAAATAAACAAGAGGCAGAAAAATCAAGAAATGAAAGAATTGTGCCAATGAGTCACAAATATTCTTGTGAAAAGGGTCGTTTTCATTGGGTTTTTTTTTTAAACCTTTATTTTAACCAAAATTAAGATATCATATAATGTAGTAACCACCTACCACCACCAGTGACTCGAGTACTGAACAACTAACAAAAAGGGTTAATCACAAGAACTCTCAGGGTAGGTGCAGGAAACAGTTACATATGAAAGTTGAGAATTTTTGAAAAGGGTTAATCAGTTAGCAGAAGACAATAAATAGTTTAAATTTCAGAACTAGCACTTTTCTCCCCATGAGGTTTGGGCTATGATTTAGTTGAGAGAAAACTGTCTCACATGGGGGTTAGGAATTTTTGGAAAGGATCAATCAGTTAGTAATCAGCAGAGGACAAAGAACAACTTAAATTCCAAAGCTAACAAAACCATCTGACCTCCCTTAGGTGTAGGCTATGATTTAGTAATTTATCAACTCAAAAATACCACTTTACATTTTCCTGATTTGAGACTAATCTAGAGGGAAATTGAAACACAGTAATAAAGCAAGTGGGATTTTTTCAATAAACGTGTGTCTGGCTTTTTTTCTCTCTCCTATGAACTCACCTTTATCATTCATCTTGTCTTTGTATTTATCAACTATCAAAATTCTGCAATGCAATATACCACCCCATTCAATTTTTCATATTTTCTAGTCCTTTGTCCTCTTTTGGTTTAGAGGTTGTTTTTAGTTTTCTTTTTTAACATTGGAGTGAAAAAAATCATTTCATAGCTTTACCTATTTGTGTACAGATTCAAAAGTTCAAAATGGTCATGTATCTGGTTCGATAGTGCGTACTGTAGCCTATTGACTTATGGATTAGCCTCATGACTCATTCACTGACAATTCATTCTTCACTGACTTTGGCATAAATATGGCCTTAAACCAAAGTTGCTTTAGTACAAGATTTATATATTGTTTGCTTTGAAAATGCACTAACATAAATGCATCAATATGAAAATCTTATATGACCATAATCATTCAAATTTAGGATAAAGGTAATTTCAGTCCTTAAAATCTAGATATTACCAAAATCCTTATATATATATATATATATACACACACACACACATACAATTGTGTGCTTGTAACTATAACCCAGCAAAAATAGCACACCATAACACTATCTTTATTAGAGCAATACACTTTAAATACAAAAACAACAAAGCAATTTCCATTTATAGGTGTGTGTGTGTAGGAGAAGCAACATTTACACTGAATGTCATTCATTTATTATCCAGGAGGATGTGACACAAAGTCAATTTTCAAGTGGAGTAAAGCTGCTTTGAATTTAGAGTTTTCTTTCTCTTAGACTGGCTGCAATACTAAGACTAAAGAACCCAGTGTGCCCTTTTATTTATCGATAACTGAAGAGAAAATAGAAATATTCAGGCCTTCCCTAAAAAGATTAGCACAAAGTGAAATGCAACCCACCTCATCATGAATTTGAACTCTGATTGCCATGTCCATTTCCTATGAAGAAATCAGTTACACTAAAAATACATTCCCAGATTCTCAATTTGATTTCTTCACTCCTTTCGAAATTGAAGTAACAATATTGTCATGTGCAGTACCATGTGATGTCACTGGGTTTACAGGTAGTCTCATATCTAACTCTGAATAAAGCATACAATTACTCATTTTATTTGTTAACTGAAAATGAAAAGCTTGCTTTTTCCGGAGTGTAATGCTTCAAATATTATGTAAGTCTTCTAATAGAAAGAAATCTAATTGATTTTTTTTATTCATTTTAATGGCATATCAACCCATCAAGGGTTATTTTATGCCTAGAGGTTAAGGAATCATGTTCATTTTACCTTCACATTTACATTTTTTATGTAGATGTTTGAGTTTGTTATTTTTTTTTTTTTTGTCCATAGTCCAGTGAAATACGAATGAATTTTAAACAGATCAATTTGACCCCCAGAGATGTGACCCTAAAAAGTACTCCACACTCACTAGATTTCCAGGGCTAGAACTCCAACACCTAATGCAGTTTAGTGCCATACTCAGGGCACCCCCTTTTTTTTTTTTTAGAGGGGGAGGGTCTTATTCCTCTGCAGAGGAATAGCCAATTTTAAGTTTCATTAACAGGGCATGTAATTTTGATTTCAACCTGGCTAACTTTAAAAACATCATAGGGGCAATAAAATCAGTTGAGGAAGTTGAAAAAAAAAAACCAAAAAAAAATGATGATCAAAATGATAATTAGTAGAATAGAATAAAAAGAAATGAATTTTAAAGATTTATCTGTCTCGTTAAAATATTGCAATGATTTCCTTCTTTATTTAGATAAATCTCATCTTTAAAGCTGTAAGCCAAAGAGAAAATCCCATTCAAAGCCATCATAATTATTATCATTATTGACTAGTATTTTTCTTCATATTAATTTAGATTCCCAACTGCCTGCAATGAACTTGTATCTTTATTTTTGTGACAAGGAACAACATTCATTGGAAACAAAAAACAAAGGATAAAATCCAGGTGTAATCTGTAATCATATCTCATTGTGCCTGAGGAAACCTGCTAATCCATACCAACTCATTTACCATTTAAGCTAAAAGAGCAACAACATTAGAGATGCCCAAATGATACCTATAAACTTACCTTCATACTCTTGTCTCTAATATGTAGTTTTATGTTTGTCAGTCGGTTAAATGTGTCTCATGGCATATAAACCATAGTGGGTTATTTAATGCTAAATCCTCTTTATACCTATTAATTTCAATTGAATAGTTTGTATGTAACATTTTTAAACAAAACAGAGCTCATTTGTTTGCAGTTAAATGGTTTCAAGTATAGCTACATAATATTAACAGGTCAATTCAACATTATTCCTTTGTTTGCACATAGTTAAAAGATTTTATATATAATAAATGATTATTTGACCCATTTTTGGGATGCTAACAGGTCAGAGTGGACATGGAAGTAATAGCAATGAAGGAGTACTCCACATTCCAAAGCTCCAGGACTGGGGCCTCACCATTGGATTGTTTAGTGTGATATCCAGGATAGTCAATGAGAGGGGAGGAGTTTTACCCACCTCCCCCCCACAGAGGTGCAGGTGTATTCTATAATACCACCCAACTGGATTATCCATATTTGTCATTACTGATTTTTTTTTCAAAATAAGCAAAAAGTGTTAAAAGAATATTTTATTTGTTTTTAGGTGAAGACTGTTAATCCTTATCATTTTAATAATATTTTTCTTCAATTTTTTTATTTTCACTGCATTTTTTTCCTATGCCACTCAGATTGTTATTTTAACAACAATGAGGAACAGTCCAAAAAGATGATCAGAGTAAATTAAAAAAAATAAAAAATGAATAAAAAGCAACCAAAATTAAGAAGATGAAAAAAATTTTGCCAAAATTAATAATAATCAGGTCTTGTGCCAAAACAAGAAAAAAAAGAAAGTATCAATTGGTGGATTTTTTCATTCTAGCAGACCATAGAGTTAGAATAAAAGAAAACAAAAAGATAGACAAATACTTGGATTTAGACAGAGAACTGAAAAAATTGTAAAACATTAAAGTAACAATGATAGCAATAGTAGTTTGTGCCCTTGTAATAATAGTCTCCAGAGATTTGGAAAAGAGACAGGAAGATCAGAAGAATCAAGACCGTTAAGACAATAGTACTACAAATATCAGATAAAATGCTTAGAGGAATCCTAGAAACTTACTGTCAGGTAGACTTCTGTTTAAACTGCTGTGAAAAACTGAAATCTACATGACACTCTACTGAGTGAAAAATAATAAGGATAATAATTCTAAGAGCAAAGACAAACTCATTACAGTGATCAGAAACAGCACTGATAACATCAAGATAAAATCAATAACAAGGAAACAGAAATGGGGGAAAAAAACAACAGTACAGATATTTCAAGCAACAAATTGATGAAATCTCACACAAGAAGATCTGGATATGGTCAGAAAAGAGAAACTGAATTTCCTTTAATAATAGCACAAATCAATGCCATAAAGACTAATGTTAAAGCAAAAGCAGGTAAGACACAATAAAATAGTAAATGTAGGTTTTTTGGTAATTGAGACAAAAAGAAAAATCATATACCAAGTGAATGTTGCAAACTCGTGCAAAAAGAGTACAAAACTAAACATGACTGGGTGGAGAAAGTAATCTACTGGGAATTGTGCAAGAAATTGAAACTTGAGCATTAAAACAAATGTTATATGCACAAACCAGAATCTATCCAAGAGAATGGGACACACAAAACTCTCTGAGATTTTGAATTATAAACATATCATCTAAATCTGGCCAGAAGACCAGACCTAGTGATGAGAGAGAGAGAGAGAGAGAGAGAGAGAGAACCTGTCAAATAGTGGACTTTATCATCCTGGAAAACCATAGAGGGAAAATCAAAGAAAAAGAAAAGAGAGGCAAATATTTAGACTTTGCTAGAAAACTAAAAAGCTACAGAAAATGAAGGTGATAGTGATACCAATTGTAAGGCTTAGTAAAAGGCTGAAAGAGGTGGAAATCAGACGACAAGTTGAGACCATCGAAACTACAGCATTGTTAAAATCAGACAGAATACTGGGAAGAGTTCTGGAGACTCGAGGAGAATTGCTGTCACTCAGACTCCAATGAAAGACCATCAAGATCATTGTTGGCGTGGAAAACTTATAAGGAGTAATAATAACACAATATTCATCTAAAAAATTTCTAATAGAATTAAATAGTCTCTTGAAATCCCATAGAAAATTCCAGATAACATTTAAGAGATTGTACAAGCCAAAACTGTTGTAATCAAAACAACAAAGATATTAAGAATGATGGGTCAATGTCCATTCCTTATTATCTTTAGATATTAAGTTATTCTTCTAATTATTTTAACATTCTCTCCATTCAATTCTTAACTAGATTATATTCATTCTTTTTGAAAATGTTGGACATCTGATATGAAGTGAGAAAGAGAAAGACAACCATTGAATGACAAAATAAAAGCTGAGATACTTGGTTTTTGGTGTTTTCTCTCCTCTGAATATCTATGACTGTTTTCCGCTATTAAAACCTTTGTTGTATAAGAGAAAATATTCTGATGACTGAATATCATCAAACATTATAACAAAGGTAACATCTAACTCAATGATAAATGAATAAAAAGAGCACAGACACTTAAAAAAAAATCTAAAAAAAAATAAAGAAATAAAAGGACAGAGCCAGACATATGATCCAATGAAAATAATACAAAATACTAGAGATATTATAGCAACTTAATGATAAAGTATTAAAAGAAAAGTTACAGGATTTCATGATATATTTAAGATGTCTACAAAGGTTATCACTGCTTTTGAAGGAAATCATACAGACTATGCTATATATATATATATACACACACACAAAAAAAAAGGGTTCTCAATAAACTAGATGTATGTAATAAGAATGAATTTCCCAAAAGCAGATCAAGCTATTTTGGATTGATAACATAATCTGGCTTGCCATGTCCAATGTCTTTGACAACTGGTTCCAAGGCCAAAATGGTAAAGAAGGAAAGCAAAGACAAAGAATGAAAAGCAAGGTTGAACAATATTGGATTATCTTAATCAAATTCCAGAGGATTAGGCTTCAGTGAACTTTGCAGCTTTGACTACAACAACACTGGCTGATTGCTGAATCTTTTTACAGGCTGAGAAGATTAAATGTAGATGCACAAAATGTTACAGGCTAAACATGAGGTGAAGGAATGAACAATTGAGTTTCAGACAAACTTCCAAATTCAAACTCTTTCATCAATTACAGCCAATCATTAAGTCATTTTCAAGGTCACCTGATCCAAAAACTATCAAGTCATCTCAAAAGAAAATTACATCTTTATGGTCAAGAGGTCTGCTTAACATAATGACTATTGTAGGAAAAAGAGTCAAAATCCTGAATGAGGCTGTCCGTATTTCAGTTTGTGTTAATGCTCTTTAGAAAGGCATGAATCCATCTCTTCTCCATAACTATGGGTAAATAATAGGGCAGACTGGGCTCTTTAGCTATGGTTAGGCAACTAGTCTAAGAAAAGGAAAACTTTGAATTCAAACCAGCTTTATCCACTAGAAAATTGATCTGGTGTCTTAACCTAACTGTAGTGAAGGGTATGGATAAATATATCTTTAAGGTCAACTGATACAAAGATCTTTAAGTCATCTCTATAGTTGATTTATCAGATAAAGATTTGAGTCAAAGATTACTCTTGTTTATAGGACTTTTCTAATAGTACTTTTTTAGCTACCGCTTTTATGTAAATTAGAAAAGGGTTAGTTATCTGCCCTTTTTCTTGGAGCACAAATTTGAATCATCAGAATTTTTTTATAAACCTGTTAAAGAAATTTCATTTTTATTCAGTTTTTATTGAGCTCAAATAAAACAATTTCTTCTTTGGTAGTTTCATTTTGAGAAAATACAAATTTAAGTAATTCAAAAAAAAAAAAAAAAAAAAAAAGTAATTTCAAATAAAATAAAATACTTACTAAAGAGAAAAAAAAAGCAATACACACAAAT
>OY757930.1:2692697-2975197 GCA_963585895.1 Sepioteuthis lessoniana
GAAATACTGAGTACTCCTTCACTGCAATCACTCCCAGGTCCACTCTGGTCCAGTGTGGTAGCATCTGATAGAGTCCTATCTATGAGTCAAAAAGAACTGTTTGAGTTTGATTATTTAACTGTATGCAAACAAATGACTGATGTTTAATTGAGTTTTTAGTGATACATGACAATACTTGAAACCATTTAACTATGTGCAAACAAATGATTAATAATAAAGAGAATTGATTGTATTAGATAGAAATACTCGAAACCATTGAACTATGTGCAAAAAAATGTGCTCAGGCTTGTTTAAAAATGTTATCAGCAACATGTTTACGAATCCAAATCATATATTCGATATATGTATATAAACGGGATCGGCATTAAATAACCTACAATAGTTTATATGCCATAAAACGAAACCAAACCAGGTTATATGTGCTTAGCAAAGTTAAGTTTATTGCTTGGTTCCAAAGGGACCAACCAATTTTTGTGACAGCCATGCACAAGTTTTGATTCATGCATGCCCCACCTAAAACTAGAAATTAACTTTATGTCAAATCTAACTCTGCAGGAAGTTAGATAAATTCCCTTCACTTTCTACTGCTAAGAGGTCAACTTTTTATATACACCTTTCATCAAGTTTAATTAAAAAATTATTTTTAATGTGCCAATAAGGAAAAATCCATAGAGCAAAAGCAAAAACAATATAAGCTTATATTAAGTAAATTCAACTAACAGGCCAAAAGTGAATGTTGCAAGTGAAAGCATAGCTTGTTTTTTTAATTAATTGATGTCTTTTTATAAATTGATTTGCACTTACGTTCCAGGTGGCCCACTCATGGTCCAAAAGGAAAGAGTAGAATCAGAAGATCTAAAAATAAATGAAAGAGGCTCCAATGAAATCAACAACAACAATAACATATTTAGCAATTGACAAGAGGTGGTGGTGCTGCTGCTGCTGGTGCTGGTGGAGCAACTAAATTCCCCTTCAAGAGATTTTAGATGACAACAAAACAATTAACACACAAAAAAATGAAATGTATAATAAATGACTTATTTTTAAACCAAATATTTAATAATTCAAAGAATGATTTATAATATTAGAATGTGTAGGAAGTAATCATTTTACTAGAGTGGATATAAAAACAATTATAATTTATTTGAATATTATCATCAAATTATAATCACTTTTATTTTTAACAAATGCAGCTTAATGGGAAGGCAAATTTTCAATTCCATATTTAAAGAAATCAGAGGGGTTTCCCAAAAATAAATTTTGAAAGACTATTTTTAAGTTCTTTTTTTGTTTCTGAATGTTCTGCCACTTATGAAATGTTCTATTGATTGAAACAAATGAAAATCTATTGGAGCTAAATCTGGTGAGTATGGATGATGTGAAAAAAAAACAAAAACAAAAAAAAAACTCCAATCCTAATAATCTTATACTGTCTTGAGTTTAAGCTGCAATTGTTGAAGATGATGATGATGACATTTTTGATGATAATATTCAAATAAATTCAACTTATTTTTGTTTTTATATCCACTTTAGTAAAACAAAATTATTTTCTAAATGCAATCCTTTCTTATTTACTTTGGTAACTAAATTCTGGTTAGTTCTCCAACCTTCCTCAGAAATCTTAGCCTACACTTCAATATTTACCGTTGAACTAACAAAAATTTCTTCATAATAGAAATTTTGTTTATGATAATAGACAGGGAATATTTAAATGACTTTGTTTTTGAATTTAACTTTTGACTATATACAAGAAAATGCATGTCTGAATCCTATGAATGTAAATCTCTAAGCATTTGAGATCTAACAGTTTTAATATTTAATTCATGAGTATATATATCTTTAATCAAATTTCTTATTGAAAGACTGTATTCAATTAGCAGTCTTCCATTAAGAAGTTTGATTAAAGGTGTGTATGTGTGATTTCCAAATTAAGATTTGGTATTGCTCTACTGAACAATTACAAAGCACTTTTCTTGATTTTCATTGCTATTGTAGATATAGCACAATTAGATTTTTATACAATATATAAGAAAAGTGCATAAAAAAGTACTCGATGCTCCTATGGCAGAGCAGGTCTAAAACCTAAAATATCCTAATAATAGAATCTTGAAGTCTGTTACTTAAAGTTTTATGTGTACAATTGCCCAGTAGAAATATGAGAAAAACTGACTAATCAATTATAGTGAGAGGAATCTGTTATAATTATTGTTTCATATATATATATATATATATATATCGACTAGCAGAAGTACCTGGTCCATGATTGGACTAAAAGGATTTTTAGGAACATAAGTGAGTGAGATAGAAAAGGGGAAGAGAGGAGTAAGCTAAGAATTAAAAATGTGTCCTTATTTGTAGTTGAAAGATTTTTGCCAAATTTGACAGTATATAAGACACACTTTTTTTTTTACTAAAAATATCTTTTAAAATTCCTCTGCATCTTATATGCCACATGCAAGTTTAAAATTTGCGATAGTCGGCCCAAATAAGCTAACTGGCAACTCCTATTAGCTTAGACTTTAAAGTAACTTTCATATACCAATTGTCATTATTTAAAAGGTTATTATACAGATTAAAAGTGTTGCCATTGATAATATTCATTATATTAATTTCATTACGTTTAATATTAGTACTTTGTTTTTTGTTCTTGATTTGCCCTGCTGATATTGGGGTGCATCTTATATGCTGTCAAATACAGTAATTTAAATGAAAAGTATTCTTTCATTTTATGAATTGTTTTATTCTTTTTTTAGTTTACATTTGAAATAATATATATATATAACTGTATACTGGTGAATGTTTTAAAACATTTTCAGGGTTTTTGGGGGAAGGGGTCTCCAGATTTTTATTTTCTACAATTCATGTTCAGTTACTGAACAATTTTTTAGTTAATAATTTTCAAAAAAGCAAAATTGTTTTAATTCAAATTTTCATTTACCCTCCAAAAAAATTTAAAGATAAAAGAATGTAAGAATTCACGTATTACAATACTCTTTCATTTCAAGAAATTTTTCGTTTATCTTTAGAATATAATTTCTAAAAAAATGTAACCTTAAACTCGTGAGCAGTTTTGAGATGATATTATGATAATTTCATTTTCCTAAAGACTTTTTTTTAAATGACAAAAATTTTAATTCAGTTCTCAATTTCCTGTTAAGCTAAAGTGATGAAAATGTATTCATTTAATTTTTCCTTTTTTTTTTCTCCGACAAAGAAAATGTAACAATAACAAGAAAAGAATTGAAAATGCATCGTTAGGTAAAAACTTTTGTTTATTAACTCAAATGAAAAGTATTCATTTAATTCTTTAAAGAGTTTATTTCTTAAAAATGTTAATTAGGAGATAAATTACCTGAATTAAAAATTAATATACATATTTCTTTAAATATGAAAAGTATTCATTAAAAAAAAAAAAAAAAAAACAGTTTTGGAGTTTTCAATAAACAATGCTTTCATTTAATTTTTGTTATTTTTTTTTTAATTTTTTACCCTCTAAAAATGTAACATTAAATCTCGGTAGGTACAATAAAAAGAGGCTAAGAAATAATGAATGTAAAATTTTTTGCATTACAATTTCTTTTTTGGGTTTATATTTAAATTAGTATTTTAAAAAATGTACCTATTAGTATGAAACATTTTCTAGTTTGTTTTATTTTTTATTTTTCCAAAAAATAAAGAATTCTTTTTACGATTAGAAGTAATTTACAAAACAATTTTCAAATTTGCCCAATGGTATCCGCATGTGATATTCTCCCTTGTCTTTGTTATAAATATCAAAATGTATGCATGATTTAAATGCTCAATGACATCTCCTTTTTGAGTTAGAAGTCAACATAAACCAAAAAAGATGCAATTCATAGATAGATAGATAGGTATATAAATGAAAGATGTAGGTATATTGTTTTAGTTTTAAGGGAAGTTTTATTCATTATATTTTTTTCAACATTTCTTTTCTAATGTAACATGCACAAAATGTAATGATCAAAACAATAAGATATGGATACTAAATGCTTTGTCTCAGAATTTATTGCATGTCTCTGAAATTTGTAAAATTGAAAATGACAAGTGATTCAAACCAAAATTCTTTTAAAAATAAAAAAGTTAAAAAGAGAAAAATTTAGATGATAGACTTTTAGAGGAGATTTAAAATTGCTTCAATTTGTCTGGGTTTTGTCTGTTGGTTTTGATTTTGTTAAAAATTGATTTTATTTATTCATTTTTAAAAACCTTTTAGGGCTGAATTCAAAGTTGAAGGCTGTATAATTTTTCTAATAGAGTTTTTATTTCAAAATAAAAAATATATCAGGAAAAATAAAGAGATAAAAAAAACCCCTACTACCCAAGATTTATTTTTTGGTTTTAATTCTAACTTAAAAAATATCAGCAATTGAAATGCAAGATTTTGGTAGTTTGTCTTAAATCCACATCATCTTCCAAGTTCCTGATACAGAAACAAACATATGCCTCCAACAACAACAAAAAAATAGTTCACAAATTTACACTTTTTATCAGCAGCTGATGATGTTTCATAAGAGAAAAATCAAAAACTGGCATCAAACTCAAATAGCACAACAGATTAAAAAAAAAACAAAAAAACTTGCAAACAGATGATAGAGAGTTGGGCATATAAATTTATATAATAAAAAAGATGGTTTCTCTTGACACTTCTTTGATCAGATGATTAGAATCAATTTTCTAGGGTATCTTATTAAAGAGCAGCAATGGCTCGTAAATTTGTCTCATCAACC
This sequence comes from Sepioteuthis lessoniana, assembly GCA_963585895.1. Lineage (NCBI taxonomy): Eukaryota > Metazoa > Mollusca > Cephalopoda > Myopsida > Loliginidae > Sepioteuthis > Sepioteuthis lessoniana. The sequence goes on from OY757930.1 coordinate 2,697,446, forward strand.
ATTATATATACAGCAAGCCTCACCTTGTGTCATACTAAGCTCAGTGAATGTCAATAACAATGATCAATAAACTTTTTGCAACTAAGGTAATGAAACATTTTTTAGACTTAATTGAATGAGAATTGTTCTAGCACATCAGAATTTTTAAGATCTACATTACATGCAACTAGTAAACAAAGATTTTTCTACTCCTTTGAATTAAACTTACTCTCATGAAAAACTTTATAAAAAGAAATTATACATGACCACTGTAGATGATAACACCTAAAAATGAAATTTAGCACAAAGAAAAGTGATAAAATACTGAAAAGTAGCATTTTCATGGGACCCAAAATCAGAGAATTGATGTCTAACAGCAAGTTCAGACGTAATCTGAATCCACTTGAGCTAGTGGAATGGAATTTATTCAGATTAACAGCAAGACATTTTTCTAGGGTTGAAAACAATGTTGATTTAATAAACAAGGTAACAGTGTTAAGAAAAATGGAATGACATGGCATTCTTATTGTGATATTTTTTTTTTTTTTGTTATTTTTTACTTAATCTGGGTGAGATAATTGATGAGCTTGGAAAAAGATTCCAATAAGTCATTTCAGTGATTGAAACTAGAAAGCAAGAGCAAATTCAACCCCAATATAATGAGTGATTACTGTAGACTAGCACATAAGAGTGAATACATTAAACACTATTGACCAATGCCTAAGTTGAATATACTCAGGGAGGATACATTCTCTATTAAGACTTTTTCTTATGTTAATTCTTTTTTCTTTAGATTTATGTAATATGATGTAATAAAGTATTTACAGAGTTTAATTACACAAGTTTGTTTTACAATGTGAGACTATACTATACAATATAGCATGAAGAGTAATATGGTGTATATATAACATTTAAATACACATAACTTAAAAATGGACATGATGGCTAAATTCTGACTTCAGATTTGAATTCAGTTCTGTTTTTCAGCATAATCAACTTTCTGATCTGAAGTGAAACAAAAGATCACAAATAAATAATGAAATGTGTCTGTGCAACTTGAATGATTATGTATTGTAGAAAACAATATCCTTTTTGTCCAAATAGACATTTCTTTTAAAGATGAACAATTATCTTTTAAAACCTCAGGACTGAATGAGCAATATTATAAATACATCTAAGTTATACATTAACTCATATATAACACTATCACATAGAGACATATAAGCAATCTTTTTTTCTATAAGATGTCACAAGTATATCCATTTATATATATATATATATATATATATATATATATATATATAACACCATCACATAGAGACATATAAGCAATCTTTTTTCTATAAGATGTCACCAGTGTATCCATTTACACACACACACATTATATATATATATATAACACCATCACACAGAGACATATAAGCAATCTTTTTTCTATAAGATATATCAACAGTATATCAACAAAAAAAAACAAAACAAAAAACCCCCCACATTTTTTGCTGCCGCTCAACAGATCAGAGACTCTTTTCCAGTTTCTCTGGAGAAGAAAATGAAGGGAAGATAAATGAGATATTCACATTCTTTTTGTCTGTAAATGGTAGTGAGAGAGCTATGAATAGTCAAAAGCCTTTCACTTTATAATGAAGAGGAAATGCCTAAAGCAAACATAATGCTTTGAATAGTCAGTGGTCTTTTATATAAACTTGGTAGTGAAGAAGCAATGGTAGATGTTTAAATAGCCAAAAGTCTTTCACTCAAACTTGAATTTCCAAACTCTTCCTGTCGGTATAAGATTTAATCCTTTGCTTGTTTTATATCTTTCACTTGGACAAAATTCTTGACAATTAGAAACAGGATCAATAATTATTCTATGGCACATCTTTGACATCAAGGAAGAAATCTTGAGTTTAATGACATGTCAACCTGTCTAAGGATAGGTTAGGCCTAGAAGTCAGAGAATTGGTCAGTGATTTTTAAGGAGCTGTTTCTTAAGTTTTTGTACACAATTATATGATATCAAGTATTCCTATCTAGTACAAATGATTTGCATGCAGTTAAAGGTTTCAAGTATTCCAATCAAATTCTAATAATTTATACACAAATTCAAGAAATTATTTCAATACAATAGTAATCATTTCTAACTAATAAGAATCTCTAGGTTTAGTTAGTCGGTTTAATGGCATATCAACCAAACCTTGAGGGTTATTTAATGCCAAGTTCTGTTTATATATAGATATTATTTGTAAGTGAATAGTTTGTTGGTAACTTTATCTCCAAATGACTAAGAGTTCATTCGTTTGTACATAGATGGTTTCAAGTCTTGCTATCAAATATTAATAATTCTATTTAATTTTAATCATGGAATGGGGGTGGGCGGAGTCTTACTTCCCTGCAGAGGTGCAATCAGTGTATTCCACAGCTCCAGCAGAAAGAGTATTATAATAATTCTTAGTAAACAATTATAGCTTTAAGTAACAATTTTTCATACAAATAATTTACAGTTTCAAGTATTCATATCAAATACAAATAATTTTCAAACAGATCTACTTGACCCATAAATAGGATCCTAATAAGTACAACTACTTCAGGATAGAGTAAACTTGGGAATAAGGGCAATGAAAGGGCACTCCAGACTCCCAGACCTGCTGAACTGGAGCCTCACCATCAAATGTAAGTTAGTGTTATACCCAGGATAGCTCTTTGAGAGGGTCCTACTCCTCTGCAAGGGATACAGTCAGCATATTCTAAGCCCTACCAATGGAGTATTAGAATTCACGATGAAAAAAAATCAGTCATATTTTTGAAAGAAAAGTTTATCTAAATATGAATTTATACACCAGTTAACATCTTGTTTCCTTTAATTCCTAATAAGATTTCCAACAAAACAAATTCCATTTCTTCTTATTTTTGGCAAACAATGGTGAGATTAGTCTGATTAATTTTAATGGCATGTCAACCCATATAGGAATATTTTATACCAAGAGATTAAGAAATCGTTTTCATTGTATATTCATATTTACATTTCTTGCTTAGTTGTTTATAGTGGGGGGGGGTTTCCTGCACACTTCTAACATAGAATGCAGCGCTGGCAGCTATGTCTCATCTAGCCTGGCAATTTTCGCCAAAATCAAATCGTGCAGCTCCCTTTGTTGAGCTGAATACGGAATGAGCCTGATCTGCCTAGATGGTATAAGGGGGACAACTAAGGATCCTTGTTTAGAGGCACATTTACTTAAAGGTTTGTTTTCTCGGGTTTGTGGACAAAATTATCTGGATTCGCAAAGATTCTATTTCCATCTCTTGATTCTGATTGGACCAGGAAGATTCAACAAGTCGTTTTTTGCAGCTTCGGCGTTTCTGTCTGACCGCTCAAAATGTCTGTCTTTCTCTAATTGTGGCCTCAAACTAACTCTCAATCTCTCTGCCAACTGCTTATATGGAGTAGGGCAGGGTATTGACAATTTTTGGCTATGCCCATGAATAATGATATGTAAATTGCCTGGACCACCCTGTATTTCATATAATCTTTAAAACTCCACAGATGGCTGTTTTTTAAGTAGTACTAAAAATGAATTTGGATCCCCCACTGAGTTTCACTCAGACAAAGATCACTTGAGTCGGAATTTTTCCTCAGACCACCTAAAATCCCATTCACCATTTATCATAGGATTTAATCATCAACCCATCTATCCACTACCCCGAACCATCACCTTACTTACTAACAGACTTAACTGCAGAAATATTATTGCGAAAGGAAAGAAAAATAAAATAAAAATTGAAAAAAATAAAATTCCTTTTCCTATTCTCTGTATTAAAAAAAACAAAAAAACTTATTTCTAGAATTATCCTTCAATCCATTTAATTGATAAATTCATTCCAATTCCTTAGAATCATTAATTAATAAATCCATGTCACACACTGTCCTATCATATACAAATAATTTTTAAATTGACTTATTGTACTCATAGAGTGGACCTGGAAGTAATGTTAATGAAGTATGCCATACTCCCCTGCAAAGCTGCAGAACCTCAACATCTGATGCAGTTTATAGTGTCACACCAAGGACACAACTTTCTTTTTTGGGGGTGAGGAGGATACTACTCTGCAAGAGTTACAATCAGCATATTCTAAGCCTCTTCAACCGAGTAAGACAGTGGTTAGAATTTTGACATTCTACTCTGTTTGAAATGAAACTGAAATTTTAAATAATGGTCAGAAGTTTGGCTTTGGACTTCCAAAGAGTTCATCATCAACTTAATGGATCTGCATATCGTGATATCACTTTGTGATGGTAGAAATAATGAGTTTGAGCCAAGAAAGCATTAACTTATTAGAAATATGCACAAACATTATATATGAAACATTATTTTGATCTGAAAATCCAATGTTTTTGTTTTAAAGATAGTTTACTATTTGTATCAGAGACAAATAATTTGAGACAAAACCAGTCTCAAATAGAAAGCACAGACAAGCTAATATCTTCCATATAGCAGTCTAAAACCAATATCTTTGTTACCATGAAGAAACATTTCTTCCCTCTTAAATCACTCTAGATAGCTGATTAAACTGAGACCAACATTCTAAAATATTATCAACAATGGACCAATGAAATGTCATTATAGTTAGAATATCAATGTATTTTTCCTTCTCTCTTGCTAAATGATGTTATCATCTGCTATTTTGAAACTTTCAACTAGAGACCTTCTTTCAGATTTGATTTTACTCAGATTTTATTGTGGACTCTGCAAACAAACTCAAAATAATGACTTTATTGAATCAATATGAAATAATTCAGAAGTGAGGGTTTTATTTTTTTGGGTGGTGTTGTTATTTGGTTGTTTTTGGTGAGGGTTGGTGCCTAATAGTATTTCCAATATTTTGGTGCCTAATAGTATTTCCAATATTTTGGTTGGTTCATTTTTATGGCATATCAACCATTAAATGTTATTTAATGCCAAATCCTCCTAACATACACACATATATATATATATATATATATATATATATTAGTAAATAAATTTTTTTTAGATCAGATTTTAAACAAGCCAGAGCTCATTTGTTTGCTCACAGTTAAATTGTATTAAGTATTCCTATCTAACATGAATAATTCTATTTAGTATTAATCATTTGTTTGCATAGTTGAATGGATATATATATATATATATATATATATATATATATATATATATATATATATATACTCTTTAAGAAAAACAACAAACCGGTCACATTAGGATTATAAATTTATTTCCATCCTATTACACGTTTTTGAAAATTTCAAAAACACAAAAAAAAATTTAACAGGAGGATCTGAAGAAGTCCTGTTAAATTTTTTTTTGTGTTTTTGAAATTTTCAAAAACGCATAACAGGATGGAAATAAATTTATAATCCTAATGTGACCGGTTTGTTGTTTTTCTTTAAGAATTTATTGCTCTGTATTGTCTGTTACATTGAGCTCTTTACCAGGAAAATTTAAATATTCACTCTTGAATAGTTTTCTTGTCCTGATGGAATTACTCCCAACTCCAGTTTAACTGGACCAAATAATACTACATATAATTTGTTTGCACTCAATTAAATATTGCTATTGTTTGCACACAGTTAAATAGTTTCTTGTATAACTGCCTCACACTAATATTAATCATTTGTTTGCACACAATGGTTTCAAGTATTGCTATAGAGCAATAATTCTATTTAACATTTCATGTATTTGTACACAGTTAAATGCTTTCAGTTACTGCTATGGAATACCAATAAATCAATTTTTGCACAGAGGTAAATGGTTTCAAGTATTAACTAACACTAAAAGTTTTATTTGCACACAGTAAAATAGTTTCAAACATCACTAGGAAAGACCAACAATTAAATTTAACATCAATCATTTGTTTTCATACAGTTAAATGGTTAAACAGTTCTATTTGATCCATAGATACTATTTACCAACCCCTCCGCTCGGGCAGGATATGACACAAGGTCAATTTTTAAGCGGAGTTTAACAGGTTTGAATTCAGAGTTTTCCTTCTCCTAGACTAGTTGCCTCACCAAGGCTGAAGAACCTAGTCCGTCCTACTATTTACCCATAGCTGGAGGGAGAATAAGGGGATTCATACCTTTCCCAAGGGTATTTGCCCGAAAGTGAACGTAATAGCGCGACTGGAGTACGAACTCGCGTACTACGATTCCGCAGTTCATCGCTTTAACCATTACACCACGAGGACACCCCTATTTGATCCATAGATGGGAACTCCACATTCCCCAGAGCTCCAGGACTGGAGCCTAAACATCAGATGGTTTAATGTCATATCCAGGACACTTGTTGGGGAGTGGTTCTACCCCTCAAGAGAAATGCAATCAGCATATTCTACAGCCCCAACCAACTGTGTTGTCAATATTTTAAGATAATCTGCATTATTCCACAGATTTTTACCAATTTCTCTTTTTTGATCACACTTTCTTCAAATAATGAGGAATTGCTGAAAAGTTCTCAGCTTGACCAAGAAGGGAATCCCCCACAGCCATAAAAGGGGGTGCTCATGGGAAAGGGAGCCTGCAACTAGACTTCAAATCCTTGAAGAGGCTGTTTGCATTTCACAAACACGTGCAAAAGGTACAAATCCAACAATTTTAACCCTCCCGCCCTCTAGCTATGAGTAAATAACAGCACAGACTAGGCTTCTTAACCAATGGTATGGCAATTGATCTAGAAGAAAGAAAAAACTCTGAATTGAAACTGACCTTGTGTGTTGCATCATGCTCATTGTAGAGAGGTTGGCTCAATACATACAACCATAAAACATGCTTTCAATTAAAAGAATTAAAATTTGGAAATATTTGACTCTACATCTCACCTTGGAGAAGCTGTTTACAGTTACATTCCCAATGCTACAGGTAAATAACAGGGTAGACTGACTGTAGAAGAAAAACTCTGGATTCAAACCAGTTGTGCCCTGCTTAAAAATTAACCATGTGTTGCATCATGCCTGTAGCATACGGTTTGGTAAGATCCCCGGCCCCAAAAAAGGTCTAAGATAGGTCACTAAACAGCATCTGATAGAGAGATTCCAATTCTGAAGATTTGAGGAGTCCAGAGTAATCTTTCATTGTCATTACTCCCAGCTCCACTCTGATCTGGGACCCATTTATGAATCAAATAGATCTGCTAGATAAGATCAATGGGATTTGGTGTAGTAAATAATACAGAACAATTCAAAATCAATTTACTTATGTATTTACCAACCCCTGTGTCATGAGCAAGATGTGACACAAGTTCAATTTTTAAGCAGAGTTTAACAGGTGAGAATTCAGCATTTTCCTGCTTGTAGACAAGTTGCCACACTAAAGTAAAAGTGCCCAATCTTACCTACTATTTAGCCATAGCTGGAAGGAGAATAGTTGGATGCATATGTTTCCCAAAGGGCATTAGCACAATGGGAAATGTAAACAACCTGATCCAAGATTTGAATTCAGGTCACTGTATCTATCTATGATTAAACTATGAGCACCTGTTATTTAGGTTTCATTTAATCATGATTTTTACAAACTAATATATCTACAAGAAAATATTTACATGGAGTCAGAGGAAAGTAACCAAAATCCTTGCTTTTAGTTTACAAAAATTACAGGCAAATTATGAAATACAAGAAGAACATGGTGTGGTTGTCTGAGATAAAAATAATATACAGAAACTTCACTTCACTGGTCCCATAACCTGGTATGGTCATGAAAACCTTATTCATGCAAAGTGTCTTAGACAGAAATAGCCCAATGATGCTTATCCCTCTCAGATCAACAACTAGTTTGAATTCAGTTTTCCTTCTCCAAGACCAGCTGCCATACCAAGGTTAAAGAGCATAGCCTATCCTACTATTTACCCATAGTTGGAGTGAGAATAATTGGATTCATACCTTTCTCAAAGGTTATTAATGTTATGTGAAATGCAAACCGCCTTGTCCAGGATTTGAACTTGGGTTGCTATGTCCACTTGCAATGAACATAACTATTACACCACAAATGTCTCTAAAAAGCAGATTCATTCTATTTACATTCAGTAGAAATAAATCCAGTCTTTTTTTTTTTTTTTCAAAATGTCCCAGTCTTTCTGAGAGGGCTAATTTCTTTTTCTTTCTTTCTGGATAAATTAGTCCATCCTGATCAATTTAAGCAAAAAATATTCTGATCACCTCCGTGAAGAGTGGGTGAAAGTGATGAAACTGATCTTTACCTATTTAATCCCCTGCAGCTATCTATCAACCTACATATGAGTGATTAGCCTTGATTTTTTTCACAATCTAATAATAAAGTCAAGTTTTTAAGGTTAATGATTATCTTTAATAAACAGAAAATTTGTATTGGAGAGATGACAAATCCATAAACAGTTTTCTATAGATATTAATATACATAAATAGTAGATCTTTAAAAAAATCTCATGACATTGAAATAAAACTTTTAATAAAAAAAAAAAGAATTAGATATTGATTTCAATATATTTCAGAGTTAAAGACACAGTAATAAATGGGGATGATAGATATGATAAGTAAAAACAAAACAAAAACATATTTGGTAAAGAAAAATAAACATAAAATAATGACTGAATCTTTCATTTAATCATGTATATTCAACTAATTTATACTTTCTGCAATTCTTTTTTTTATTATCAGATTTCTTTTGTATTTTTAATTTTTACATTATTCTGTTTTAATATTGCAAAATTGTCATAAGCAGATTTTTAAAAAATGTGGATTTTTTTCATAGTTCCTTCATTGTAGACATTGAAGAATTCAGACACACACATATACAAAATACCTTTTTAAAAATTCCCATGATTTTTTAAGATAATTTTGACTAAATACTGTAACCAAAAAAAAAAAAGAAAAAAAAAAGACAGTTGATCCTGTGGTTAAGGTTAGAATATCTAGTGCCAGTTCCATTCAAGCAGTTTGTTGGAAGGTGTAGGGCAAGAGGTGAGGTCAAACTGAAAAGAACAATTTTCTTATTGGATTCTTTGCAATTCAAAACCAAATCTCAAACTGCAGCCAAATCAAAGGAAGGAAAAAAAAAATTCAATGGTGCAGCTATTGAAATCATTTCCAATATTTCTATTTGGATTGTTTTCTATAAACACAACCCTTAAATTGTCTCACTTCAGATGCACACTAACAAACTATTTCAAAATACAGTCAAGAACAACAATAGAAAATGAAACCTTATTACAAACTTGTTGATTTATGTCCTCATAAATGCAACTTCTTAATCTTCAGGAAAAAAAATAGCATTAGATTCATCTAAGCACAGGAGATTTTATCTGACTCCTGATAAAGCCAGAATATGGAACAAGGTCACTTTGATGTGGGATACTCTGCATGAAGCATGCCTCCTAGGGAGCAATTTTAAAAATTACCTACATTGCAACAGTATTTCTCTTCAGGGTAATTTCAGGCAGAGGGTAATCAACCCAGCCCTTAACCCTTTTAGATGTGAGGCAGGTGCTGCCAGGAAGCACCTGCTAAGCAATGATATGTTTCTTGTCATATTGAGCTCTATACATACAAATTTAATTATATGAAAAATTATAGAAACCCAGTTTTGTTCTAACGAAAAAAGAACAGGACAGAATACGAGGCGCCATATCATTCCAATTTTATCAATACTATTTTCAAAGAATGTAAATAGTGATGTACTGCATATAGATTTATATATTCCGCCAGAAACCTCAGTATCTTTGGTTTAGAAGAAAATCAGCATTTTATAAAAAATGGCTAAGGTTGTACTTATTTCTGGGTTGTGATATATCTATATAAGTATATCTAGACAGCATTTTCAATTTTTGTTTATTTAATCAAATATATATATATATATATATATATATACACACACACATACTATATATATATATCACACACACACATGCAAAACATTTCAAGTATATAAAACAGGATAGAAACCCAAATTGTCAATCCTCAGGGGATCTAGAATTCAACACTGACTTTTTCAAACTTGTTGAATATGAGCACAAGGGAGGATCAAAAGCATGGAACATGGGTCATTATCCTGTTTTATATCTTATTTTCATGCTTGAAATATATTGTGATGTCCTTTTGCATTAAGTTCTAATCCTAATTTTGTGTGTGTGTGTGTGTGTGTGTGTGTGTGTGTGTGTGTGTGTGTGTGTGTGTGTGTGTGTGTGTGTGTGCGCAAGTGGAAATATATATATTTACACACACACTATATCATCTGTAGCACCCATGATACATCCAATTATAAATAGACACACACCTCCAAAAGTTAAACACCCATTTTTAGACTCAAGCAAAAATATCAGTAGCAAGATGAAAGCTTCCTAACAGAAAATGACAAACCTAATAAATTTCTGTTGACTTTATCTGAAAACTTGCAAGTGAAGAATCTAAGACGTTTTCTGCTGTTAAATTCCAACTGACATGCCAAGAAAGAAGCCAGTCAAAGAGATTTTAGATTAAAAGCTGAAGAAGGGGATTTAACCTTAAAGATTAGACGAACAAAGGTTGCAAAAAAGATATTCATCTAAATTTACTTTATTGAATCAACTATTTCTGTATTCTATTGAAGACTAGTAAGCTTATTAGAAATGAGCTGATCAGTAAAGAGACAGGTTTTCAAAAGAAAAATTTTAGAAAAAAACCTTGTTTATTTTTAGGTGTGGGAAAAAAAAGTCTTTGACTTATTTTTGAAAACTCAAACAGGAATTTTTGGTAAATACAATATAAGAATTAATGAATTTGTCATAGTTTATGCTTGTTGATAAAAACCTTGAAATCTTTATGGCAGAAAAGTTTTTTCTACCCCTAACAAACAGAGACCCAAAAATCACTGGGGTGGGTAGTTTAATTTGACAAAAAAAAATTATACTTGTGGGTAATTAATATTTGATTGACAAAAAAATAATTGTTAATTTCGTTACTATTTCAATGTTTATTTCTATCATCAGACCATCATAAACAGAAAACATTTATTTGATTATATATATATATATATATATATATATATATATATATATATATATAAAACAATACTCAAAGAGGTCTTTTGTTGAAGATTAAAAGAAAAAGAGACCAAAACTTGTGAATTAAAGGGAAGTCAAAATGATATAAAAATCATTTTGATTTTCCTTTAATTCACAAGTTTTGGTATTTTTTTTCTTTTATATATATAAAATCAAATTTGATTAAGAAATAGAGCATGGAATTAGAAAGTATGGATAAAGCAAAGTTCAAAGATTGATTGATTTTAATGGTATGTCAATCCATCACAGGTTATTTACGGCCGAGAGGTTAGGGAATCATATTCATTGTATATCCATATTTTCCTTTTTTCTGTAGTTTCATAAGGGTTTTATTTTTTATAAAGTCCCATTGAATACAATTTTTTTTTCTCAACAGATCTATTTGCTTCATAGATGGGACCCTAACAAGTACTACCCCCTCTACGTCAACATGGACCAGGGAGTAATGGCAATAAAGGAGTACTCCACATTCCCAAAGCTCCAGAAAAGGGGCCTCCAACCAGATAGTCATTCCCAGGACACTACATTTTTGTGGAAGTGGGTTTATGCTTCCACATTGAAAACAGTCAGCATATTCTACACCTTGTGGATAGAATGCTAAGTGTAAAGGGGTAAAAGTTGTCAATGAAGAAAATGGCAATGAATAGTTTGGTCAGCCATTTGACAATTCAAGTGACATGGCTTTTTATTTGATAACTAGTTTGGCTCTTTTGCTTTATCTTGTTTTGTTTTCTCCCACAATACTCCGAGCTCCACTACAGTTTTACACGTAATACTTTGTTACATCATTTACATATAAATTTAAATTTTAAATGCAGCAAACAATTTTTTTAAAAAATCAATTTCTCTGAATTAAAAAAATAATAACATTTCAACATTAGCCTTCCTAATGAGTAGTGATGGCAGAAAGCACTCAGAATTATTCTTTAAAAAAAAGACTGCTACCTTAATGTAACTATGTATATAGTTTTTTTAAAGAAGGTTAAAACTAGCACAAATACACATTTCTTCCCTGTATATGCACAATATACAAAAAAAAGTTTAGCTTTTTTGAGTTGACTCTACAGACTAATTAAAAACTTGATGTTCAATTTAAAACAATGAGCTGATGCTAATTTTATCTGTATTGATTGGGAGCTGAAGTCAGAAAAATCCTCTTTTCCAAATACATATACACACATGCATAATAGAATTGTTGCAAACACTCCAATTTCTAAATTTAAAAATTAATGAAGAAAACTCTATAATAAGAAAATGATAAAAGATTTTTATCTCTAATCAAAATTGAGTAAGGGTTTTATACAGATGATGAGATCATAAAAATCTCACTTTGATGAGCTTAAACCCAAGCACAATTTTAGTTAATAATGTTTACTGACTTAGATACACACCTTTACTATTTTTGTGAATTCAATACTAAATACCTGATTGATTGATTGATTTTAACAGCATGTCAAACTTATATATACACTACTACTCTCAAGTATTTGGCCACCTTCAAATATTTTAATTCCTCATCCTAAAAGTGTTATTTTTAAAGAAAAAAGTTAAGCGCCACAATATTTTTATCTATTTTACTAAATCCAAGTCTCCCTCAATAACTTTGACCAAAGTATAATCAGATATGTTTTGAAAAATTGATTTGAAGGCATTTTTCTTCTTTAGTACTGAACATGAATAAAATGTTGTCCAAAAGTTACATTATACCACCACTTGAACTCACATTAGACTATATTGTGTTGAATTACTGTTTGCGAGATAATAACTGTTTTACTTATGCAGAAGACAATTTTATCAGAGTCACTAGCTTGGGTGACAGAAAGGCTGACTCCTCCAAACATCACTGCACAACTGAGCCAATGTCATGAAAAAAAAGTGTCAACATCCACTGTAAGGAAAAGACCCACAAAACTGGCCAATATGGCAGAATTGCTCTAGTCAGCCAAGACACACAATGACTAGACAATAGAGCAGTGGAATAAAGTCGTTTGGACTGACGAGTTAAAGTACAAAATCTTTGGGTCAAATGAGAGGGGCTATGCACAGCAAAGAATTGGTGAGAGAGTTGCAAACCCCAGTATCATACCAACTGTAAAGCATGAAGGAGGCCCTGTTATGGTGTGGGGTTTTTTGCCAATTGCAAAGTCAGGGATTTACACCAGGTGAAGAGAAAATTGAATCAGACTGGCTATCACAGCATACTGCAACATCATGTGATCCCATCTGGAACACAGCCTGTAAGTCAAGGATTTGTACACATGCAAGATAATGACCCAAAGCGTACTAGTAAAATCTGCCAAAGGTACATTAAAGCAAAGAACAGCATACCCTTCAACTGATATCTTGGCTGACACAATCAGCGGACTCAAATCCCATTAAACTGGTGTGGGGTGAACTTATATATATATATATATATATATATATATATATATATATATATATATATATATATGCTTACAGATCTAGGACAGTCATAAATTAGAGGAAGTTCAAAGCTCTGGAAACAGAAATGAACAAGTCATGAAGGAAGGAACAAGTTCACAAAAAAGGCCAAAGAAATTACAAATGCAAAAGATGAATTATATATCATCTCATTTAATTTGGATTCCACCTTTCTAAAGAATCTCTAAGACAATGAACAAGAGTTCATTTTTAAAAAGGTTATTGTTGCTGATTCAATTCTCCCACAGGTCAATCACCTAAATTACAGTGACATCTGTCAATCTGGTGAACTTGACATACATTTTTAACATAAATCTATGTTTACAAAACTAGCTTCCAGACATAATTACAAGGGCTCAAGATTAACAGCATCCTGTTGTTTTGGGGATAATAAGCACTTTCATCAGGAATACCTGATAGGACACTCAATAAAAAAAAAAGTTAAGTATAAACAACTATTAAAGGATGAAAAAAAATTGTGGATTTTTACATCATGTGGGGATAATTTTTCTTTTTTAAATTCAAATCTATGAAAAAATTTCTTTTACAATAAGTAGGCAAAACTTATCAATGCAAAAGATAATAACTTTGTCTCGAAAAAAATACAAAATCCTAATGACTACATTTTTTTTTCTTTAATGTACAGGATTTAAGATAAAAAAGATGACAACACAATCTGCCCCCACCTACACCTAATGTTCTTGTTTGTTTGTTTTTTAATAGAACTCTAAAACAAAATTTTAATTCATATGTCTGTTTGAAACTGTTTGTTTCCTCGAAATCTTAAAAAAATTGGTAACGCTTAAAACATTTTTTTTTTTGGCAGAAAGGTGTGAAAATCTGGATTTAGAATGACAATAAATAATCACAGTATTAAACAAAAGAAAATGTTGTAAACTTCACTTTCTTGACAAAATTCATGAACCAATTAAAAAAAATAGCATGGTGACCACAACTTCAAGACTAAATACACCAAAATAGATATTATTTATTATTCTAAACATTTTAATAGAGTTTTTATTAGACTGCTAACAACTATAAATGATAAAGTCCAAAAAGTGACAATCTGATTTCAGGACAGTTTCAAATTGTTACTGCTAATTATATAATAAAAGAATTCCTATCAATATTCTTGCAATAAAAATGGAAATTTAATTTAGAAAAAAACTCTTGGAGCCAAAGCTGATATCAAGGAATATCAATTGCAACTGTGTAAAAGACAATATCAGTGAATAGATGCCTGATAGAATACAGATTAAATTACTTTTTTTTTTTTTTTTTACTTTCTAATCCCAAAATACAAAGTCTATCTACCCCACCCTTACCATAACCCAAAGAATTCATAGTATGCAGGCACTGAGAAAAAAATCCAAATAATTGTATAAGAAAACAATGAATAAAGAAACCTTGAAAAAATGCTGACGTTGTGAAGAATGTAAGTGATTATCTCAAAGAGAGTCTTCCACCACTTTTGGATCCAGAATAAGAGAACTTTAACCGAGTAGATGGAGAAGCAGGAGTGTGTGTATGTGTTGGGGGGGGGGGATGAAAGCTTAAAGAGGAAAATGATCGGAAGGAGAAAATCAGTACAAAACAAATGAAGAGGATAAGAGTTGCATTTTCAACAAGAGCTACTTCAATGATGTCAATTTCTTCTGCTTATTTGAATTCCACAGAATGAAGGACAAAACAGATAAAGAATGACTGCTGATGAACCTAGACAGGCTGAAAACTTTCTCTAAGAGAAAACACAAATTTTACAATAAGAATCTTGTCTGAAAGACGGAGGGGTAGGACTTCAATAACTTAATCATTTTGATAGATGAGAGAGATCTTGCTGAATTAGACCTACTTTGTTTCTTTTTTTTTTTTTTTTGTTGTTTTTTTAAGAAGCTTTTGTGACAGAATCCATAAATAGCCACTTTTAACCTTAGAGTGTCAGGATTACAAGTGAAAATAAATTGTTTTATTTGTTGTAAAATTATGAAGATAGATTTCTGAATACAAGATACCTGAAATTCTTTTGGTGCAGGGTAGGGGATTTTATGCTAATGCTTAAATTTCCCTGAGCATATTTCCACTTACACAAAAAATAAAATTTTACTTACACCCAAAGGTAAAAATTTTAAAAAATCATTAAAAATCTTTTTAAATGAAATCATTTATATTATTTACACAATTGTCCTCATGTTAGTGGTAATATTTACAATGTTTTAGCTGATGCATCCTCCTGCCTTTTCCAAGTGTCTTTTGTCATAATTGGAAAACATTAAGGAATTTTGAATAAAAACCTTTGAGTCAACAAAGAAAGACTGTTCTCATGCCTAGGAATATCTTATATCAGTTAATTCGTCATCTTAGTAATTTTGCTCTTGTAATGTTGCTTTTCTTTCCATTGAAACTGGGCTCAGGGATTGAACTCTTGACAATGAAAATAAATTAACTGATTCAAGATATTCCAAGGTATGGAAAGCAGAATAAGCGGAATCTACTTCAGTGTATTGAATATAGAGTTTGGTTTGAAATTCACGGAAGGTTATTGGGAAACTTATACTGTAATCAGGTTTGGTTGTAGTGGCACAATTCATGTAATGAGTCTTGGGCAGGAATAGCCTGGTAGAGCCCATCCCTTTTCTAGTCTTCAACTGGTTTGAATTTGGTTTTTCTTCTCTAACACCGGCCACCATAGCAAGGTTAAAAAACCCACTCTGTCCTACAATTTATCTAAAGCTGTGGGAAGAAGATTAAGACTCATTGCTTTCCCAAGAGTATTAGCACTATGTGAAATACAGACACCCTCATTTAGGATTTGAACTAAGGTACCAGAATGAACTTCCCATGACAATAACTGCTAAGGCCAAAGAGAATACAATGGACAAAATGTTATAAATATAACAATCAAGATGAGGATAATCATTTGAAATTTGTAGATAATATAAATTAAAACAACTTTTCATCTCAGAAAATTTTAAAAAAAACAAACAACAAAAATGTAAATTTTGCACTACACTTAAATAATTTTCCCTATACACACCATATTTCTGGCCTTGTGCTAAACTAAGTAACACTTAGTCAATGATTACATTGTTAAATATTTGAAAGAAAAGAGAGAAGTTTCTTTCATTTAATCTTCAGGCAATTAAAGTTCTTCAATTGCCCGAAGATTGCCTTGCAGCATAAAACCTTGTTTAACAATCTTAGTAGTAGTTATCGTTTTTTTTTAGCAGAGATTATATATATTAGTGACAAACAATTCTGTCTTACGCTAACTACATTTGAACCCAGTATATATAAGTAAGATTCAGTGTTTTCTTATTGCTGCCCATTGACTTTCTTTCTGCTTCATTACTCTCTCTGCTTCAGCCATTTTCTGTATGAACAAACTGAAACATTTCTAATATGGACGAAGTTTATTGTGACTGATTGATTGATTTTAATGGTATGTCACCCTATCTAAGGTTATTTTATGCTGATAGATTAAGGAATTCAATTCATTATATGTTCTTTTTGCATTTTTTGTGTTGTTGGTTGTTAAGAGTTTTTTTGTTTTTAGTTTGTTTGGGTTTTTTTTGTGGGGGGCACATGTCTCTATCAAATACAAATAATTTTTCAACAAAATAATATTTACAGATAGGACTCTTACAGAGTGGAGTGGATATGGTAGTAATGATAATGAAGGAGCATTTCACAAGAACTGGAGGCTCATCATCAAATGCAATATAATGTCATACTCAAGAGACCTCTTTTTGGGGGGAGAGGGGTCCTTATTCCTCTGGACAAGATACTGTCTACTATCAAAATATACTAAAAATCAAAAATTATCAGTGGTCAAGAATTAAAGCCATTGTAACATCAAAAAATATATGAGGGTGAGTCAAAAGTTTTGCAATATTTTGATACCTGCAAGTTTGTGGCTGCATATAGAGCAAATAACCGAAACAGGTCAAGCCATACAAGGTACCCATTGTGGTTGATAGTACTGTGGTGATTGGTGTGCTGACACATTATGGATTTCTTCATAGCGTATGGGACTGAAAGCCACACAGATGAACGTGCAGCATAGTCTAATTTGGGAACTTATGCATTACAAGTTGGAATTGGGCCAAAACACAATGAAAGCAACTAAAAAAACATTTGTTCATAAGATGAAGGCACAGTTGATCCTAATACAGTAACTAAATGATTTAAAAAATTTTGTTCACTTTGCCAAGCTTAGGTAAGCCTAAAAGGTAAATACAGTGAGTAGCCCGCAGTATCTTATACTTCAGTTTGATTCATTATCATCTCAAACTGCTAACTTGTGCTCCACATGACCAAAATATTGCAAAACTTTGGATTCATTCAAGTAATATGCAAATAATTTTAAAAAACAATGAATGTAAATATCCAAGTCTTAGCAACATTGAATTACTTAAAATTTGTGCAATTTAAACTCTCTCCACCACCAATTCTATTTATTTATTCAAAAAGAGAGGCTAGTTTAGTGATTTTTGTTTTTACAAAGTTTGTGTGTGTTTATATATATATATATATATATATATATTCCTTTCTCTTTCTGTCTGTTAATGGCCGGTGCAATCACTATCCTCTGATGAAATCTAACCATCTGTTTCCCTGATGTGGGCTCAACTCCTAAATTTCCAGCAATTTAAGCAATTTTCTTCATGACATCCATTCTCACAATTCACTTTCTTAGAGAAGTAATGAGATTCTATTTTTAAGGTCGAGTTAAACAAAAAGAATTTGGGAAATTACCCAAAGATTGATACTGCAATTGAGAAGATAGACAGCAAAGCAAAATGTCATTCCAAAAGGCAAAAGAAAACACTGGTAAAATTCTGTCATGAGAATCTGTTTCCTCATGATGGAAGAATAATTCCCTCTTCAATAGGATTCTCAGACAGTTTAATATCAGGCTGAAAATGAAACTGCCTTTGGGGGCCATATTACACTGTCTGCTTTCTATTAACATGGCTAAATGGTGAATAGAGAGGGCCAGATAGGTATAAATAGGTGATATCCAATGACTGAAAAAAAACAAAAAAAACTTCATCAGAAGTGGTATTAATAAGGTTCTCTGACAAGAGGGAAGATCAATAAATCTGTAACCTGACATAGTTATCAAATGAAATAAGATTTAAAATTTTCCCTGTATAATGCTTGATAATTGTGATTAATATACACCATTGAATTAAATACATTGGCAAGGAAAGAGATTATGCTAAAAAATAATTATTCATTATATATTACAAAACTTCTTTTCATTGTATATATATATATATATATATATATATATATATATATATATACAGAGAGAGAGATGTTAGTGAGCACATGTATGTATACCAGTAGATACCTATAACCCAGCAATATGGCTCATAACAGTGAAATTTTTTATAAGAGCACCATCATCATCATGTCATGCTGCCAGCACGGATTCCAACTTATAGAATAAAGCAACATCCACTCCAATTTGCAACTGAATGATAATTTGTAGGGTGTACAGTCATTCAATCATCCAAATATATGATATAATGGAGATTATTATGAAATGATCAGTAAGAATCTTTAACTCCTTCTGAAATAGAATCATTAATATCATCATGGACTACTGTTACTATAAGAACCAAAAAGATTCACGAGTCATTTTCTATAAAATGTTTTGTTTTTTCCTTATTTGGCTGCATACATATTGGTATCACTTATGTATCAGAAAAAGAGAAACAGAGTAAGAAAAAATTATTATATGTTTGCCCCGCATGACCTTCAATCTTTATCATTCCATTAACATTTATATTTTATAAAAAAAAAAAAAAAAAAACAACTTTCACTTTCATTTTCAGAAAGAAATAGATACTCAGGCTTTTAGAGAATTGTTTTTCAAACAGTTTAACTAAAACTGTAGTTGACATTTTAACTGAATTAAAAAAAATTACTAAAGTTTCCTAAGATTTAATATTAAAAAAAAAAATCATGGTATCTTAAGACAAAAAAATGATGGAAAAGAGTGATAAAAGCAAGGAAGATGAAATGAATGAATGAATCAGAAAATTGAGGATGTCATGTTCCTTATCAGCTTGACATTTGTTTAGAAATATTTTAATGCTTATTTAACCCAGTGTCAAAATGGCTTCATAATGTCTAAAGTTTAATAAAGCTTGAAAGGCTTGGGACAGAAAATAGGGAAACCTTTTTAGGACCAGAAGGGAGCTTTATTACTTTCCACAGTTAAGAAACAGGTGCTTTACATTTGCCCCACCTAATTCCACAATATAAAGAAATATCCTATTCTATGATTCATATTCAAATTGTTTCACTCTGACTCATGTATAACTCATCAAAACATGTTGAAAAGGTGGAACCTCTTTAGAATGGTTGGGGGGGGGGAGACAAAAATATATAGATTCATTAATCAGAATAGCAGACTGCAAGAAGCCAGTCAGATATGGTGCTAACAGAACTGACTTGATCATAGAAACCACATACATTTTTCTTTTCAAAGTCAAAAACCTAAATACTCATAGAGATAAAATTCACAAAACCCAACACAAAAGAGAGAAAAAATTAACAAAAATAAACAAACTTGGACAACACTTACTAAAAATTTGTAGATGAGGAAGATTCAAGTATTTGGTGACCATATCTTTTACTCCCCACTCTACCCTACTAAGAAGTGATAATAATTTTACAAATGACAACATCAAAATGGTAGGAGACAAAGCAAATTATTGAAAGCAATGTAAGAGGGGTTTAGAATATACTGTATCTCCTTCAGAGAGATAAGAGACCTCCCCTCTCCCCTAAAAAGGGTCTCTTAGATACGACAATAAATTGCATCTTATTAAAGGAAGACAAAATTAACAATCATTTATTTTCTATGTATATACCATTTCCATATAATAATTTGATAGTTGGGTAAATTATATATATATATATATATATATATATATAAACCTCAGATTCTCGAAGCACTACATATCAGAAACCTGCAAACAACACTCAATAGAATTAATTTTCGAACCAGTGCTAATGTGCTTAAATGTCTTTAGCTACTGGCACTAATTATAGAATTACATTTAAAAGCAAACGCCATAATCTTCAACTGCAAAGATGCCCTTACACAGTAGTAATATGCTAAAACAAAAGTTACATCACTTTTGTAATAGATCCTCCCCTGATGATGGCCCAAAGTCGAGCAGAAAGTACTAGGGATACATACAACTATGGACAATACATAAATCAATTCCCCCTGAATACGATAAAAGTAATACGGGAATTTGAACGGATCCAGAAGAAAATATGTAGACATAAAACGTCTATTATGTTTAATGAAATTTGCATTAACGAAGAAATGCTGCCTAAATATATATATATATATATATATATATATATATATATATATATATATATATACATAAAATAGAGAATACTTAGTCCAGTTAAACCGGAGTTGGGAGTAATTCCATCAGGACAAGAAATTATTCGTGAATGAATATTTAAATCTTCCTGGTAAAGAGCTCAATGTACCAATTATACAGAGCAATAATTTCTTTAAGAAAAAACAACGAAACCAATCACAAAGGATTATAAATTTATTTCCATCCTGTTACGCATTTTTGAAATTTTCAAAAACACGAAAAAAAATTAACAGGACTTCATCAGATCTTTTAGATAAAAAAACTAGAGTGGGGATAGAAGAGTGGGAGGGGATAGAAGAGGGGTGAAGAGTTATCTCTTCATTAAGCCCACTTCCGTTTTAAATTTAAATTTTCAGTTGGCAATGTAGTAAATTTATTTTAAAACAATTTTTTAAAAAAATTAATTTTACATTTAGACTTAAATTACAGATATTTTTAATTAGATTTAAATTTTAATTAATAATCTCATGTAAAGATGCAGTAATAGATATATTAAAACAAAAACAAATATTTAATTTACTTAAATATTTTAAAATTTCAAAAATTTCAAAAATATTTAGAAGGCATTAATCAGTTACATTTTTTATGCGTAGTACATATGTATTATATGCTTTTTCACAATTTTCTATCTAACAATTTATTTTATTTATTCTACCCCTAACAAACAGAGACCCAAAAATCACAAAAACATACTCCCCACTGATCCTAATAAAAAAATAAAACTCGTTATATATTATAATAAGTTTAAAACCTCGAATCTAGTCATTAGAAATAATTCCTCTCCCTCGATTGGAGTTTTGCAAAAAACCAACGTTATATATAAATTTAAATGTCCTTTAGGAGATTGTATCTCTGATAATAATAATATATATGTTGGTTTAACCTCAACTACCCTGTCGAGGAGACTTACAATGCACCTTTCAGACACAAGTTCAATAGCTCAGCATTTAAAAAAACATTCATGCCCAACGGCACAGCTACGGAAAATTCTCACCGACAACACAACAATATTAGAACATCAAAATAATAAACAAAAACTTCAGATTCTCGAAGCATTACATATCAGAAACCTGCAGCCAACACTTAATAGAATTAATTTTCAAACCAGTGCTAATGTACTTAAATGTCTTTAGCTACTGGCACTAAATATAGAATCACATTCAAAAACAAACGCCAAAACCTTCAACGGCAAAGACGCCCTTACACAGTTGTAATATGCTAAAACAAAAGTTACATCACTTTTGTAGTAGATCCTCCCCTGATGATGGCCCAAAGTCGGGCAGAAAGTACTAGAGATACATGCAACTATGGACAATACATAAATCAATTCCCCCAGAATACAATAAAAGTAATACGGGAATTCGAACGGATCCAAAAGAAAATATGTAGACATAAAATGTCTATTATGTTTAATGAAATTTGCATATATATATATATATATATATATATATATATATATATATACACAACAGGTATGAGTATGTATTATAGCATCAGTCAGTTTTATGAAACTATGCATGTGGATCTCATCATAGGCAGTGAGAGTAAGATTGTTTGGAAGACTGGCAGTTACTTAGGCTGCAGGTCTCCCCTTTTCACAATACCAACATTGTTCAAGTGAAGAGAAAGCTGTTGTACAACTTGACATAAATATCACTGCAAGAGTTGTCAGAATCTGGTGGAACACATCAACTTATCTTGGGGATCAACAGTTGATGGATTTTCTACAACACTGCAGCAAGTTACCCTGCCGCATTGATAGTGGGGGTTGAATTCAGAATTTTTTCCACAAGACCAATTGACTTTACCAAGACAAGAGAACCCAATTAACCTTATCAACGTAATTGGGTAATAAGAGTTGGATTGATGCCTTTCTCAAAGACAACGGTGACTAAACAGTACATGTAGATACGTCTGCCATTACATATAAAATATAAAGGTGCAGTTAACATGACAATTATTGTCATAGGAATTTGAACTCAGCAACCTGAGTTCAAATTCTGGATGACGCAATCTGCATTCACTTTGCATAAATGACTTTGAGAAAAGTATGAATCTATTTCTTCTCTCACTAGCTATGGGTAAATAGTAGAAAAGACTGGGTTCGTTAGTCTAGGTAAGGTAACCAGTCCAAGAGAAGGAAAACTCTGAATTCAAACCAGTTGAACTTCACTTAAAAACTGACCTTGTGTCATATCCTGCTCATGGCAGAGAGGTTGGGTAAATACATACATATGAAATATAAAACAGTAACCACCATAGCTCAATAATTAACAAGCACATCATACTGACTAGTTTGCTAAAAAATTGAGTCTAATTACTACAAATGCTCAATTATTGTGGCCTTGTAGCAGATTAAACAAAACCAAACTAAGCTAGATAAGTAAATATAAAGTAATGTAAAAAGAAAAAATAAAGTCTTCCAAACAATGCTGAAAGTGATTCGAGCAAAGGGCAAATAGTAAGCTTTGCAAACAGCTATACAAGCAACAGTTCTAGTGGTCAATAACAGAGATTGCTAAATGGTCAACTAAGTTGAAATATAATAAAACATTTCAGTTGAAGAAGCCACAGTAAAAAAGAAAAAAAAAGTAGAATGAATGTAGGAAAAGGCAGCATTTACTGAGGTTTCATAGCAACAATAATGAACAAATGATCAATGTATGATTTAATCCCCTTTTGCAGAGGATTTGTTAACATTTGGCTTAAAGGCAGCAGGAAACAAGACACAGTAACAATCTTTTTATAGCATTTGTTCATGTATGCATGTCTATATAGAGCCATATAAGATAGTATAGATATCAAAAAAGAAACTCAAATTTTCAAACCAATTTTACCCACAACTTAATGAAACATGACTCTTAACAGTCTTTTTCACTGTTTAGTCAATGTTCCCAGCATTTTTTCCAATTCTGGAAGTTATTTTTTGGTGGATAGTGTGCAGGTCTCATATTGCATTTTCTTCTATCTCTCCTGGTGTCTGAAATTGCAGACCTTTCAATATGGATTTCAGCCTTAGAAACATTTTAAAAATCTACAAGGTCCAAATTTGAAAAGTACTGTTGCTAGACAATAAGTTGATTGTCCATGGTTTGTAGAGTAAGAGACCATAGGATTCATGATGTACTATACAAACAATAAAAGGTCATATTTTTAGTAGCCAAATTGAATTTTGAAGTTTCCAGCAAACAATTAGAAGAAAAGGAACTGTAAAAGAAGGATTCCAGTCCACAGAAGGAAAATGAGCCTATGAATTTACCCAAACCTTCCACCCATGAGCTGGATGTAACACAAAGTCCATTTTAAAGCAGAGAACAACTGATCTGAATTCAGAATTCAACTTAAGCCTTGATAGGGCAACCAGTCTAGAAGAACTCAGTCTGCCCTATTTATCCATAGCTGGTGAGTTGAAGAACAGATGGATTCATGCCTTTCCCAAGAGCATTAGTATGAAGTGAATGCAAACAGCCTCATTTCTAAAAGGAATCTTTAAAAACAAAAATCTTTAGAGTCCTCAACTACTATTTTAACAATATCTGAATTAATTAGTCCTCAAGTAATAAAGTGAAATAATTTTCACAGAGGAAAAATTGCCTGAAAACAAAGTGTTAAGTCTCAACCATGAAAGAATAATTCTTCAATAGGAGGAAGCAACTGTGTACAGAGAACATTATCCTCAAGATACATCTGAAATTGCTCAAGTTTCAATAACAAATGTGCTTGTTCCTTTTAATTAATAAAGTCTTCTATTACAAACAACAGAAATTAAAATGACTTGCTATCTACTATCTTGAAAAGAATCTGAAGTAGGAGAGATAAAAGGAATTCTAAACGTTGGAATGAGTGGGAAGTAATTACAAACTACTTCCTAGTTTGATTTAGATTTAAAATAAATGAAAAGATTTCACTAAAGGAAAAGATAAAAGTAACCTATAATCATAGATTGAGTTTTTGTAAATGGTTTGAAATGAATCATTCACCTGAGCGCAACCATAATTTAGAATTCAAAATTTCTTCTTTCTTCAATGACAATTTTTTCTCTCGTGTTTGGTAGCAGTTTATTAACTTGGTTCTATTTGCCTCAAATGCAAATATTTTGTACAAAATCCAAGTTTCTTTACAAAGAAAATCAGATTCTAAATCCAAATTATTGGATTCTTACAAACCTCACAGATTTCAAGTACATATAACGGTAAAATTTTATTGAAATACCAATGCTTCATTTTCTTAATGACAAAAAAGTTGTACTTTTCATATTTAATGAACTGCTATTTATTGGGACAGAAAAAAGAAAATGAAACAACCTTGGATTAGATTGATTTTAGACTTATAGGTTGTTAGTGTTTTTGGTTGGGGGTTGCAAAGAATTATATGGTTTCAAGTAACAATTCCTTTTTGATAATCATCTCCAAACAAATATATGAATGGGCAGGATGTGATACAAAGTCAATTTTAGAGTGGAGTACTGTCTGAATCTAGAGTCTTCTTTCTAGACTACACAAAGGCTGAAGAGCCCAACCTACTCTACTACTTATTCATAGCTGTTGGAAGAACAGATAGATTCATGCTGTTCGCAAAGGTTAAAAGACAAAGTAAAATGCAAACTGCTTTGTCCCAGATTTGAACTTGGTTCATAGAGTCTATTTCCTTACAACAATCACCATTACATAAGACATCAGGTCAAAATGTACCTGGGAATAATAGCAATGAACAACTGACTCCCCACTCCCCACATAGAACCTCACAATGGGATGCAGTTTAGTGTCATTAAGAACACTTCACACTTTGAGAATTATATATATATATATATATATGCCATTATATAGAAGACTGGGTTTTAACCCATTTACCATAACATTCCGCAATAATATTTACCTCAGAAAAATAAGCTTTAAAAAAAGTTTGGCTTTGGATTACCCTTACCACACTTTTAATTTGGACAAAGAGAAATTTTTACTTCAACTGGATTATATTTAATGCATGAATAAAATCTGATTCTACTCATTTTTGTTTAATTTTTTAACTTTTAATATTTAATTTGTTCTTCATATAAAAAGTGAAAATTTTTTTCCCCTAAATTTGTAGAATGGATTTCCATTCTGAAAGTATAAAAATAACAAAAATATACATAAATGTTGCTGTCTTACAATGGATATGGACAACTTTGGTGCCAAGGCTTAATTAAATTCAGCTTGATGGAACTTTTTAGGTTCGAAAAGATTGTATACATCCATAAATTGTCTTTTCCCTATGATTAACTACACGTTTCTCTCATTTTTTTCTTTTTCTCTCTTATCAAAAGATAAGACATTAAAAATATTTGGTGTTATTAAGACTCTACCAGTATACATCCTTCCCGAAATAACAGTAAAATCAGATATGAAGGCCATGTGCTTTGATATATAAATTATGAAATATACACAAGCAATAGTCAGAAAAAATACAAGTTTAAAAAAGCAATTGATTTAAATTTTTTTCTACATAAATCAGTCAGATATTTTAAGAAGTAGTGGTGGTGGTGGTGGTATCATCATCATATACCAAGGTTAAACTTTAGGAAAATAAAATTTGCAAATGATTAACTGAGAAAATGAATTTTAAATTCCATCAGAGCAATAAGGGTGAAGGAGAAAGAATGAAGGCGAGAGAGAAGGGTGGAGTAAAAATGAGAGAATGAGTGAAAAAGCATGAAGAATAAAAGGAAATAGAGAAAGAGAGAGAACAAAAACAGAGAATAAGGGGGTGAAAAGTAGATGAGGTATACAGGGCGGGGAAATAATCCAATAATAAAAACTGTTACAGCACTTTACAGAAGCAATTATGACAGTATTTCAAATAAATTGGCTGATCACATGAACCCAAATCGAAAAAAAAAAAAAATTCCTTTTGAAGAATATTTTAAAATTTTAGAATGCAGAACAAAAATTTTCAGAAAAAAGAAAAAAAAAAATACTAAATCCCACATGTACTGCGATAAATGCGCATGAAAATATAATCTGTCAGTTGCAAGAGATTACATTGCTAAGTCCAACTTGTTAATTAGAAGGAAAAATCTGCAGTTTTCATAAAAAAAATAAAAAAATATCAAATATTTTTATCCTAGATATATCTCTTTCCAAATACAAACAACACAACTCAATTTCAGGCTACTTTGTACTTATAAAATTTTCAATATTCACCTCAATAAAATTCTCAAAGAAATTACTTTTTAATTCAAAAAGAAGTAGACAGCATATTCTAAGCTCCACCAGTAGGGCAGTTACTTTGCGAGTTATGCAGGTTTGGGAGAATGGAAAAATAACTATCAAGGCTTACAGAGTCTGTGCCATTATTTCTGGAAAGTAAATTTACTTTTTGTTGGCAATATGTCAAGTGAGTTTCATTTAACAATTATCATTTGTAATAGAATAAAGTTGGGGGGGTGGAGAATAAGATGGGATAGAACAATTTATGCCATTATCACAACGAAAACTGAATCATTGGGTAAACAAATGAAACTAAAACAACTTGTCGCATCTTTGGAGAAAATCTAAAATGGCTTCTACTATCATCTTTCCTTTAATTACCAAAAAAAAAAAAAAAGACTCTGAAACACAACAGTAAAGACTTTAACAAAAATGATGATTGAAATTAGTTATTTGTAAAAAGAAAGATTTTTTTATGGATGATTCAAATATATTTGTTTTATTAGTACACAAGATATTTGAAATTTATGTTACATCAATGATTACCTCATTGAATTTTATCATCTTGTGCCTTGATTAAAAGACTATATTTACTTAAACTGATATTAGTAAACAGAATGCTTAAAATGAAAGACTGGTAAAAAGTGATGCTTGATTAGTTAGATTCTACATCAAAAGTAATTACAAAAAGGGGATGAAAACTTCATTCTACTTCAGCTCTAATCAAAATTTAAAAGGAACCTGTTGTATCTTTTATTGAACAAATGAACAAGTTTACAATAAGTACTATGGAAGAAAATTAAACAATTAGCATAAAAAAAGGAAGAGTTAAGGCACTCTCTTAAGGCAAAAATCAAATTCACAGATTGAAGAGGAGGAAATAATATTGGTACAAATTGCAGAGGTTTCATTCTTAGCAAGTTCTAGTTAGTATACAGAATAAGATAATAAATCAAATTGACTGACTGATTGATTTTAATGGCATGTCAACTCATCTACAGTTATTTTATTCCTAAAGGTTAGTGAATCACATTAATAAGTAAAGTTGGCAACCGTACACAGGGCTACCCAAAGGCTCCCTTTCCAATAGCTACTACACTAAGGTATAGGGGAGGGTGCTACTCCTTTCCCTGGATTGCTCCACTTCAACCTTGAAACATATCTTATAATGCTGAGTGTTAAGCAAGGAGGTATCAAGTACTACTTTTTGAATTTTTGGTATGATTCAACCTGAGATTGAACCCCGGTCTCCCGGGCTATTGGCGAACACTCTACCACTAAGCCAATGGGCCAGTCAAAATCGCATTAATAGTACATATATATTAACATTTTTTGTAGTTTCTCAAGAGTTTTTTTTTGGGGGGGGGTACACAGTCCTATAAAATACAAATAAATTTTTAAATAGATCTATTTGACCCCTAGATAGGATTCTAACAGATATTACCACCCTGGGTCAGAATTTAGCTGGGAGTAATGGCAATAAATGGGTGATTCCCATTCCCTAGATGTTTTGTGTTCTATTCAAGACACCTCTTTTTAGACAAGAGAGCCTTACCCTTCTACAGAGGATACAGTCAGCATTTTCTAAGCCCCAACAACAGAGCAGATAATGAATCAAAATTAACAATTGATCAACATTGTATTGATAAAGTATAATAAGAAAAAGGAACAATAATAGAACATTAACAAGAAAAATAATCAAAACTGGATTCATGTTACACCAGATTCATCAGTAGGGATATATGATTAAAGTATTTTTGGAAATCTAGAAAAACAACCAAACAAAAACAAGGAACAAATAAATTCAAATTCAGAAATAGTGAAAGGTTAACTTATATAAAAATATTAATATTGACAAAATAAATGTACATAGTTATCCACAAACAGGATGTGACAAGATTAATTTTCAAGCAAATACAAATGGTTTGAATCCAGAGTCTTCCTTTCCTTAGATTGGTTGCTTAACCAAGGCTAAAAAACCCAGTCTTTCCTACTATTTACCAATATCAGAGGGGGGGGGGGTAAAGAACAGATGAATTTATATCATACCCAAGGGCATTAGTGCAAAGAAAAATGCAAAAATTCTCATCTAGGATTTGAAATCAGGTCACCAATCACATTTTCTATGACAACAGCCATTGCGCTAAAAATGGCTGACCAAATAAATGTAGCCATAAATTCTAATGTGGTGGAGTCTAACATATGAATGCATAAAGAAGTCATGAAAAAATGGAGACAAAACTTGATTTAACAAATGACTTTTCTTCTACATGTGACACTTGCATCAAATATAAAAAAAGGTCCAATCTAAACTTAGTTGATTTTTCTATGGCTGCAAAAGTCAATGAAGCTGTTGAAGTTGATATAAAAAGGGATCAATCCAAAATATTGCATCTTAGAAATCATGCAAAACATGTCAGCTATCAATTTTATCATAATTGATAAATATTACACAGAATAAAATATTACAACAGTTAAAATTCTGTGAATTTTCATTAAGAGTATCAATATTTATTAAGGGTACTTCTTAAAGTCTACAGAAGTAGGTTTATTTTGGTTTTGGTTTCTTTGTTTAATGGCAAATATTAGAATCAAAAACTCAAATAATAGAAAAGGCAAAAAAAAAAAAAAAAAATGGTTGGAAACAGTCATTTTTTCTAACATAATTGGAAGAAATCAGCAAAATAAAATGGGTTTTTACACAGAAAATCCAAATATGAAAAATCAGTAATAAAAAGAAAACAATGTAAAAAGCAATTATTGAGTGTAGGTGATTGGATCAACTTTCATAGGTTAATTCTAAAGCCATCCTCAGTAGTGGTATTATCTAACCAATATTGGGGAGGAGAGGGAATAAGGGGGTCCATACCTTTTCCAAGGGTAAAGTCCAAAAGTGAATTTAATAGCACAACAGGAGTTTCAACTCATTTACTATAATGTTGAAGTCATTACACCAATGGAGATTCCTCAATAAGGAACTTCTTCAAGCATAACAACACAATATACAAATAGAAGCATTTGGAAGCAACCCAATTATTGCTATTTACACACACACACTTCAATGATGTAATTCAGTATAACTGAATTACACAAAGTGGGATGAAAAACCATCATAATTACAAAATGTTTTAATCATCAAACTTCTTAAGATAAAGATAACTATGAAATGATAATCAGAAAACTTCACTCTTTCCTAAATGCCATAATAATTTGTTTATAAAACTTACTCATAGATAACACACACCTCTAAATTTGGACTATGAAATCCTGGAAAAATAATTGTCAAATATAATACACACTGACTGTTTAGAATTTTTAGCAGCTAAATTGAACCCAAATTTAGCAATTGTTTTACTTTTTATTAGTTTCTACTGAGAACAGAAGGAAGAACACCACAAGAGCAAGACTAAAAGCAATCAGACAAGAAGAAAGACTTCAAAAGTGTAAAGAACATTTCAAGAATCTACTTAGAGATCCTTCTGAAATCACAGACAAACCTAACAAAAAATTATTAATTGCCAACTAGATATCAAACTAGGACAGTTTATAGAAGAAGAACTTGACGTGGTATTAAAAAAATTAAAAACAAAAAAACTGCAGACCTCGACAAAATACTCCTAGAAGTTTGGAAGACAAGAAAATTTGATGCTATACTGCTCCAATCATGTAATACTGTCTATAAACAAGACAGAGAAATTGACAAAAGACAACATCCTTTCCTTCTTCAAAAAAGTCACTCTCAGAATCAGTAAGAACTACAGATGCATACTCTTACTGTTATAGCTGCTAAGGTTTATAATGCACGACTTCTCAATCATATCTAGCCTGAAATTGAGAAAATTCTCAGGAAAAATCACATTCTCTCAATCCATCAAAGGAATGCGTGCAAAAAAACTCGGGGCAACACTACTGTTTGTACATTTCTCTGAGACTATGTACTTCAAACATCTATAGAGCTAATAAAAGATAATGGTTTCACATTAAAAAAGGCAAGAAGTAAACAATATCTCACAGAAACTATACAGGTGATCTAGTGCTTCTTGCAACTATACCAGCCCAAGCCAAATTTCTACCTCAGCAGTAACATCTCATCTATTAAAAGTGATATTAACACATACCTAGCAAAGACATGGAATGCTACTGACAGGTTATTAATCATATCAAAGTCTGATCTATCCAATGAAATAAAACAGGATTTCTTCCGAGCTGAAGCTGATCTTATACTACTATATGGATGCACCACATGGACACAAACAAAATCATTAAGACCATTTCAAAAAGCATCCAAGTAAGACAAACAAAACATTCAGGGCATTGCTGGATAAGCAAGGATGAACACATAAGCAACATTCTCTTATGGACTCCTACAAATGGATGTGCCAGTGTTGGCCAACTAGCAAAGACATCAGCTCGGTATGGACACAGAATGTAATCAAGAGAACTTGCAGAGAGAGTAATGGATGATAAAGATGGCTGGCAAGAGAGAGTCACGGAACTCCATGCTGTCAGCACAACTTGATGATGATGACATATCATAAAACATAAAATTTACACAATACTTAGAGCAAACACACAGACAAGTTCATACAAATGCAACAAGTTTGTGGTGAAAATAAGCTAACATCAAGAAAAACATTCCCATAGATATTTCTCAGTAGTGGCATAAAATATATTCATTTGGACCATAGATTTAACTTACTTTCAGTTATTCCATCTGGAATATTGTGAGGTATGTGACTGGAAAAAAATGTTATTTATCTAGTTCTTGTATATAATATGTACCACAAACTTTTAGGCTGAAAAATCTGGAAAAATAGTGTATCTTATAGACAAATAATTATAGTAGAAGTATCAATATCAACGTCAAGCAATGTTACAACAGAAGCCAAAAGGTTTCATGAATTGTACCTTTTAAAAATTAAAACAGAAGCAGCAGCAAACAATATACAAAGGATTTGATGTTTAAAAACCAAATGTCAACCAAAATACAAGATTAACTTATAGAAGAGGAAGAGGTAGAGTAAAAGTTAAAAGAATAGTAAAAGTAAAAACAAACTCAAACAAAAAAAAAAATTTGGAGGAAATTTCTGTAAAAAATATTTGTGCATTTTGTCCGATTCAACTCAAGTTAAATGACAACTTTTTGATATTCAAAGCAATGGCATCAAATCATAGTAGAAAAGGGAATTAAGTATAAATCCAGTGCAGCCAACAGGAAAAAAAAAATTAAATGAGCTTGAGAGGAAGGAGGGGTGTAATGTGGAAGATGGCCACACACACACCCACACTTTACTATGTGCTCTAAATTCCAACTTTTTTTTTTGGGGGGGGGTATGTAATTACTTGCAGCCATATTTCAATGTGCATTTGAATTCCAGACATTGTTCCGCCTTTACACATCATAAAGTCATGAAATAATTCCCTTTCAACAATTTGAATGCAAAAATTAAATGCATTTTTCTTCTTGTTTTTTTTTTTTATGTTAATTAAAATTGAAATAATTTCACTCCTTTGAAACATGACCAGGTGAAAATATTTCCAGTTGAGATATGCCGAGAAGCATAATGGTTTTCTTTTGATAGTTGGAAGGGTTTAAACAAC
This sequence comes from Sepioteuthis lessoniana, assembly GCA_963585895.1. Lineage (NCBI taxonomy): Eukaryota > Metazoa > Mollusca > Cephalopoda > Myopsida > Loliginidae > Sepioteuthis > Sepioteuthis lessoniana. The sequence continues at coordinate 2,730,110 of OY757930.1, forward strand.
ATAAATGTTTCTGACAAAGATTTAACTTTTAACCTTCTCTACTTACCAAAGTTTTATATAAGTTTTAGGTGATCATTGTTTTTATAGACTTATTATATAACACTATAATGATCATTTTAGAGACTGGCTAATTATCAAACACTATAATGATCATTTTCTGTAGCTTTCTATTTGCTCTGCCTCCAATTTCTGCAAAAATGATGCTGTGTTGGGGACAATTAGAATATGCTGACTGTATTCCCTGAAGAAAGGTAAGACAGCCTAACCACAAAAAAAGGGCTGACTGAAAGACACTAAACTATATCTGATGGTGAGGTTTCAGTTTTGGTGATCTGGGAAATGTAGAGTACCTCTTCATTGACCTGGAGAGATAGTACATCTATGAGTCAAATAGAACTATTCAAAAAATGTATTCATATTCGATGGAACTACATATAAAAAAAAAACACTAACAAAACTACACAAAAACTGTTGGATTCATGCCTTTTCCAAGTGTATTAGTGTTATGTGAAATGCAAACAGCCTCTTCCAGAATTTGAAAGTTTGTCATGTTCATTTCCTATGACAATAACTATTACACCATGGGCACCTCCAGCTATGGACAAATAGTAGGGCAACCCAGGCTCTTTAAACTTGATATGACAACCAATCTAGGAAAAGGAAAACTCTGCAATTGAACCTGTTAAACTCCACTTAAAAAGTGAGCTTTTTTTACATCCAGCTTGTGCAGAGAGGTTGGGTAAATACAAACCATGCAAAAAATGTCATTTTAAATGTAAAATGAATACAATTTCCTAACCTCTAGGCATAAAATAACCCCAGATGTGTTCACATGCTGTTAAAATTAATCAATCTGCTAGGATGAGAGTGTAGAATCGGTATGCCCTGCTAGAGTTAAGGTGTTGTTGCCTTATGATTCTGTTTGGGATCAGAATGTAATAGCACTTACTACCCATAAAAATCTAATTCAATATATAATCAAAAAAATTAAAATAATCATCTCTAGATAACTCCATCTGATTTTTTCTTATTTTGTGTTTGTTTTTGATTGATTAAGTAATTTTAATGACTTATCAAAGTGTTTGTGGTTATTTTATGCCTTGAGGTTAGGGTTGCATTCATTCTAAGTTTAGATTTAGATTTCTTGTGTAATTTCTAAAGCTTTTTGCACATGATTCTATGATATAAGGTATTCCAATACAAATAAAACAATAAAAACAAATCTATTTGACCCCTAGAGGAGATCATAACAACTAGTATCACTACAGGTCAGAGTGGACTTGGTAGTAATGAAGGTGTACATCACGAACGCCAGAACTGGAACCTGAAGACCAGAAGCAATTTGGGGTGACTCTACCTCTCCACAGGAGATACAGCTAGCATATCCTAAGCCTTTCCAACAGAGGGGATATTTGTTTTTGTTGAAGTATTAAATCATATAATCTTCAAAGATATAACTTTATTTTGTCTAATGTTTTTTAGAATAACTACGAGTACAAATATTACCCTCTCGAAGTCCCAAACTAAATGTAAATAATCCTATTCTTTTTTTTGTAGGGATTATATTTAAGTTAGAATAGCTTAGACACAATCAATAGCACTTGGTGATTGTGATCTGACAATTACATAGGTAACAGTCACCAAGTGCCACTGATTGTGTCTAAGCTATTCTAACTTAAATATAGATGCTCTATCACCAATATAGAGCACACTTTATTCATAAATAAAACAAACTATATATAAGTATTTTTACCCTTAAAATGTTGATATTAAAATTGGAACATTCACTCATGAGCCAAACATTATTCTGATAGAGATTACAATATTATAAAGCAAATTAAATTTTGCACATATATAACAAAATTTGTAATAGTTTAATATAAAAAAACCCTGGCTGATATTGATTTTTAGCGAGTCAATCTATGGGCCTTTGTTTCCTTCACAAATATAAAGACATTTCAAAATCTATTTGGCTTTTTTAATGAAAAGACGTGAATAGGAGAAACCTAGTGAGGATAAAACTCTCAACATTAACAATGAACCGTAACATGAGATTCTTCACCATTATTCTAGATTATTTACAAAACTTAATCTGAAACAAGACTGCACTATTAAAAACCTCAATATATTTAAAAATCATAAAAATCTATTTACATTACCTGTAATTTATCTGACCAATACTATAACTCATAACAGTCACTGACTGATTAGATGATATGAAATTCTTTTAATTTTACTAAGATTATAATCACATAATTTATTTGCATAGCTCCAAGGTTTAACTTGTAAAAACTTATTTTTATTTACGAGCATGTATGTATGTATATGCATTTTGAAGTGAGCATATCTGTATGGGTGTGTGTAAGCATAGGTAGTTTATATGGATGTGTGTATAGTAGTATCAAAAGGATAGCTAAACAAATTAGAGAAGTTGGCAGATTTTAATAGATGATAAAATACAAACAGAAGGATTTCTCGATGGGGATATTTCAATATCCATAATAATAAGGAGTCATTGGTGCTAGTATGGTCAAAAGTCAGTAGACTAGGTCATCATTTTCTAAAGTACTTTAATTCTGGGAGGTCAACACAAGAGGTGAAGGGAGTCTTTTTTCCCCCACCAGAAGCAAAGATCCCATAATAGTCAAAGAAGCGATCAAGAGATTAACAAATTGCAGCTCAGGGCAATGGCGGCAGTTGTGCAGTCAGGCCAAAATATTGCCACACTTATGCATGAGAGAATACTTGTTCTACACAAAAAAAAAAAAAAGTTTGTTTTTTTTCCAAAGATAATTATCATCAAGGCATGCCAACAGCATGAATTCTTTTGACTCTTTCACACAATCCACCCCTAAAGGTCATCATTCTTGATAAGTCCTCATGACAGCATCAAATGCCTGCACAAACCTGATTAATGTAGTTTTTGTTTCCTAATGTAGTTCCCACCTGACTTTTTCTCCATTTTGTTGAAGTGGTGCAACCTTACAGTAGTACTGACACAGCTACAGTTACGAAGAATTCCCATCTTATTTTATCAGAGGGTTGTGTGTGATCATTAACATGTCAATAACAGTCCATATCTTATCTATACATATGCTGATATTGTTTTCAGTAGATGATATATTGCTACCAAAGTGTGTATACATAAGATAATTATACAAGTTAATTAATTTTAAACTAGCATAGACCATGCAGATGTGTAGTTCAGTGATTTATGATGAAGCTGCTAACTGAAATCACTTGATTCTAAAAAAAATATCAATTGCCAAAAGAAAAAAAACCAAAACATTCATTGCTCATTTTTTATTTTATTTTTATGACAAACTAAAAAAAACAAAACAAAAAAAGCAACACCAAACCCCTTGCCAAAGGTAACAAAATGAAACTAAAATATTTTTTTTTTGTTGTTAATTTATTGTTCAAGGTTGGGGAGGGGGACTAGCTTTAAAATCCTCAACCAATTCCATCTCGATTTCTCATCTCCATAACCAACATTGCCTTCCAGTAATCTAAACTTGTTGAATATTTCAAATCAATATTTTTGCCCAAAAGCGGCAAAAATAAAAACTCACCAAAATATTAAATAAAACCTGAAATAACTTTTTAAATAATAAAAAAAATAGCTAAAATACACAAAAAAACAAAAAACAAAAAAAAACAAGAGATTGAAGTGGAAAATATATTTTTAAAACAACCGACAACATAGATATGACAAAAGCTTCTGATTATAGCCAAGCAGTTGAGTGTTCAGTTTTTGGTATTTTAGAAATATTTTTACAGCAACAAAGAGAAAATCAAGACATCAAAATGCAACACAAATAAAATAAATGAATTATGAATACTTTTGCTTCATAAAAAAATAACAGATAAGCAAAATATTGCCAATATTTTCCAATCATCTACTCTCCATAATTTCTTCATCTAATGCTAAAAATCAAGACAATTTTAGTTTTAATCTTTTTATCTAACAGAAAAACAAAGTTTTTCAATTAATTAAAAGTATCTTATAAAAACAGCTTTTGTACAGTAATACTAAGCATATTGTCAGCAAAATATATAATATATTTATCAGGTTATCACAATGTTTATTGCCAGATAATGTATCTGCATGAACAAAAACACACACACAAAATAGAAAGGCAATCTCATTTAAGCTTTTCAGATCTACATCCCAAATTAACATTTGAAAGAGAATTTTTTTCAGAACAAGTTTTAATAAAAAAAAAAGAAAAAAAAAAAAAAATTAACCTATTGCACTATTGGAACAACCTTTTTTTTCTCTCTCTCTCTCTCTCTCACCACAAACACACACATACAATAAAAAATGTATATACTTGGGTGGGGGCAAAATTTTGCTAACTTATTTTCTTTATTCTTGATGTTCCAACCAAAGTAAGTAAGCTTTCAAAGTAGAAGCCATCATGTTTCACCATCTACAGCCACTTTACTGCCAGTTCTTTGATTCCATGCTGTTACCAGTTCTTGTCCTCTGAGATGAAGAACTCCTTCACTGAAGCTTCCACCTCCTCTAGGTTGTTGAAGCATTGTGAGTGCAAGAAGTGAACCATAGATCAGAACAAGTAATAATCCGTAGGTCCAAACTATATGATGAGTGTAGCATCAGTTTAATCCACTCAAATTCAAAAAATTTATTCCAAAAACAAGCACATATGCAAATATTGCCAAACTTTTGATTCACTCTTGTAACTTCCTAAGTTTCTCAATGGGTTGAGAGATTATCTGAGTAAACATATTTCAAAAATATATAAAACAGATAATCTTTTAAGATGCAAGTCTATTTTGGCAGTAGTTTCCCTTTAAATAGATTTTTATTGAAAACCAAAGATAAGGTTCACTTAAAATTCTTTTATAAAATTTCCTCTTGTTTTCAAACAAGATTATGAATATTTTGTTCAAGTTTACATAGAAATCATTCAAAAGTATCTTCCCAAGCCCATTCAAACATCACTGACCATTTACAAGAGTAAAAATGCAGATTAATGTTTTGAAATACACATATGAATAATATCAAATGCAAAATAAAATATTTTTAAAATAGTTTTATTTTTTTGAAAAACAAAATTCCATTCATAATTATGGAAAAAAAACCCACTTTGGTTTGATTAGCCAAACACTTTTTAATTAAAATCAGAAAGGAACCAATCACAAAATTTAAGGGTAAAGCTCTAACTAGCCACTAAAGAAAAAAAAATTTTCTTTTAAAATTAACAAAGAGAAATAAATATAAAAGCTATTTTTCATCTCAATACAATATGACAAAATTATCTTCAGTTTATCATGAGAAGATTTTTTTTTAAGATTCAGATATAATGATCAGTTAATTTCAACTGATATATAGATATATATAAGAGAGAGAGACACACACTATACATATATGTATTATATACGCACACAAACACACACTGCATATACATGCTTATATGAAAATATTTATTTAGTGATATATGTGTATACCTCGGTGCAAAATTTATTAAATCAACACGCTTAGAGGATATTCATCCGGTATCTTTTTAAATCATAGCATTTAATTCACAATATAACACAAAATATTTGTTTAACAAATGAACATTTTGCCTTCATAAAACATATCTCAAAACATTAAAGGCTATTATTTTCAACAATTTTTATAGACCAAACAAAAGTTTCCAGAATTATTCAAAGAAAAAAAAAAAGAAAGAAAGATGAAATTAATATTTTGTTGTTTCTGTTCATAGTTTTATAATTGCCTGCATATAGATGAAATCTTGTCATGAACCATAGTTTTTCATTTCCATTAAAAATTTTCAAGTGGATTGAGATCTGGATTGCTTGATGGCCATCTCATTTTGTTGATATGTTTTGTTGTGTTTTTTGGGGTTTTTTTTTCTGAAGCTTTAAAATTCTTTTCTTAATAAAATGAAAAAAGTGTCTAAAGTTTCAATGTACACCAATACATTGACAGCTGATATAATGATTGCCAGAAACCTCTTCGTCTTTTACTAGACATGCAAACCCATAATCATGAATGAAATGAGGGAAATACGCTTATTTTCTTCAGATAATCATCTTTATATGTTCTATTAGAACAATACCAGATACAAGTTTCTGATTCATCAAAGAAAATCATTTGGATCTAATCATCAACACTCCATAATTGGTTCTCTGTAAACCATTCCTACATTGTTTTCTTGTTTTCAGCACTGATTTTTCACATTTGGATTTTCTGTGTAGAAACCAATTTCATTCTTACAGTTCTGTCACAAGCAATGACTACATTTCCAACCATTTGTTTTTGTGGGCTTTTTTTTGCACACTTTCTAGTTTAGGGAATACTGCTTTGAGTTTTCTATTCAAGTGTATGGATGTATTTTACTGGTCTGCCCATTTGTTTTTCTTTTATAGCCTTTCCATTTTGATTAAAGTTGAACCAAATTTTAGACACTGGCAACTCTGAGGATCAATCAGCATATTTCATCACACTCCATTTTGATTTTCTTTCTCAAAAGATTATTTTTATAATTTTTTCTATTGTTTCAACTGACAATTCTCTTGATGGAATCATGTTTTCTTTCAATTAGTCAAATTCAGCAACTCTGTTGGCAAACAGCCACTTTTCCTAGCAGACTTGTCTTAGTACTTGTTTTACAAATGTAAATTACAAGGCAATTTCATTTTTTTTCCCTATCATTTGATTTGGAAAAAATATTAATTCAATGCTTGTCACTATCATGATTTATTTTTTTTAAGTTTTAAATATGAAAAATTATGCTTTGAGTATGATGTTTTAAGGGTTAAAGTAAAAATCAAATCAATCTAGGGACACTAGTGTACCAGAGGAAGTGAAAAGGTTAAGTTATTTAATTTAATTTGTTTCAAGTGTATTTCATGAAGTCTGAAAATTCAACTATTAAATAAAAATTTCTTAGTGTAATATCTGTGTTTCTTCTTATTTGTTACATTTGCATAATGGTTAGAGTGTTCACCAATGGCCCAGGAGATCTGGGTTCAATCCCAGCTAGAGTCATACCAAAGATTTTAAAAAAAAAAAAAAAAAAAAAAAAAAAAGGTACTTGATGCCTCCTTGCTTAACATTATAAGGTATGGATCAAGGGTAAAGTGGGTTAATCCTGAGAAAGAAGTAGCATCCTCCCCTATATTTTGGTGTAGTAGCTACCAAAAAGGAAGCCTTTGGGTCACTCTCGACTACGGTCACCAACTTTAATTTTTACACTAGTAAAAAATAAAGCTGGGGGAACAATTCACAGAGTATCATAATTTTTGCTTTATATAGGTGTTATATATATATATATATATATATATATATATATATATATATATATATATACACACATATATATATGCAACATCGAACAAAATGGCAGCTGTATGGCCACCTACCTCCCATCTCTAAAACCATCCAAATAAGACAAAAAAAAACATGCAGGACACTGCTGGAGAAGTAAGGATGAACTCATGAGCAACTTTCTTTTATGGATCCCTTCACATCAACATGCAAGTGTTGGCCGACCAACAAACACTTAACAACAGCTCTGTAAAGATACAGGATGTAGTCTAGAAGACCAGCTGGAAGAAATGAATGATAGAGACAAATGACAAGAGGGTCACGGAAATTCATGCTAGCAGCATGACATGACGATATATATATATATATCATGTAGTTTTCTCTATTTATGAATAAAGCATGCTCAATATCAGTGATAGAGCATATGTATCTAGGATATCGTAGACACAGAGTCAGTGGTGCTTGGTAACTACCAGTTTGTTGCCAATGCAATTATCAGACCAGAGAAGAGAATCACTTGGTCTGATGATCACATAGATGAGAAACTGACAGTTACAAAGCATCACTGATTGTGTCTATGCTATCTTAACATACATATATGTATGTGTGTGTGTGTGTGTGTGTGAGAATTAATGATTATTGACACTTTTGGATTACTATTATAATCTAAAGAAAATATAATAAAAGTAGAGATAATAATTAACTCACCTTTATATTCACACACAACATATATATATATATATATATATATATATATATATATATATATATATATATATATAAGAAACAGACAGAGATAGGTACTGTATAATAACTCCCCTCCTCCTCCCCCTCAAAAAATGTATATAATTCCTTCCCTGAAGATGGTCAACATCAAAGTCCAAAAAGGTTTATTCTCCTCTATAAATAACATACAATAAAACCTAGCGGTTACCTTTTATATTCATGTATTTGATTAATTAATAATTGAGTCAAACTTAGTGCCTGCCATATTTATAACAAACAAAATACACTTTTTGACATGGTGAATATATCATTACCTCAACAAAAAAAAAAAAAAAAAAAAAAAATTAGTTCGCTTCCAAATTTAAAGAATAGTTCCTTGTTTCAACTAAAGAAGTGAATTCTATAGTCTAGCCAATATCAATATTGATAGAAACTGTGAACGGCTACAATGTCCATCTGTTTCAACCTCAACAGGTATACAGGTAAAAAAAATGTGATTCTTCATTGACATATTAATACAAGACAAAAATACAAATGTGATGAGTTATAAAATGCCTATACTTTGCACTGTTTCAGGTCACACCTGGACAATGAATAACAAATATCAGTCTCCCTCTCATATGTTGGGAAGTGGGAAAAAATTAACAGCTATAAATGCTATTGTTTTAATTGGATATTTGATTACAAATACAAATGATTTGTCAATAAATGGTCATTCCATAAAGTTAACATTTAATAAGTTACATTTATTTTATCCATAAGGGTTTATATGAACAAATATTCATTTTTAACCAAAAAGAAAAACCAGATGTACTTTCATCTTACTCAGGTGACATAATTACAACAGGTAAGCACATGTTCACAAAAGCAAAACTTGCTCACCTGGAACAATTAGAGCTTCCCTGTCAAGTTTTTTGCTTGTATTGCTTTGATTTTACTCTATAGAACATGCATATACCTGCCCTGCAACCAGGATGTTTACAAAAAAGGTGGGGTGGCATATATAACAAGACAACATGGAGACACACCCTAAATCTAGCAAAGGCAAATTTTGTTACACAATTCTTTGACAAACAAAAGAAAAAACAAAAAAGAAAATTTGGAAATTTCCATTTACCAAACATTTTAAGGTTAGAAAATTAAAAATAACAGGAAAAAACAAATATAAGAAACAACACCAGATGTTTAAGTAGGTGTTACCCAACCCACCCACCTACACATTAAATACTTTGATTAAGAAAATAACTTTAATCAGAAAATTATGTCAAGCAGGAAAAATAAAAATGAAGAAAATTATTATAGATCAAAGAAAAAGGGGGAGATAATTTGAATTAGAAAATATAAAAATCTTACCTGTTACTTATATGTTTATATTCAGAATATCTAAACACTGGTTCCATTATCACAGAGGAGGAGGAGAAGAAGAGAAAAATAAAATTCGCAGGTTACACGGAGAGAGAGAAACCAAGAGTGAGAAAAAATTGACAAGCCAGGTGAATTAAAGTCTGTTTTGCCCCAGCAGGAACTGGGGAAAATAAGAAAATCAGGTAAGCCGGAGTGGCGTCTCAGATCTTGAAAACACTATGGAAACACAACTGATAGCAAATAAAACATCATAAAAGAACTTAATGCAGAAGAACAATGCAACCAGCCGTTGGATAGTTGCAGTTGCGGGTCCAACAATCCATTGGTAAGATTGATCCAACACACAACTACTGACTCCAGTCCCCACCACTACTGTCGCTACCAACAACAGGCAGATGCGAAAAGCAGCAGGAGCAGCTTCTGATAAGGTAGCAGCAACAGCAGCACTTACAGCAACCGTTTAGTAAAGAACTATAAGACTTTGCACACTTCATAGAATTTCATTTTACAATATCTACTCAAAGTTTTCTCTTGATAAACCTGCTTCCCCACAGAATAAGATTCAGTGGTCACAAGAGTCTAATTATATTGAGAGTCTTCAGTAAAGATTAAATACCATTTATATTATGAGATCACTTAGGATATTACTCATGAGAGGAACCTAATGGTGCTAGATATTTACTTAGACAATTATTTCTCTTAAGATATTACTAATGTAATTAATAAAAGGTCATCAGAATTTTCATCAGGTAAGCTATAAACATCATGTCTTTTTGCTATAGGATATCATTGATATTAGAAGGTCATTAGGACATTCTCGTACTAGACACCCCTTATAACAAAAGGATCAAGATGTTACTAAATTTAAATCCCATTCACTGAACAAGATTGTAAAAATGTTCATCTATGGTTTGTCTTCATCATTGACACTACTACAGGTAACTACAGCAAAGGACTGCAATCTAGAGTTTTGAATTCACTACTAAGAGATCTTTATAAACAAATTTGTTATCAGTAATTCATTGAATATATATATATATATATATATATATACATTGAGATTTTTAAAACACAGCTTGTTTATAAAGATCTTATATATATATATGGACAAACACATAATTAGAAATCTTTATAGCACAGTTTGTTATATATATATATATATATATAAATATATAAAAAGAGGTTTATGGTTCTTACTAGTTCATTAGGTGAGTTAATTCAGGACTAAATGTTGCAGTATTGTTAAATAGTGCTCAATATCAATGATTGAATATATATATATATGTATATATATAAAAGATCTTTATAAACACAGCTTGTTATCGTTAATTCAGAATATATATACACACACACACACACACACACACGATATTTAGAACACAGCTTGTTAAAGATTATATATATATAAATACCCTTATTTATTATATTGCCCAGTCACATCTGGGGCTGTAGAATACACCAACCGCTTCTCTGCAGATGGGTAAGACCCCACACACACACACCATGAGTGTCCCAGATATAACACTAAACAATCTGATGGTGAGGTTCCAGTAATGCTGGAGCTTTGAGGAATGCAGAGTACACCTTCATTGCCATCACTCCAGGTCCACTCTGGTAGCACCTGATAGGGTCCTATCTATGTGTCAAATTGTGTACTTATGCTAAACAGAATTATTTGTAATGAAATAGTTTTTTGACATTTAACTGCGAGTAAGCAAAAAAACTATACTTATACTAAACTGAATTGTTTGAAATAGAACTGTTTATATGCATAAAAATGGATTTAGCATTAATAACTTACAATGGTTGATGTGCCATAAAGCCAAATCAAACCACACTTATTCATTATATATATATATATATATATATATATATATATATATATATATATATATATATACACACACAATTTCTGCCATGGAAATAGATGGGTAGATCACTTGATATATATATAGACAATATAATGATTCCAAAACGACTATTCTCTCACCAACTTAAGAACATTCCCTATTGTGTAATTGGTCCTTTATTTCAGTGTAAGGATAAAATTAAAGATAACCTTAAAAGATACAATTTTGACATTGAGAAAAAAGGGAAAAAAATGACCAAAAACTAACACAAATTTTGCAGAGTGTGTTTCTTAAGAATGAAAACCATTGAGATAAAAAAAAAAAAAAAAAAAAAAAGGCTGAAACATCGTAAGAAGCTTAAGGAGTCAACGCCTATAACCATTACGCTATGTGTCCTGCTGGACAATTCTGAATTGTCCAGCAGGACACATAGCATAACGGTTGTTGGTTCCCTAACCGTCTAAGGAGACAATCATCTGAAGGTTGCAGGTTCAATCCTGACTGTAGGTGAGTGACAATACAGGAATACTTAACACTTGTATCCAGTTATTGCAAACGGAATCAGAACAGGCAACCCCCGTGGATTCAATAAAGGACGTAGTTTGAAGTTCCGTGAAGGTTCCCGAGTTCGACAAACACCTGAAGAAGGCCGGAGGACATATCGGCTGAAACGTTGTGGAAATAACAATAAAGATGAAGACAATAGTCCGAAAACCCTTAATGAAAAAAATCATTAAGCTTCGTCCGTTTATTAACTAGCATAATTGCTATAATCATTTTTAATTGATTATTTTTGCTGATGATCCAAGTTGAATGTATGTATCAAACTAAGGATCAAAATGTTACTTTTGAGCACTTCTGCCAAGTATCAAAATGTAGTGTTTGTCAACTTCTGATTGCAACAGTTCAGACTGTCAGCACCCCTCACCCCATGGAATCAATTCCTATCTAACCAAAATTATGTGTGTTTTAAGTAGCATCAGCTACAATGCCAAACTTGCTTCTGATTGGTTGAAACAGTCTTATTTAAATTGAACCAACCTACAATTTGCCATAGGAAGTTCCCAGGTCCAATTCCTGACAAGTCACAAACCAACATACACTTTCTGAATGGTATGAGCACTTAACATGTAGTATCTGAATATATTAACAAAAAAAAAAAAAAAAGGTAAATAAATAAATAAAACAAAAGCAATCATTGATGTATTTATGCAACTATTTTATTTTGTTGATTTTAAAGGCATGTCAACTTGTGTAGGGTTACTTTACAACAAGAGTTTAGGGAATTGCATAAATTGTACATTGTTATCTACATTTTTTTTACATTGTTATTTAAGTTTGTTTTTTTTCAAAATAGATGAACAGAGGTGAGTGAATTGAATAAACAGATGTATATCAAATATTTCTATTAAAGAAATGCATATTTGTTTATCTGCCTTGATTATGTACTTCAAATGTCAATAGATTTACTTAAAGAAAATGGCTTTACACTAAAAAAAAAAAAAAAAGCAAGAAGCAGACAATATTGTACAGAAACTATAACAGATACAGACTATGCAGATGATCAAATACTTCTTACAAATACACCTGTTCAAGCCAAATCCCTACTGCATAGCCTAGAGAAAGCAAAAGGAAGTATTGCCCTTCATATAAAAGCAAATAAAACAGAATTCATGCGTTTTAAATAAGAAGGAGCTATCTTCATTTTAAGTGGCAGACTTCTAAAATTTGTGAACAAGTTCACATACCTTGGCAACAGTGCCTAATCTACTCAAAGTAATGCCAACAACAAATGACTCATGAATGAGTGGTCTGCTATTGACAGGTTATCAATCATATGGAAGTCTGATCTATCTGATAAAAAAATGTAATTTGTTTTTCCAAGGTGTGATTGTGTCAGTACTACTGTATGAATGCACCACATGGATGATGAGAAAAAGTTTGATGGGAACAATACAAGAATGCTACAAAATGTTTTGAACAAATCCTCTGAGCAACACCTAGCATAATGGCAGCTGTAGGGCCACTTACCTCCTATCCCAAAAACCATCCAAGTAAGACAAACAAGACATGTAGAACACTGCTGGAGAAGCAATGACAGAGTCATAAGTTATGTTTTTCTATGGACCCCTACATATGGATATGCCAGAGTTGGCTTATTAGCTCTGTGGAGATACTGGACAGAGTTTGGAAGACCTGTTGGGAGTGATGAATGATAGGGACAGATGGAGAGAGAGAGTCAGGAAAATTTGTGTTGTCAGCCCAATGATGATGATGATTCCTACCTAATACAAACAATATGCACATAGTTATATGGTTTCAAGTATTCCTATCTAATACTAATATTTAATACACAATTATATGGTTTCAAGTAACTATTCCTATTCAATGATAATAATAATAATGATGATAATTTGTTTGCAAGCAGTTATATGGTTTCAAGTAAATAATAATACGAAAAGGAAATCTCAAGAGAGAAATTGAATCTCTACTAATAGCAGCACAAAATGATGCCATAAGAAGCAATTATATTAAAGTAAAAATCTATAATACATAACAGAATAGCAAGCGTAGGTCACGCAAAGAAAGTTATGAAACATTTAATCATATAAGCAAAAGCATCAAACTAGCACAAAAGGGATACAAGACTAGGCACAACTAAGTGGGAAAGGTAATTCATCAGGAATTGTGCAACAGATTGAAATTTGACCTAAATTCCAAATGGTATATGCACAAAACAGAATCTGTCCAAGTGAATGTGATGCATATGGATTTGGAGATACAAATAGATCACCAAATTTTGGCCAGAAGACCAAACCTAGAGTAATCTAACAAACATTACTTTAAGGTTCACTTTGATTCATGTGGTAGTACTTGTTAGGCTCCCAACTATGGGTCAATTAATCATCTAATATAAAGGAAACCATTTACCTGTCATTATAAGAACTATTGTTGTATACTCATTTGCCGTATCATAACGACTCAATAATAGAGACAGACGAAGGAAGAAAGACGCAAGAAGACTTCTTTAGAAAAATATTCACCTCTCAATTTATTGCAAGGGTTCGAAAGCGGTTGTTCAAGGTTTAGCATGTAAGAGGGTGCTGGAGACCGAACATAAACTTCATATTTTGACCCCACTGTTATGACCGTCACGTTGTGTCTTTCTTGTTTTCCTGATGTTGGGGTCTACTCCATTGGGGCTTTCCGAGGGCCCCCTCGGTCGGGTATGGCTTTCCCTACCACATCTGGTCTCTACACTCTGGACGTCTGCTGGCAACTGCTTTGGGACCCAACTCAACTCAATTATATAATAATTCAACGCCCACACGATCGCCCACTGGATCTTTGAAATCAAATGTTTAATCGTCATCAAGCGGAAATAACTGTCATGCAGTTCAGAGGTTACTCTCTTCTGGTACATCACTGTAGTGGCACAATGGGACCTTCACCTTGTCCCATATCATAAGCCTTAATCCGCCCACGCGATCTCTTCCGATTACTGGCCATTGGAATGTGTCACTTCCTTCCGGTGTATCACCTTGGAATAGCATTTTTTGGGCTGGGTCGAAGGTCAAAATATAACACTATTAGTGTTAGATAGCAATACTTGAAACCATTTAACTGTTTGCAAACAAATGAACCTTGGCTGGTATAAAAATTGTTATCTACATACTATTTGTTAACAAATCATATCTATTTAATATATATGTACAATGAAGATTTGGCATTAAATAACCTACAAGTGTTGATATACCATAAGAACCAGCCAAACCAATTCATATCTATTTAATATATATATATACAATGAGGATTTGGCATTAAATAACCTACAAATATTGATATACCATAAGAACCAACCAACCAACCAACCAAATTATTGTTGTCATCTAAAAATATCATTGCACCAATTACTACATAATTCCAGGAAATTGTTTTAAACTTGGCAACGAGGATATTTAATATTTGTTTCTCACAACAGAGAAAAGTTTATGGATATCATCTAAAATGTGAAAATAAAATAAAAAATTCAGTTGTATACAGGAAAATCACAAATCTTTTAAGAAGATAATGTCACCTGATGATGGTTAGAGAATACATTGGTCAATATATAATTTAAAGAAAACTTTTTGTTTCCCAAACAACAAAGTCATCAAATACAACTGTGTAAAAGAGCTTATTTAAGGAACAGGACATAATTAGAAACAAAGCTAATTAAATATTTGTTTTTCCCTGAATATTTTCCATCTACATAAGCACTGATCTCAAAAGAGAACATTTCTAACAAAAAGCTATTTTGGAGTGGCTCAATTAACTTCTAATTTCCATATAAGTAGATACGTAGGAAATGAATAATTATGTGATTCATTCTTTTCTGTAATAAAATGGGACATAAAAGGATCTTCTAGACAAGAAAGAATAGACTGAGAAGATTTAAGTTGTGATAGTGTAGACACATGGTGACTATCAGTTTCTCACTTGTACTATCACTGGACCATATGTCTTGGTGTCTACATTATCTTAACAGATATAAATGCTCTATCACCAACACTGAACACACTAAACATGCAAACTGTATTTTTAATATACATATGTTAGATGAGAACTACATGCAGCATGATCTTTTGAATAAATTCTGGAAGCAGAACTTCACAAAAAAAAAAAAAAAAAAAAAAAAAAAGCAGTTGTATTACCACTTACTTCCCATTTCACAAAACATCCAAATAAGATAAACAAGATATGTGGGGCACTGCTGGAAAAGCAGAGACAAACTCATAAATGACATTCTCCTTTGGATTTCTGCAACTGTTGACCAACCAGAGTTGATCAACCACCAAAAACTTATATTCATCAGCTCCGTGCAGAGACCGGATGCCATTTAGAGGACTTGCCAGGAGCTATGAACAATGAAGACATATGGCAAGAGAGAGTCAAGGAAATCCATGTTGTCAGCATGCTTTGATTATGAGGAATATGAATGAATATATGTAAGAGAGAGAGAGAGAGAGAGTGAGTGATCAGTGTATCTTCAAGCACATAAAAATGTATATATGATACAATTGTCTATATTAGTTCATTTCTTATTCTTGTGGTATTTGTTCTTGAAATGAAGGCAAATGTAACGATTTAGGGTTTAATATGGGGTTTTCCATACACATATTAATGTGGGTATAGGCAAAAGTTAACCAGGCCCTATTATCTCTGCCACAAAGGTATCAGGTAATATTTTATGCCTTAAAGTGTTTAATATATAAACTGATTAAATTAAATATTTGATAGTGATATGGCATTACTGCTCTTACTTGGCAGAAAATGCAAGGGTACTGAGTAAAGGTTTACTGTATTCTTCCTTACTAAGGGTTGTCTGTCTCTTTTTGAATTCAGCAGGTAAATATTCAGCCCTTGGACCAGGAATTACCATATTTGACAGTCTATAAGATGCACCCCAATTTCAGCAGGGCAAATCAAGAAAATATTTTAGTGAAACAAAGTACTAATACTAAATGTGATGAAATTAATATAAAGAATATTATCAATGATAACACTTACTCTGCATAATAGCCTTTCAAATGATGACAATAGGTATATGATAGTTACTCTAAAATCTAAGCTAATAGGACTTGCCAGTTAACTAATTTTGTCCTACAACCACAAATTTTAAACCTACATATTGCATATAAAATGTAGAGGAATATTAAAAGATATTTTTAGTTTAAAAAAAAAGAAAAATGTGTACCCTATATACTGTCAAATACAGTACTCTATTCGGCAGGCTGGAATCTACTCTTTCTTCCTTCTGGGATGGGACCGGCTTTTTATCTATCACTAGGCTGTAGATTTCTCTACAATCTTCAAAACAATTCTACAACATTTGAGAAACAAGTGTATGGTAATTTCTTGTTACTTTGTTCTCTTTTCTGCAGGTAGCTTCATGCTTACTTAGGGTCACAGGTTCATTTCTTTTAACCATTAAAACCAGCAGTAGCATGACTTGACCATAATACATTACACTGATCCCACCTCTGCTCTGTGGTGGGATGGGGAGGTCAAATAACAAAAGAATTCCATTTGGATACTACTTGAACTCACCAAAGCCCTCAAGAAATAAAAATTGCAAATAAAAAATTTTCTTTTAAACCACATACTTCGTATATATATATATATATATATATACACACACAAGGATCATTGAATAAGTTTCCAGACTTTTTTCGTATGGGCACTTTTATTGATAGTACACACATGAAATTCTAGTCCTCTTTGAAGTAATCTCCTCCGGCTGCAATGCACTTCTACTGTTCCTACAACTTCTGGAAGGCTCCATGGAAGTCTTCTTGTGTGAGCAATGACCTTCGTCACAGCCTCTTTCATCTCCTCAATTGTCTCATAACGACAGCCACTGAGCTTAGGGAATAACCAAAGGTCACAGGGAACAAGGTCTGGATTATAGGGAGGCTGAGGAACTGTCTTTATGCCCATCTTGGTCAAATAGTCTGTGACAAGAATGGAGTTGTGGACTGGTGCATTGTCCTGGTGGAAATGCCACTGACCCGATTTGAAGAGTGCTGGCCTCTTCCGACGGAATCTCTTCCTGAACTCCCTTAAAACCTCAACATAGTAACCCTAACCCTAACCCTTTGGCTAATCAACTCTGGTGTATTGACTTCCTTACTCCTCTCACACCTCTCATCATCCCTCAGATTCCCTGCCTTCCTTGAATCTCTTACGCCACTCAAAAACTGATGGTTGATTCATGCAAGATGGTCGAAAAGCATTCCATATGTTTCTGTGGCATTTTTTCCAAGTTCAAAACAGAATGTTATTGCATATCGTTCTTCTAAAGTGTCCTCACATCCAGATTGTATTTTTGAAATTCAACAGCTATGACAATCAGGCTTTAGTAGGGTGTATTCCAATTGCTGCTGTAGGTATTCATTTGAACCTGAAATCCTAAAAATTGGTCAGTCATCTCATAAGATGTATAGCAATAACATACTGAATTTTCAAGAGTCTACAACAATTTTAAATGCACCACATATATATGTATAGATAGAGAGGGGTGGCAGGAGGGGGTCAGGGATATCTGTGCTGATGGTGCAACATGATATATATATATATATATATATATATATATATATATATATATATTGATCAGTAATATATATATAGTAGGTTAGTATATATATATATATATATATATATACACACACACACACACACACACTCTCTTTTTTTCCTTAAACTAAAATCCAGCTAGATGCCGTATTATGCAACACTGACAAGTAATTTTCAAGACACTCAAGCATTTAATCAAATCCAAAATCCAGATTAGAGTATGTTTACACCAAAAAAATTAAAAAAAAAAAAAGGTCACAATGTCAAGATATCTAGGAGTGTTCTTTATGGATATATTTGTTCATGAGAAACATAAATAATCTAGTAATCATTTGGAAATATTTTTGTCTTGCTTACAGCACCTGGTTCCATTTAAGTAAAGACGATGACAACCTGATAAATGATTCATGGTTAACACAAGGAATCTCTCATTGTCAATGCATAAGTAATGCTTAATACCTCATGTCCCATATAGATATTAATGTGCCAGGTTTAAATTTAGCTACTTTATAAAGTAGATGATTCTGTAGTAGATATAATCTGCATTATTAATGAAATCCAGTAAAATTATTGAGTGAACAGGATAAAGGAAAAAGTTGGTAGAGAAAATCAGCAGGTGCTGAGAATGATAAAAACACAAAATGTTTTAATGGTTCATTTCTGCTTGTTAATATTATGATAATTATCTTTTTTTTAAAAAAAATGCATACATTTACAATTTAGTAAATGAAAAAAAAAAAAATCTGTGTTCAAATAGCATCTTCCTTATGTTTTCTTTTTTGATTAGAAATCACACTCTCATAGATATATGCCCCATTACTTCATCAGCAATAGGCTTATGACTACAGGTCAAAAGTTCAATGGCAACTGAGGCAGGATTGGTTACAGTAAGAAATCTATGAGGACTGGTTCAGAGTCTAGGGGCATTCATTAGAGACTTTGAGAGATTTAAGAAGAGTAATGGCACAGTCAGGAGGCTGTAGAATACACCAATTGCATCTCTGCAGAGAGGTAAGACTCTCCCAAAGAGTGTCCTGATATGACACTAAACAAGCTGATGGTAAGGCTCTAGTAATGCTGGAGCTTTGAGCAATACAGAGTACCCTCTCATTACCATCACTCCCAAGTCCACTCTGACTTGGAGTAGTAGCACCTGATAGGGTCGTATCTACAGGTCAAATAGAACTCTTTGACATTTAAACTAAATGCAAACAAATGACTGATGCTAAATTGAATTAATTGAAATAGAACCGTTTGATTATTTAAATGTGTCAACAAATTACTGATGTTTAATTGATGTTAGGGATAGATAGCAACACTTGGAATCATTTAACTTTGTTGACAGGCTAAACTGAATTGTTTGAAATAGAACTGATCATTTAACTGTGTGTAAATGAATGACTGATGTTAAATAGCAATACTTGAAAACATTTAACCGTGTACAAATGATTAATAGAAAATGGAATTATTCTTATTAGATAGAAATAAGTCAAACCATTTAACCGTAGGCAAAAAATGAGCTCAGCCTCATTTAAAAATGTGATCGACAAAATATGTTCAGAAATCATATATTTGATATATATGTATAAAAAGGATTTAGCCTTAAATAACCTACAATGTTGATATACCATAAAACCAAACTAAACCATCAAAAAAAGTTAGATGGCACTACAAACTCAAAAAGAAGTAGTCAACTGATTTGGGCTTTAAGTGAAACTGCCCCTGTCCTATTGATGATTATTATATAATAAATGAAAAAAATTACTCTTTCCTAGATTGTATAAAGAAAAGAAAAAATACTATGTATTCCTTTTTCAAAACTGGTCCATAGAAATCTAACATCAAAATAAATGTGAATGTGTTTTTGAGACACCAAGTTTGTCATTTCATTGCTGCCATCAAGGTCATTTGGCAATCTTCAAGACCCTCAATTTAACATAAAAAGGCTGATAACAAGATAAAAGTTTTTGTTGTTACTGTCTGTAAGTTATTTATTGGAAAATGGTTTGTACACTCAGCTACACTTTTCTCTATTAACCATTGTGGTATGCTTGTAATAAGACATTTGTCTACATACCTGGGAAAAGAACATAGCCCAGGAAGAAATGAGTTCATGCCTTTCCAAAAAGCTGTGTTAGGGCAATGTGCATACAACCTCAACTAAAATTCAAACAGATTGCAGATTCCATTTTCCATAATTGTTAACTCCCCTTCCCAAATTCATCCACACAAATTATAAAAATAGCAAAGAATAGTTTAATTGGAAACATGACTGTCTTTTTGTCATCTTCCAGACAAAAGAGATTAACATATCTTAATCTGTACATAAAAGAGAAAACAATTATAAAATGCTGTCAAATTACTTTTCCAATGTTTTTTTTTTCTTGCTGAGGATGTTCACAATAAAAATTTCTGAGTTGCAAAGAGGGACAAATTACAACAACAGATCTGATATTCCCAAGTTTGTTTATACCTTACAAAATACTGAAATTAGGAAATCAACGACATAAAAAAAACAGACAAGTAACATTCTTATTCTTAATAGTTCAGAGGATGTATTCATCAATCTTTATCACATAGATAATTCAGTGAATGTTTACAAATTGTGTGTATAACATTCGAAGCTGTTATACAATGGGAAACCAGTTTATCTCTAAACATCAGACTTAAAGAATATTAAAAAAATAAGATGACACTATCAAGTTGGGCACAACTGAACATATTTGAAAATGAAAAGGAACACACTGGTTTCATTAATATGAGGTTAAAATGATATATAAGAGACTACACAGAAGGATATCTGCTTGAGTTTCTCAAAAGAACTTGAACTCTAAAAATTGATTTAAATGACATATCAACCTCTCTATGGTTACTTTATGCCTTGAGGTTAGGGAATTGTATTCATATCTACATTTTTTTTGTCTAGTTGTTTCTGAAGAGGTTTTATTTTTTACACATTGTCCTACCAAATAGAAATAATTTTTAAACAGTTGCAGTCCAGCATATTAATCATTATGTCACAGGGATTACCCCTTATATTAATTCATTATTATTTCATTTGGTCATAAATACCATGTTTCCTCATTCCAGCTGAACAAGAGTATACAGATTTCATTACCTGATCCAAGAATTGAACTCAGAACCAACAAGTAACTACAACATTTTTAACCACATCTTATATCCACTAGGCCACCATTCTGGAGGACATCATCTAGTGTCATTTTGGAGCCTTTAAATCTAGGGTCAACACATTTGACATCCATTGCTATGTCTCCTTCATGCAGATAATTTCTATTTGTTTGTTTTTAGATGAAAAATTGTCATAATTTTACATTACATTTACTTTTTTCTCATCTTGGTTTTATATATAAGGATCAGCTGAAAAGTTGATAGGCTGACCAAAACACTCACATGTAATGCGACTAAATGAGTTTTAGTTCTTAACAGTCCTCCTTCTGGTCCATACACTGTTTTTTTAGTGTTGCAGAGCTTGGATAACCATTGGTCAAAAAATTCATCAACAGCAAATATGATGTCATCATATGAACTTTTTATCCCACTTATATATATATATATTATATATATACACAAACACACACATGCTGATATACCTTCAGAAATGTTGGATATTGATCCATCTAACAGACATGATAATTAATCTTACATATTAAATAAAATGCATTATACATACAATTTGGATTTAAGCCAGAATCTGATCATTCTAAAAAGAATTAAAATAAAAATTATTCAATGTAATCAAATTCAACAAATCAAAGTCTAAATATATAAAATTAATGTATTTCTAACCACTTAAAGCCTTAAGTCTCCTTAGGATTAAATGAGAATTTTCCAATTTTTTGGAATAATTCACAAAGATTTTTCCTGATTGACTGCTGAATAAGGCAATACAATTTTCTAATTGTAGCCAAAGACATGCTGTCTTGCATCATATCCAATATGTGTCCCAATCTATACATAAATACTTTAAACAATAGATTTCATATGACACTGCCTCTTTGTACTGCTATCAAGTTGGAGAGAATGTGTTAAGAGTGTGTAAATATACAATAGATAAAATACAAAAGATTCAAAAAACAAGTAGGTGATGACCTATCTCTTCCCTGAAAGCACTTGGTCTTGATACTTTTTACCTACAAAGTTAGGATGCAGGTCAACAAGTTACAATGCAACACACAACAACCGTTTCCAATCTGGATAATGTTTTTTTTTTTACTTCAACAACAACTGAATCACATATACCTTATATACTTGTGTAATGAACAACTTTTTAAGACTAATTTTTCACCTCAAAAACAAGTCAGTCATCATACTCAATATACAGGTTGGAACGATGAAATTGTCACCCTAGAAAAGACGACATGATTCTATTTCCATTTAATGAAAACCGGTTTTCTTTTTTTTGTTGCAGACCATCTACAAGTTGGCCAGTTGTGTACAAATCCCAAGAGCGATAGGAGCCTTCTATCATGTCTGAAAGTGACACAATGTTCAATGAGCGAGATCGAAGATGCGCTGCTGTACAACTCATACTCTATACTGATCAAAGTTATGACAACAGGACCATTGCCAGCACACTCAAAATGCAAATCTGGATTGCCACAAATAACAGGGACGTGCCCAGGGTGATGAAAACAAAGTTTCCGGCTACGGTTATGATCTTAGGTATGGTTTCAAGTGAGGGCCACATCATGCCACCTCATATCTTCGAAGTCAGCTTGAAAGTCAACACCAAAGTGTACCTGGATGTGCTAAAGAGTGTGGCGATCCCCTGGTACAATCAGGTGGTCGGTGGCAGACTCTGGGTGTGGCAGCAGGACTCTGCACCGGCCCACAAGTCCAAAGAGACCCAGGCTTGGCTTCAGAAGGAGTGCTACAACTTTATGCCCTTCTCTCACTGGCCCCCTTCCTCCCCCGACCTGAACCCGGTGGATTACGCCGTTTGGTCATACGTCAAGAACATCACTAACATGACCTCCCACAACACCAAAGCCAGCCTGATCGCCACCATCCACTGAGTATTCGCCGAGCTCCCGCCGGCGCTTGTGGAAAAGGCATGCTCCCAGTTCAAGGCGGTGATTGAGGCTGAAGGCGGCTACATTGAATAGATGTCAGCTCTACTACATAATCAAGTTACCTGAATTGATTTTTTCAATAAAAGTTTTAAAATAAAGCTGTAGTGTTGTTTTCTTTTGGACGACAATTTTATCGTTCTACCCTGTATAATATAGATAGTTTTTTGTGACTAAAACATAGGAGTTGTTTACTACACAAAGTCATTCAAGCTTTGAGTATATATGATATATACACCTTTGAAAGCATTGTTCTATAAAATTGAATTAATAAATGAAGGGAATTCTCTGAAAATGAATTATAAGACAATAAAAATTACATTAAGAAAGTATTCAGTCATCTAATTTCAACAAAACATAACCTACCTAGAGCAACAGTGACTCTGTCTTCTTCAAGGTGCTTATCATGAGGTGTCACATATTCTAGCGTCTCTTTCAAAAAACATTCATCCATAAGTTAAAACTTGTGTTCCTTTAAGCTAGAACTTGCAAAGAATCCAATTTGAATTGTAAAAATCTGACATAACTGGGTGATAATATGTTTTGGAAAGAAAAAGTCTGCATTAGACATAAGAAATGGGCAGGTGCCTTATCATAATGATAGTTACACAAAACACATTAGCTTATTTGATGGTATTTCACTAGCAACTGAGTAAACCAATAGAAGAATGTGTGAGTTCATGCCTAGGCAATAAAAGATCCCTGTTTACTGGTTACATCAAGGCTGTGTAACTGGTTATTGAGGGATTTATGATAATTGGATATGTTCTGAATATACATCTTACACTTCAAAATTTCACACATCAACATGACTGAACACGCCTTGGGGGGGGGCATTCTACTCAGGGAAAAGAAAGAACAAAGCTTATAAAATATTATCAAGATAAACCAAATCAATGTTAAACTAAAAAAGAAACATAGCATCTTTTTCATTACCAAAATTTTGTTCCTGTTCAAATGCTTATAAAGTCCTTTCTACAGACTACTGCTTATACAGAAAGTTTTAGTGAATAATGAACAACTTCATGTAATAAATAACCCCTAATTTTAGCCACAAAAAGGGTTTTTTATCATATATTACGTGTAATGAATGACCCATAATTTTTGGCTATGCTAACCTACAAGAATATTTCAAACTACTCAATATTTCTTGTTTTAGAGGAGAAATATTGGTCTAAAAAGTCATTTATTACACAAGTATATATTTTATTGCCAAAGATTGTAAGTTGTGCTGTTACATTCACTTTCAGAATAATGCCCATTGGGGGAAGTATGAATGCCCTTAACCCCCAACTCTGAATTAAATAGTATCATTTAGGATAGTAGTTTTTTTTTCTAATTTGATGATTCTATTCAAAAAATATTTTACTTGACTATTTCCCTGTTATTTTCATTGTAATCATATCTGTTTTTTCTTATCTAATGTTCCTGTTCTTATCTGAAAACCCCAAATAGAGACAAATCGTCAGTCTGAAAACTTATGACAAGTACCATATATAAGATATCTTGATAGCAATCATATAAACTAGTTTTGATAAGGTGGCAACAGGCAGAGTGTTTCATTTCATTTTTTTTTTTCACTGACTTTACCCCCATTTTTGAACAAGCCGTTTTAAGTTGAAGCTTCCTTTTGAGTGCTTCATCCATCATTGGTCATGGGAAAAGTTGAGATGGTTTATTATTTGAATTCAATGAAACGTTGATGTGTTAGTTTTTTTCTTCTTCTATAATGTCTATAACACTAAACGTAAATTCATGTTTTTCAGTATTTGTGATATAATAAACAGTTGTATGCAATTTGGGTTTACAAATTTATGCATCAGTAAATATATTTGGATGGTTTGCAAGATGAGTGGTAAGTAGTTGTACAGCGGCTGTTTTATGGAGTGCTGCTTCTAGGATTTGTTTAAACAGCAAACAGTATCGTTGTGTAGTTCCCACCTAGATTTTTTCCCCAACTGTTTTGTTAGATTCCAAGTGGTCCAACCATACTGACACGGCTACACCCTGTAAGAAGTCCTGTTTTATTTCATCAGAGAGATTAGATTTCCATATGATCAATAACATGTCACTAGCAGTCCATGCTTTATCCCTGTGTATGTTGACATCACTTTTAGTGAATGAAATACTGCTACTGAAGTATATCAGCCGGTCTAATTTCAGAGGCTTGCCATTTAATGAGATGGCACCATCTTGATTAAAACATATGAACTCTGGTTTATCTGAGCTCATAAACAACATCTTCCAATGGACTCCTACACATGGACACTCTAATGTTGACTGACCAGAAAAAAACTTATATTCATCAGCTCTGTGGGGACACTGAGTGCCTTCTAGATGACTTACAGATAGGAGCAGATGGTGAGAGAACATCAAGGGAATCCGTGCTGTCAGTATGCCATGATGGTGATGATAAAATTTGGTATATCAATTCCTCGGCTGAATGCTTTTGTATAATTATGGCTTCTTATAATTACAGTCATTTTGTAATATGTAGAATGTTGTTTTGGCATCATTCCCCCTTACTGGTTATTTAATGCCAAAAATCTTTAAATATAATCATAAAAATATTCTAAATTGAACTATCTTGTCTATGATAATAATCATTTGTTTACACAGTAATACGATGTCAAGTATAATCATCATCATCATCATGTCGTGCTGGTAGCACGGATATCCCTGACCCTCTCTCACCACTTTTCCCTATCGTTCATCGCCTCAGGCAGGTCTTCTGGACAACATCCTGTATCCTCACATAGTTGCTGAATGTATGTTCGTGCTGGTCGTCCTGCTTTTGCACGGCCATGTGTGGGGGTCCATAAGAGTACATCACTTATGAGTTCGTCCCTGCTTCTCCAGCAGTGTCCTGCATGTCTGGTTCATCCCCAATCAATAACATCAATCATTTGTTTGCATAGAAAAAATGGTTTTAAGTATTCCTATCCAATACTAGTAATTTTCAAACAGATCTATTTAACCCATAAATGGGACCCAAACATGTACAACCACTCCAGATCAGAGTGGACCTGGAAATAATGGCAATACATGCCAAACCTCCACTTTTAAATCCAGTTTTACTGGCTGGTATTTGAGTACATTCCTGATTTAAAAAAAACTTTTTTATAATTATTGTTTATTTCACTATATATACATACATATGTATATTATTCAGTCCAGTTAAACTGGAGTTGGGAATAATTCCATCAGGACAAAAAATCATTCAACTATGAACATTTAAATTTTCCTGGTAAAGAGCTCAATGTAACTGACATCACAGAGCAATAATTTCTTTAAGAAATCCTAATGTGACCGGTTTTTGTTTTTCTTAAAGAAAATATATTTTTTTGTTTTTCATAAAGAAAAAAAGAATTATATATATATATATATATATATATATATATATATATATATATATATATGGCTATTTATATTCTTTACTTAACAGATTGAATATATAAGAAATAAGTATTTAACATGAATAACATCAGTATCTGTAAACAAAACAACAAAATCAGATCATATCAACTACAGTGAACCTACTATTATATATAATAGAAGCATATATATAAGAGCCAGCTAAAAAAAAAATACAAAGGACTTGTAATAAAAAGAATTTAGAATATAAATAAAAACTCAATGTAGTGTTTCACGAGAAACTTGCACAACAGTCTGACATCCTTGAATGGAAAAAAAAAGACAATGACTAAATTTGTTTTTCTTAACCAACAACAGAGTAAATCTCTGAGGTTGTCAACTGAGAAAAAGGAACCTGTGTTGGGAAAATGCCACAGTATATAGGATTCATTTGTCAGCATAAGCAACCAGTATCTGAAAAAATGAAAACTACCAGTTATTTCAGATTGAATAATGTAGAAAAACATTTTGACTTCCCATAGTCACCATATCAAGTCAATTAATTTAAATCTCATATTATTGAATTAACTGAACACTGACTGAAAAAATTATGAAGAATATATAATATAGATGTACTTTTATTTAGCATTTCCACACTGATTAAAAACAAAGTCTGGTTGTATTATGAGGATATTATTGGTATGCTCTGGGTTAGTGGAAATGATGTTGCAGCCCTGAAACCATGCCAGACCTTAGAGTCATCATCTGATTACACTAGCAAAGCTCTTTTTCTTTGGGTGGGGGCAGCAGTACACATATGAAATTATAGCCAAAAACTATATGCATATAATATATCATGCAGTTATAGCAGAGAATGTAAGGAAGAAAGCAGTTGGCACCCCAAAAATAAATTGTAGAAGCAAAACTAGTAGTATACAATTCATTATTGTGTGGATGTCTATGCTTAGTAAAGCAAAACCAATTACAAGAGCCTTCTGTAACTAAAAGTGATATTGTCAGTGTCTCGTGAATGTAGAGAGAAAATTAGTATATATTGATCTATTCATTCATTATAGCTGGATTTCTTTCTTGCTAATGCATAAACTGAATTACCAGTGTATGTAAGAATATCTGATCAACAGTTCTAATATAACGTAAAGGTGTGGGTTACTGTCATAGGAAATGGATCCAGTGAATAAAGTTCAAATCCTGGATGAGACTGCATTTCAATTTGTTCTAATGACTTTGGGAAAGGCATGAATCCATGTCTCTCCTCCACCTCACATGATCAGATGAATTATATTCTTAAGAAAGACAGAAGAATACACTGAGCATTGTTTGATGGGCTGATAGATTTTAACAGCATGTCAAACTGACAAGGGTTATTTTATGCTTAGAGGTTAGGGAATTGTGTTCATTGGGCATGTTTACATTTTTTGTGTAGTCGTTTCTAAAGAGTTATTTGTAAAAAGTTACAAGATATCAAGAATTCCTAATACAAATAATTATATGGTTTAAATAATGATTCCTATTTAATAGTCATTTGCTTGTACAGTGATATGATAACAAGAAACTAAAAAAGGTTTGGTTTGGTTTATTTGTTTAATGTCATATCAACCTTTGTGAGTTATTTAATGCTAAAGCAATCTTTGTAGAGCAGCCATGAAACTATTTAAACCATAGCTAGTGGGTAAGAAGTTCATACCTTTCCCAAGGAACATTAGTCCGAAAGCAAACTAATAATAATAATCCTTAGTAAACAATTAATTTCCTATAACTCTTGTTCATACAAATGTGTATATGATTATATTGTATTAAGTATTCCTATCTATTGATCCATAAATAAGACTCCAAAGACACTGGGTCTATCGACATCTTTTCCAAGACCAATTAAAAAAAAAAATCATGCCAACAATTTTTTTAATACAAGAAGCAAGTGAATCAAGAATATAATCAGTGAAATAAAACTAAGACATACTAAAGATCAGAACAATCAATTTCTTTTCAATTATATTTCAAAATATAACACAAGAACAACTCAATGAAGATGAACATTTACATAAATACGATTATTTTTACTGTCACAGATATACTGAAGATTTTGATTTTCTAATATTCTTTTACTTAAAAAGCAAATCAAAGCACATAAGATTGAAAGAGTATATGTTTTTCTTTAAAACTTAATATGCAACAATTATTTTAAACAGAGCAAAATAAAAGAGAAAATACCTTTCAAGACACCAATACAACTACTGCCTACCCTATTTACAACTGACTTTCAAGACACCAATACAACTACTGCCTACCCTATTTACAACTGACTTTCAAGACACCAATACAACTACTGCCTACCCTATTTACAACTGACTTTCAAGACACCAATACAACTACTGCCTACCCTATTTACAACTAACTTTCAAGACACCAATACAACTACTGCCTACCCGATTTACAACTGACTTTCAAGACACCAATACAACTACTGCCTACCCTATTTACAACTGACTTTCAAGACACCAATACAACTACTACTGACCAAATTTACAACTGACTTTCAAGACACCAATACAACTACTGCCTACCAAATTTACACAACTAGATTTTAAATTTCAAAGGGTGAATAGAAAGTAGCATTGTTAATTAAAGTAGATGAAGAGAAAACTTATGAGTCTATAGGGTTTTTGTTGTAACACTGGTCCATAATGATATTGATGCTTCTGTTTAGAAAAGTGTGAAGAATTAGAATTTCATTATTATGACGTAGATGATTAAAAAGTTATCTTTATCATTCTGTTGCAAACTGAACTGGAAATTGCTTTATTGCCTAAGTTACAGCAATTTAAGTATTATTACTCTAATAGAAAAAAATCTGGCAATGATATGCTGTTTTTTCAGGGTTTTAGTTAAATTGATATATACAAGAAAAGCTCAATAAAAAAATTACAAAAAAACCCAAAAAAAAACCCAACTAGAATTAGGAAGATGAAGATGATATTAGTAAAATGAAATAAATTATGAATAATAACTTTGTTATTTTTCAATTGTTAAGGTTTGTAACAGCATAAATAGTTGAAGCAGTTCTTTGGGTGGGGGGATCACCCGTGGGTTGTGAACTCTTTTTGAGGAGATTCAAGAAAGAAAAAGAAAATAAAAAAGCATAAAAGGTCTTGTCCTCTGAGCACCTCAGGTGGTATAATGGTTAGCAAGCTAGACAAGCAAACCTTCATAGATGAGTCTCACCGGGTGACCCATTCATATGGCCTTTTGCCACATCTAAACAAAAAGCTTTTTAAATAACTAAAAGATTTCATCCTATAGGCACCTCAGGTTGTGTAATGGTTAGCAAGCAAAATTAACATACCATTGCTAGTGAGTTCGATTCTCACTGGGTATCCCATACTAGCAAAACTTAGTAAATAACTAAAAGGTTTAGCAACACCAGCAGCCAAGAGGTTTACATGGTTAATAGATTAGTAAAACAAAAGAAAACAATTTGCATTTGTTCTTGCAAGCAAACAGGGAACTACACATTGATTAATAAATCTAAAGAAAGATGTACAAATTTCTGGAAGTATGGAGAAAATGAATGGCTTATAAAGCAAATAGCATCTTTCAAACAAAAAGGAACCAGAAAAAGTCTCGTAAAAAAAAACAATAAAATGGAAACTATTTTACATTAATCAAAAAAAAAATCCTACAATAAGTTAAAAGTATTTTGGTAATGTGAGGTACAATTCAGCATTGCCAAAACTTTTGACTTGCCCTCGTATTTTACATTAATCAAAAACATAAAATAAAAACTATTTGACATTGTGCTAAGTGAATTACTCAGAAAATACTCTCTTCCAAAACAAATGTGTTTTTGTGTTTTGTTTTTTTGTTTTAGTTTACAAGATTTCAATTTTCCAATTTTTATGTCCTATAAAATCATGAAGCAGCAAAAATAAAAGGTACCTTTTTGTTTTCTTTTTTTTCTGACATGGTAAATTGCAGATGAAGTTAATTTTTATTTCCCCTTCTCTCTCTCTCTTCCCTTTCTTTTTTTCAAAACCATCAGATTCTTTCTCCCAACAATTTGTCGGCAATGACATCTTTAGAAAGAAGAGGAATTTGGAAAAACCATTTTATCACACATAAGCAGTTCTACAAGATTTGCATTTTTCAATTGGGGAAAAATTGGTAGCAAAGTGCAGATTTCCTTTATTTCTCAAATATGACAATGTGAGGAAGCATCTCTTGAGTATGTACAAGTAAATACCAACATGTTGAGGGTCAAATCTGACCAAAGATATTTAATTATTTCAAGTAGTTAAGACAACATCAAAATCTGTATTTCTCTGAGATTTTACTTATATTCAATGCTCATGTTGGCTTTTTATCATGTTTGTAGTAAATGTTTTTAAATTCATATCATTTTAACACATTCACTCTATATTAGACATCATCTTTTTTTTTTCTTGTGGAATCATTAAAAAACAAAAAAAATGAATTCAAGCAAAATCTTAATGTAATGAATTTCAGATTTGATTTGCATTATTTAAAAGTATATCAACTCCTTTTTTAATACTGCAATTTGATTCATTTTTAAGTGTTTCGTTATAATCAGAATTATTTATATTTTCAAATGTTACACTGCAATTATTTTTTTATAAATTGCACTTTTTTTATTTGTCTACAGTAATCATTTGTTTGGACACTGTTATATGGTATCAAGTATTCCAATTTGGACACAATTATGTTTTCAAGTAACTATTCCTATTTAACTATAATAAGGATTTGTTTGCGCACAGTTTTATGGTTTCAAACATTCTTATCTAATATGAAATATTTTTCAACTGATCAATTTGACCAATGAATAAGTACTACTATGAAAAGGTACTAACACTCCAGGTCATTAAACCAGGGAGTAATGGCAATGAAGGGGTACTCAATACCCTGCTAAGATCCAGAACTAAAGCATCACTACTGGAAGCAGTTTAGTATCCGACTCAAGACATTCCTCGTGGGTAGGGGTCACTACTCTGCAAAGGATCATCATCAATATGGCATGCCGCTGGCATGGATTTCCCTAACCCTCTCCCATCCATCATTTTCAACAGGTCTTCCATGCTACATCCTGTATCAGTGCAGAGATGTTGTAGATAGGTTCTAGTTGGCTGCCCTACCCTTGCTCGTCCATGTGAAGGTGTCCACAGGGGTATATTGCTAATAAACTCACCCTTACTTCTCCAGCAGTGTCCCGCATATCTTGCTCGTCTAGTTTGGATGGTTTTCAAGATGGGTGATAGGTGTCCGTACAGCTGCTGCTTTTTGGGATGCTGCCACTAGGACTTGTTTAATACAGGTCACAGCATTTTGTTCATTATTAAATAGGATTATAACAGCCATATATCTAAAAAAAAAATGACTCATTTTTTTCTATACCAAAAAAATCACTACTTTAAACTTAAATGTATTTATTAAGCTAAACGTAGACTGGGAGAAAGTCATGAACGTAGAATGCTCAGTGAAGCTCAGACTCAATCAATGATCTGATTGTTATTACTAATTTATTCTTAAAAGAAATTCATTTTGACAATCAAGCTGTCCAGGAATTATAAAATCTCTCTAATGCCTCCTCTTTTAAATTTTTGATTATAAAGCTAAGTTGAAGAATTTACCTCATTGTAACTAAACTGGAACAGATACAACACTTGATCTTCGTTGAAATCCTCAAAGAAAACTGTAACCAAATACCTTTAATTCCATAATTGGAAAAAGAAAGATGAATAGAATGAATTAAAAATAGTTTAAATTTGTTTTGGATCCTTCCTGTAACCAACATTTCAATTGGATATATATATATATATATATATATATATATATATATATATACACACACACACATACATACATACAAATACGCACATATATTGTTAGGGGGCTTGGTTTGGTTTCTTTATTTAATGGTATATCAAGCTTTGTGGGTTATTTAATGCCAAAGCCATCTTTGTAGAAAAACAGCAGTGTCACTATTTAACCCATTGCTGGGTCGGGAGTGGGGGGAGTTTAGAGATAAGATTGTCCATATTCTTCCCAAGGGTATTAATCCTAAAGTGAACATAATAGCACAAATAAACTTGGAACTAGCTTACATCAAGACCATGGTCCAGGTCTTTAGCTATTATGCTATGAGGAATTCCCACCATTTTTTGAGGGGAGAGGGTCTCAGGCTCGAACCTTCATCACAGTTTTGATCACAATATTTCTGCTGATATCTTCATTAGCCATTGTTATGTATATGTTACTTCTGATGTTCTTTTAAAATAATTCTTTTTAATAACCCAAGAAAGATGATGATTCACAATGCTAATACAACCATGTTATCCATCAGCTGCTAAACTGGAAAAAAACATTTTAATTCAGCTTCACTGACAAATTATTAATAAAAGCCAGCAATAAATGATACCAGGGAGATTTTTTTTAATTATTTATCTTGTGATTTCTTTATCATTTACACATCAAAGTTTCAAGAAGAAATGGAAGAAAATGGTTCAAACTGACCCAAGAAAATCAATAAATTCAAATCAATAAATAACAAAAAAAAAAAAATTAAGTAAATGACAAAAAGTACTTTAAAGCCAAAAACATGCAGCTTCCCTCACCCAACTTCTTTCAAAGAATTTTACACACAAGTTCGTGACATAATGTTCATGTACAAAGTTTGCAATTTGTCAAAACCAGACACTTTCATGGCAGATGCTGCTGCTGCAGCAACAATAAATGCTTTCAATGCAAACAGTTAAAATATTTAAGAAATAAAACTTTTTTCTTTTTTTCCTTTTCTTCAAATGAAAAAAATATGTATATAAACTTTGCCATTAGAAAATTTGGTATTTTTTTCCTACTTACAAAGAATTTTTTATTCATAGAAAAAAATTTCAGTAAAATAAACTAACTTTTTTGTATACAAACAGTCAATTTAATTAATGCATAAACATGAGATCAAACAACAACAAAAAAATAAGTTGGGGAAAGAATATCCCTTCATTGTCATAACTCCCAGATCCACACTGATTTAGAATGGCAGTACTTATTAGGGTCCCATTTATGGGTCAAATAAACTCAGTTTAAAATGGTGTAAGATAAGAATACTTGATCCCATATAACCGTGTGTAAATTATTTGTATTAAGAATAATCTCTTGAAGTTATTGTTGTTTACTTGGGATTATTATAAATTACTTGAAACCACATAATTGTGCAAGCAAATCATTATTGACAAATAAAAATAAGTACAATTAAAAATAAAGCTATGATTACAATCAAACTTTTACAATTGAATTGAATTTCAGCATTAAATAACCCATAAGGAGTTGATTTTAAAGAAAGAAATCAGTAAGACAGACATGAATATTGTATAAGAACTTTAAATTAAAAAAATGAAAAGAAAAGACATTGACAGCAAAACTCCAAAATTCCTTCACCTAACTGCACTATAAGTAGTAAAAAATAAATATGAGGTTCAGGCATTCTTTGGGTAATACTTATTCTAATGAAATCAGTGATTTATGTTCAAATCCTGCATAAGGCTGTTTACATTTCACTTCATATTAATACTCATGGGGAAAAAAGAATAAATCCATCTGTTCTTACTCACAGCTATGAGTAAATAGTAGGGCTAACTAGATACATTCGCCTTGGTTAGGCAACCAGTCTTAGAGACAGAAAACTGAATTCAAACCAGCTGTACTCAGTTTTGAAATTGACCTTGAGTCACATTCTGCCTATGGGGAAGGGATTGGGTAAATATATACTGTGATTGAGTTGAAGACAAACAAAATTTTGAATGATCCAAGTTATGATTACTAAATTGTGCAATGAGGCAATAGTATAATGTAGTGGATGCAACCTATCCTGCCGACCTAGGTGACATAAGATTGCCAATGCTGTGCATGGGGGAGTCAGCCAGCATGAACTGTGCAATTCCCACAAGAAAGATATATTTGGATAATAACTATTAACCACCATAAAAGTAGGTAGACATGCGTACTTG
The DNA here is from genome assembly GCA_963585895.1 of Sepioteuthis lessoniana. Taxonomy (NCBI): domain Eukaryota; kingdom Metazoa; phylum Mollusca; class Cephalopoda; order Myopsida; family Loliginidae; genus Sepioteuthis; species Sepioteuthis lessoniana. The sequence continues at coordinate 2,764,947 of OY757930.1, forward strand.
ACACTTTTTTTTGAGAGACACTGTTTTTCAAAGAGGAAAAAGTGAAAGCTGTCATAGAAGCAGCGATTGACAGGTATAATGATTCCATTGTGGTTCATTGTTGTTTTTGCCCTTATTGTAAACACCCAGACCTTCTACAGTTATCAACACATAGTTCATATAAGTTTTGACTAATTTGTAATTACCTAAAGGTCAAGAGTTCAATCCCTGTGTTGGGCAGTGCAGATAAAGTCATATATTCTGGTACAGTAGAAGAGATAAACTATATCTCAAGGGAGAATTAACTGATAACAAATATCCTCCTCTAAGAATTACTGGTGGAATTAAAACAATCTATCCACAAGAGCTTGATTCAAAATTCCAGGAAAATTACCCATTATGAGAGAAACCTAAAGAAGGCCAGAAGTTAAAACAGATGAAATGTTGAGATCATGATAACCACCAAGATAAAAACCTCAATCAGTGGATATCAGTTTGTGTATTTATATATTATTCACTGCTGCCCATCAGTGAATAATAAGGATAATTCTTTATCTCAGTCAAAAGTGAGCAGCAACAGCAGCATCTTGGAGGAATTTTGTTGACGCAAACAAAACAAAATCTTTTTTTTTCTTTTTTCATCCTCACCTCAGAGTTCACCACAAATGTGGAATTTATTACTCTATGAATATAAAGATGAGGTAACAGAACGATAGCAAGTTAATTCAATTAGACTAATTCTAACACCATGTTTGGTCTTTTTTTTTTTTTTTAAAGACATATCAACCTTTGCGAGTTATTTACTGAAAAAGGCATCCTCATAGACGAAGAAGAAGAATTGTATTATTTAAACCATAGTTAGCAGGGAAGATAAGGTTGTTCATACCTTTCCCAAGGGTATTAATCTAAAAGTGAATGCAACAGCTCAACTGGAGTTTGAACTCGCTTCCTCTGATGTTGCAATCCAGCACATTAGCCACCACACTAGGACTCCTTCTCACTGAGAGTTTGCTCCTCACTGGGTCAGACTAATCTTTGAAAAGCAAATATCTAATAGACATGGAGAAACTTTACATACAAGATTAAGCAGAATATTTGCTGTAATAACCTAATATGGCAGATTAGTAAGACTAATAAAAGTTATTCAGCTGAGACAAAGTGATGGTGAGATGGTGTGTTGGAAGTGGCGGGGGGGTAATGTAATCAGTTCTTGTTACTCTTGACTTTACATTAACAACAGGTGCTAAGCTATCAAGTATTCAGAGCTGAAGGCTTCCAACATAAAATGTATCTTCTATAATTGCAAGTTACTAGAGAAGGTTTAAAAAAGAAAAATTGATTCAATAAAAAATAAAAATGAAATAAAAATTAACAAGAATACTCTGAATACTGATTTTCGAGGCAAGTGATTCACCACCCTCATATTTCTGCTATAGCTAAAATAAGCTGATTATCAATCACCTTTAATACGTTATACCTACTTATTAGTTTGGTGTACAACCAAAGACAATTGCTAGGAATTAATGTAATGCAAATATTCTATCCCGGAAAACACGCAAAGTTTTTGTGTGTAGTTAAATGATATCAAATATTCCTATGCTAAATAATTTGCACACAGTTGCATGGTTTCAAGTATTCCTATCAAATACTAATAATTATAAGATTTCAAATTATTATTTCTATTTAATAAGAGTCATTTTTGGTACTTATATGGTTTCAACTAACTAATAATGATCTTTAGTAAACAAAGCTTCAAGTAACTATTCTTATAACAAAAAAAACATTTGGGGTGGTAGTGATGGTTATTATTATTCCTCCTCCTTAGGCATCTACACTTTTTATAATTTTCTTACATCAGCCTTTAAAGAAAAAAAAAATCTTTGTAAAGAACATATACAGATCAAATTATGCTAAGTAATTCATCCAAAAGTTCACAAAAATGCCCACTCAAATTCTTTTTCATACCATTTTTTCTGAAACCATCAATTTCAATCTAAAAATTTCTTACCCAATTGCTGTTTTTGATCTGATTAGGCAACTTGTTCCGAAAATATATCACTCTATTGGTAAAAAAAAATACAATTGGTTAGTAGACTTAGTTTTTGAAATCTCTCGACAGTAAATTTCCAGTTTCAGGAAATATATTGAAAAAATGTCTGCCATAATTTGAAATTCATTCATTATTTTGTAATTTTCCGCAAGATCACCTCTCATTCTTCTTTCTAGTAAAGTAGTAAATTCTAATTTTTCTAATCTCTCTCTGTAACTGTAATCTTTCACTCTTTTTATAATTTTTGTCACTCTTCTTTGAATGGCTTCCAATCTCAATGTCTCAACACTGGAACCCATACCTGAATATGAGTTCTTATTGGCGCTTTATAAATTCTTAAAAGAACATTTGCTTCCCTTGAAATAAGATTTAAAACCATCCAGCCAATCATTCCATTTACCCTTGATACAATATTTATATAGCATCAAGTATTCATATTGAAAATGCATCATTTCTTAACAGATCTATTTGACTCATAGATGAAACTCTACCAAGTACAACCACTCCAGGTTGTAGTGAACCTGGGTGTAATGGTAATGAAAGAGGACTCCACACTCCCCAGATTTGCAAAACTGGAAACTCCCCATCAGATACATTTTAGCGTCCTGCCCAGGACATTCCTTTGTAGGTGGTCTTACACCTTAGCTGGAGATACAGTCAGTGTATTCTAAGCTTCATCAACATGGCAGAGTGATGATGAATCAAAGAAAATTATAAGAACTTCACAAAAAGTGGCAAATAGATTTAAAGACTCCAATCTCCATACCTAACACTTAGGATCATCTGATCATGAGTAATCATAATGGACCAATAAAACTTTCACATAAAATATTTATCGCTAGAATGAAGACCAACAGGAAATGTGGATGGAAATATTTTAAATAAGATATTGGATATGATGGTCAAAACTTGGAATTTTAGTTGTTTACATTCCCTAAGTATAAAAATCATGAAAAAGAAATTAATCTTTTTTTGAACACTGAAGATTATTTTGAAAAATAGATTATTTTTCTATAAATCTTGTTATATTCATTTTTATTAGTAGCTCTAACAGTAGAAGGGAGTACTTTCTATAGTGCAAGTCATAACTTGTCAAGAAAAAAAAAAAAAAAAAAAAAAAAAAAAAAAAAAAAGAGAGAGAGAAGGATAGAGAGTTAAAAGAATAAACAAGTCTATGAATAGTTAAAAGAAAAAGGTCATTTATAATATTTGTTAGTTTTTAAATTTATAATTGAATTTAAGGAGGCACCCCTTGAATGGTAAGTCAGCCAATGATTGCTCAGAAAGTAAATTTGATTGAAGCAAATGATCAATTTTCGCAGACAAAGAATATTTTACCAAAGGAAAGAACAAAAAAGATTTTCAAGACAGCAAGTCAATTTTTAGACTGTCAGATCCAGAAAAAATTTCAAGACGATGAGATTTCATGTAGCAAGTTATTTTGCAAAAGAAATAAGTCTTTACGTTTTCTCTCCCCAGAACAAAAAGAAAATTTCTCTGGAGTTTAATATTTATTCTGTTGTTCTTTATGTATTTTAAAAAAAGTCATCTGCCATAAGAACTGAGGACAGATGTTTTTTTCTTTCCAGAGAAGAAAATAGTATTTTCTGGAAACATTTACTCACTTGTATATTATTGTTTACTCATAAATTTTTACAAGTCAAAAAGTTTTGTAAGATTTTCTTACATGCTAGTTTGCTGCATGTATATCACATGACAAATCACATGATATATGACGTATATCACATGACAAAAGTATTTCAAACTATGTAAAAGTTAGCTGCTGTGATTGGTAGTATCATGGTCACATCATGCATTACTTCACTCCATATATAATTTGAAAGCCACACAAATGAATGTTCAACATTTAGAATTTGGGAACTTAGGCTTTACAAGTTCAAAATAGGCTATAATAGCACTGAAGCAATTAAAACTATCTGGTCAACAAAAAGTGAAGGCACATTTGGTTGTAGTACAACATGGCTACAGAAATTTCACTTGAGTTGCAATCAATGACAAGGCAAGATTAGATAGGCCAAAAGCCATGGATTTTGAGGTCATGCTCCCAGCCTAAGAAGAAAATCCAATGAGTTGCACAGGAAGAATATCAGGTGAGCTCAGCATCTCCTAGCCCAATGTAGTTGGTCACCTTCAGAACATTGGCAAAAGCATTCAGAGCTCTCAAACTGTGCCTGACATTAGCAAAATATTGTAAAACTTTTGACTCACTCTGATAATTTAACTGTACAGACATGCCCACAAAGTATCCATGAGTGAATGTCCAGTTTTAAAGCACTTAAAGTAACATTGAAATAGACTTTGAGCACTTTATTGTCACTCACATGCATATTTAATTGGTTGCACAGGTACATCTGACCAAAAATAAACACTTAGACAAGATCAAAGAATACAACATCAAAAGCAGAAGCAATCAATTCATGGCTGATGTCATCTTAAAACCTCAAGGCCCAGGTAACCACTTGTCTAACCATCAAGCTGCAATAATAATCAAAAATTCTATTGTTGCAATAATTCTGATCATCTTTCACTAAATCAAGTCCCAAATAAACTCAACCGCCTGTACAACTTTTCTAATTCTGCAATGAAAAAAAAAAAAAAATAAATAGTGATGTTAATCGACTTTACAGTTCAGTGCAACTAGTATGGGCTTCACGAGGCAAACATGAAAAGAGTTATTAAAAAGGAAGATTAAAAAATATCTTATTTGATGTTATATGACAAGACATGCTTGGTTCTGTGTGAAGTCTCCCCGAGAAGAAAACTTGATAGAAAGGCTTGTACTAGAACACGTCTTCCTAGTACCAGATCAAGTAATGCATTATCTAAACAACTATACAATTTGATCAGTTGATGAAAAGTTCTCAGCCTAACTACATTTTCAATTGATATGGTTCATTCAACATTTTGAAGCAACAAATATATAAAGATCTTTCAAAGTGACACTTTCCATGAAGATTTTGGCAAGTAGGTAAGGCTGAAACCTTTTCAGTGTGTGTGTATGTTTATATCTCAGTTACGTTTGGTTTGGTTTGTTGTGTTTTATGGCATATCAACCTCTTATGGGTTATTTCATGCCAAATCCTGTTTATACATATATATCAAATATATATGAATTCTAAGCGCATAATCTGTAGTTTAACAAACCAGAGTTCACTTGTTTGCACACAGTAATACTTGAAGCTATTTTAACTAACACCAAAACTTCTATCTAATGTCAGTAATTTGTTTCCAGTGGTAAGTGATTACGAGAATTGAAAATACATCAGTCTACATATTTGATAGGAGGCCAGTTCGTTTTAGAAAGTTCAATATCTGCTTAGGGTCTATTATTCTAAATTGTTCATTCATATTGTCAACATTATAAAACCTTCGTCAAATGTTGGTTAGTTTTGTGCATTCAATCAAGATGTGTTTTATAGTGTACTGGTTTCCACATGAACATTTAGGGGGAGGCTCATCTTTTAGAATGAAGGAGTGAGTTAATCTAGTATGTCCAATGCATAGTTGGGCAAGAGTGGTTTCTGCTCTTCTTTTAAAATGGGCTATACTTGGAAGAGCTTGTTGTGTGTGGGCTCCCCCCCCCCCATAATTGTTGCCATTTCTTTGTAATTATTTGCTTGATTTTCAGTTTGAGGTCAGTATATGGCATTTTTGATATTTTATTGGGCACCATATTGAGAGCAGCTTTAGCTAATGAATTTGCTTTATCGTTTCCCAAGATTCCTATATGGCTTGGGATCCAGCAGAATATCACCTTTCTGCTATAGTTCATCGAATTGAGTTTGTTTAGAAGTTTGACAATGAATGGATTATCAAGTTTTGTATTTCTAAGAGATTGTAGAACAGAAATGGAGTCTGAATGAATGATGAACTTTTCTTTGTTGCTTGGTGAAATTAGTTTAAGTGCCAAATTTATTGCACAGATTTCAGCAGAAAATATGGAGGCCTCTTTTAGGAGGTGTTTTTTCAAGGTTTTCTAGTGGAGAACTGCTTCACATCCTGTTCCATTGTTGCTTTTGGAGCCATCCGTGAAAATGTGTAAGTGAGTGGGATATCTCTCCTGAATGATGTTTAGTTTCTCTTAGTAAGTTAGGGGATGAGTTTTATTTTTAGGGAGCTTGTTTGAATCAAGGATAACCACAGGTTGCTTTAGTAGCCAAGGAGGAGAGCTTAGTTGTATGGTGTTTCATATGAAGACGGAATAATTTTATGGTCTTTCCTCTCTGCTCAAATAGTTGGTTGGTTGGGTTTTATGGCATATCAAACTTTGTAGGTTTTTAAATCCAAATCCATTTTTATGTAAATAATCAGTTCTATTTCAAACAATTCAGTTTAGCATGAGTACAAAGTTTGTCAAATACATTTCTATTTCAAGCTATTCAGTTTAATCAAACAGTTCTATTTCAACTAATTAAGTTTAGTATAAGTACAGATTTTGTTTACACAGTTAAATGTCAAAACAGCTCTATATATAACAATTCAGTTTAGTGTAAGTACAGTTTCAATGTCAAAAAACCGTTCCATTTCAAACAATTCAATTTGGCATAAGTACGCAGTTTAAACGTAAGTACTGTTTAATTGTCAAAAACATTTGTATTTTAAGCTATTCCGTTTAGTCAAACAGTTCTAATTTAAACAATTCAGTTTAGTGTAAGTATGCAGTTAGTTTTATTTAACCCATAGATAGGGCCCTATCAGGTGCTACCATTCTGACCAGAGTGAACCAGGGAGCAATGGCAATGAAGGGGTGCTCCACATTCCCCAAAGCTGCAGCATCACTGGAGCCTCACCATCAGATTGTTTAGTTTATCCAGGACACTCATTTGGAGGGTTGGTCTTACCCTTCTGCAGAGGTGCAGTCGGTGTATTCTACAGCCCCAGCTGACAGGGCAATCTGCTCAAATTGGTTTTGCAGTTTGGGATTGAAAGTGCAGTCATAAGCCGGATTGGATGGTAGTGATTTCAGTTTACTGTAGTATTGTAGACCTAATTTTGTGAATCTTAGTTTTAGAGGTGGTTCATAGGCTTCAGAATAAAGGCTCTCCACTGGGGATGTTCTAAAAGCCCCTAAAATGAGTCTCAATCCCTCATGGTGGACTGTCTGTAATGATTTGAGGTAGGATTTACTGGTTGCTCTGTATATGAAACAGCCATAGTCAATTTGTGAGCAGATTAAGATTCCATATAATTTCAGCAAGGTGAGTTGGTCAGCACCCCAGTTTTTGTGGGCTATTACACAAAGGAGTTTTAATGTTTTGCTATATTTCTCTTTTAAATATTGAATGTGTGGAATGAAAGAGAGCTTTTTAATCAAAAATACTGCTGAGGATTTGTACTGGTCAACGACTGGCATTTCTGATCTGTTCAGATTTAATGTAAGGTTGTTATGCATTTTTCTTAATTGACAAAAATGCATGCACTGAGGTTTTGTTTTGGAAATTTTAAAGCTGTTTATCATTGCCTATTTGTTTATTTTGTTGATACCCTGTTGCAGTTAACGTTCTGCTGTACATATATTTGAATGTAGAGGTGATGCAGAAGTCATCAACGAACAAATACGTATCAACTCCAGGATTCAGGTAATTGGTGATGCCATTAATTTTTATGTTGAAGAGGGTTACTGATAGTATACTCCCCTGAGGGACTCCCACTTCTTGATTTTGGATGTTTGATAGGGTGAACCAATACGGACTCTGAATTTCCTGTCCAAAATAAGAGCTTTGATTAAGTTTGGAAGTCTGCCTTTCAATCCCATGTTGTGTAGGCCAGTCATGATACCATTCCTCCAAGTAGTCTCGTATGCCTTCTCTAGGTCCAAGAATATTACTACAAGATGTTGTTTTTGTATAATTGCCACTTGTATGAAGGTTTCTAATCTGACCACATGATCCATTGTTAATCTTCAGGTCCTAAAGCCACATTGGAAGTTGGTAAAAAGATTATTTGATTCTATGAACCAAACTAGCCTTTTATTGACCATTCATTCCATGGTCTTACACAGGCAGCTTGTTAAAGCTATTGGGCGATAGTTTGATGCGTAAAGATTATTCTTTTCAGGTTTAGGTATTGTGATGATGGTAGCTAGTTTCCATGATTCTGGGAGTTTGCTATTTTTCCAAATGTCATTTAATGCAGTAAGTAAGTATTCTAAGAATTATGAAGGTAATTGTCTGAGAAAGTCGTACTGAATTTTATCTGGGTCGACTGCGATGTACTGAGATTTTTGGATGGCTTCTTTTAGTTCCGATAATGAAAAGAGTTTGTTATAGCTTTCAGTGATGCCTGATTTAAAATTAAGCTTTTATTTTTTTTTTTTCAGTTCTTTGTATTTGTGAAATTCTGTGTTGGAGTTTGTGGAAGAGGAATTTGCTGAGAAGGTCTCAGCTAGAGTGTTGGCAATATCTTGGGTGACTTGGGTATTATTTTTAATGAGGTGTTTGAGTGGAGTAGACTGATTTTTGCCAGAAATTTTGTAGATCATTTTCCAGACTGTGTTTGTTTTGGTGGATGAATTCAGTTTATTTACGTAATTTTGCCAACTGATCTTTTTAGCTTGTTTAATGGTTTTCCTTGCCTTTGCTCAGAGCAGTTTAAAAGAGTTTAGATTGCTTGTTAAGGGTTCTTTTTTGAATTTGCGGAGGGCAGCATTTCGTAGTCTGGTTGCTATTTTGCACTCATTGTTAAACCAGGGTATGTTGCGTCTGTTTGAGGCTGAGGATTTTGGTATAGTTTCATTTGCTATTGCAATTAATGTTTCAGTGAAATGCTTTATTCGAACTGTGCTATTTGGGTCTTGAACCAGCCTTCTATTGCATAAGGTTTTAAATTGTTGCCCATCGACCTTATTTGTTTACCAGCAGGGAGAGGTGTGTTGTTGTCATGAATAGGTTGTGTAATTTCCAGTATTATTCGGGAAGTGGTCACTGCTGCAAGGATCATCATGAACCTTCCCTGTGTAATCCATGTAGCTTAAAGGATCAGATAGAGTGATGTCAATAGCTGAGTAGAAGACAGTAGATAGATAACAAATCTCAATCTAAGATACAGGGATTGTTGCTATTGATTACCTTCTCCAGATCAGTGCCCTTTTTGTTGGTTTTTAGGCACCCCCATATAGTATTGTGACTGTTAAGGTCACCTAGTAATATGTGGGGTTTAGGAATTTCTTCTATTAGTTTGTCAAATTTTTTGTCGTTTATGGGATCATGTGGAAGTATATAAAAGGCCAGATATTTACTGGTTTGTTAAGTGTAGTTTTGACAGCAATCACTTGGAGTTCACTGTCGATATTGATTTGCTGTTGGGGTATGTCCTTCCTAACGAGGATAGAGACACCTCCAGAAGTTATGTCTCCATCTTTGTATTGGTGATTGTATGACTGAAAGTATTTTATGTTCAGTTGAACATTAAACATTCTTTGAGGAATGTTTCTTGAAAACATACTACTTTGGGGTTATATTAGTAGAAGCAGTTCTTCATAATTAGCTCTAATTCCTCTACAGTTCCACTGTAATATTTTGTTAGACATTTTTTATCATATTTAATCCATACAGTTTGTCTATTATTTTCCCTTTTTTTTTCCATCGATACTCTGTTTCACTTCAGTCACACTTTGCTTTTTTAATAAGGGCCGAAGTAGTGTGTTAGAAGCCACTGTCCACTCTGTCGCCAGATCAATGACTGCTCAACCACCAGGATTCTGTCCTAGCACCACCCACAGCCAATGGATGGCCTCATTGGTGGGGTCTTACCTGTCTTCAGAGGTGCAGTTGACGTATTCTACAGCGCCAGCCGACAGGGCAAATCTCAATTATGATAGTGTAGACACAAAGTCAATGGTGCTTGGTGACTATCAGTTTCTTGCTGATGTGATCATTGGTCTGATGATTGCATAGACAAGAAAACTGACAGTCACCAAGAGGCATTAAGCTGTCCCAGGTTATTTTATGCCAAGAAGTCAGGGAATTGTGTTCATTGTACATTTGTATTTACATTTTTGAACAAATCTATTTCACCAATAGATGGATAACCTAATAGATAGTACCATTCTGGGTCAGAGTGAATCAGGGGGAAACAGTAATGAAAGGGTAATCCACATTTCCCAGATCTCCAGAACTGATACCCCACCATCAAATGCAGCTAACAGTCATACCCATTTTTTGAGAGGGTGAGGTCTAACCCTTCAGCAGGAGAATCGGTCAGCATATTCTAAACCCCACCAATAGAGTGGAAGGCCAAAGAGTACATCAGTCTAAACTGTGATAAAAACAACCAAGACGTGAATGCTAAAATAAAAGAATCTTTGAAGAAAAAGAATAGCTTGTCTTAGTAATTCAGGCATAATATTCTGGCATATTTTCTCTGTTGATTGTTTTATACTTTATAAGTCATCATGATTCTATTGGCACTAGATTAAAGATATTGTCTTTTTTTAGCTTCTCATCAATGTCTTGTGTTCACATCACAGATCCTGAGGCTACTGAATCTAAGAGGCCTATTTTACATGACTAGATCAATATCAACTGAACCCACAAGAGTCTGTGACTATTGATCCTCCATTTCTTAATAAAAGAATATGAATTCATTTGTTTTAACTTATGCATTTGTTTTGTTTTGTTGCTATTGTTTTTCTGATGAAACCAAATATTAAAAAACAACAAGAATCAAATCTGTTGACACTTAAAAGTAAATAAGTTTACAACCTAAGATTTCTGCAAAGAAGCATAAAAACATCTGTTAAGATCCTGAATGTTGTTTTTTTCCAATTAATTTTAATTTGTTAATTACATTAATATCTTTTTTAAGACAGTTTATATTCTTTTCACACTGATGTTGACCTTGACAGATTTAAACAGACAACCATTTTTTTTTAAATTTCCTCCAAACTTGGGAATTTAAATAAAAATTATTTAAAATGTATCAAAATGATAAAATTTTTAAATAAGGTGTAAGAAACTTAGCCTGTAATCTGATTTAGTCATAGAGGGCACTATTTACATAGCATGTCTTAGGCAAGAAATAACTTGTGGAGCCCATCCCACTTAAGATCTACTACTGGTTTGAATTCAGTTTTCTTTCTTCTAGGCCAAAGTTAAAGAACACAGTCTGCCCTACTATTTTCGCCATAGCTAGAGGGAAAATAGTTGGATTCAAACCTTTCCCAAGGGTATTAGCACTACATGAAATACAAACTGCCTTGTTCAGAATTTGAACTCAGATGGCAGAGTCCACTTCCTGTAATGATAACTGTTAGGCTAAGTGTGCCTCAAAAGGTGTAAAACAAAACCGCAATTAATTCCTAATAAACAAAAATGTCTTTGAAGAACTTGCTTTACAAACGACTCTATTAAGACATTTAATTTGATAAGATACAAGGAGGATAGCTTTATATTCTTGAATATGATGAATTTGCTTAGCAAAGAAAAGATGAAAAAACATCTACAAATAAAAATAAAATGAAAGTTTGCATTATACTGGATGCTGAAAATGGAATAGCTTGTATCATAGCCATATACCTTTTTTTCTGCTGGTAACCATTATTCATTTTGAACTAATGAGAAAAAAGGAAGCCCTATCACTTCTCTTTCAATATAGAGTGTATACCCTAAAGAAGGTAGGAGAATATATTGACTAAATATCTTTTGGAATGATAATTTTTCTCAGAATTATAGAGGATAAGCTAAAATCTAATTAATAGGCTGATGCAAAAGTTTTCAGCACTGTTTTAGCAAGATCTATTATTTATAAAAATTCATAGCATTATTATTCAGTCCGCAAAATATTTACCCTACTTTTCTATATCATGCCAAATAAAATGTATGAACAGATGAATTCCTTTATAAGTGATTCTAGTTTTGATTTGATTAATTTTTTGAGGAATCTTTGAATACATTCAACTCACTGGAATTTGTAAGAAGACAAGGAGTGTTAGAAAGAGAAAAACACGTCATAGCCGAAAGGTGACATGTCTCGAGTATATGCCAAGTGTACAAAAACTTTTCATTCTGACTCTTTGATTGTTTAGTGAGTCATATTTTTAACTTGAGGATGGGCATTGTGTTATACGATGAAAGTGGGAGATTTTACAAGTTTACAATTGCAATCACTCAAGGATAAGTTGATTGAAGAAATAATTAGAGAGTTTATTTCAAATGAAATACCATCCACAACTCAATTCCAGCAACGATAGGCCAAACAGAAAACAGGTCATATGCCAAATCAAAAGGAAATAGTTACAGTTTAAAAGCATAACAAATGTCACAGAAATACTTTTCCCAGGAGTCCGTTAGAAGGAAAGTCGTGACAACAAAGAAGCTAAAGGGAATTTAGTTGAAAAAATAAAATATAAAGAAAAACCAAAGTCATGTACTTCAAACACTCCAACTTAGCAAATTAGGCTGTTGATCCAAAAGATAGAATGTCAAGTGCTCCCACACTCCCTTAGATTTATCTTAGCTCTGATCACCTATTCCAATTACTAGCAGTCTGCAAAAGGTTTCCCATCTGCCTTGGAAACATACTCTGGTAGTAAAAATAATTAGGATTAAAAGAAAAACTTGTGTAATTGTTTTCTTTTTCTATTATGACATTGTTTCAAATCATAATGTGAAAAATATTTGAAGTAGCAATAAACTGATCACAATCAGTCAATAACAATCAGATTAAAAGACAGATTTTTTTTTCTTTTTAAATCAGTGATGAAGAAGATGTGAAGACTATCCAACAGTTAAGTTGTAATTGTCATGCAGCAAAATCATTTATGAACTCTTATTTAAGAAAAAAAAAGAAAAAAAAAAAAGAAAAAAAAAAGGGAGGAGGAGGATTATCTGCTGAAATGCATCATTTAAAAAAAAAATTCAATTGCTCACTCTTCAGTTGTACAGTAAAAATTTATTTCATTTCTGGCAATTCATAATAAAGAAATGACAAATTGAAAGCAGAGAAAAAACAAAATGAAGACATATAAAATGAAGGAGCTAAGTGATACCTTCTAATAAAGATGTTTTCTGTGTTGCATTAAAATGAATAGAGCAGAAGACACAAACAATTCACTGCATCTAAAACAAAAGACAATGAGTTTCACAATACACAGATCACATATTGAAAGTTTGCTTTTTAATTTCAAAGAAAAACATTTGCATATGCACATTGGTAAATACCAGAAGGCATCTCCAGTGATTTGAAAAGAGAAAAGAACAATTTTCTTCTAATCCTGTTACAGTAAATGCTGATAGAAATCTTAAAAGATCAAAAGACAAAATATAAGCCAAACATAAGAATTATTTGATCACCAAATATTTTTAAAATCTTAATTCAAAATTGACTGACAACTATTCTGCTTTTTACAGTTTTAGTAGGTGAGGTGAATTTTAACATTGTTGGTAGCAGTGAGACTATTTGAGTGGGGGGAGGGGACTAAAGTTTGAACAGTTATAGGAAGGTTTGCATCTTTAATAATCTTTTTATATTGATATTATTTTCTAAATGTTCTTTCTCATACAGTAAACCCAAACATTTTAACCAATGTGGAGTAAAATAATATTTTGAGTCTCTTGGGGATTAGGGGTCCTGAAACTTAAGTTTCATAGTAGATGCATCTTTGATTGTTAGAAGGAGTCCCCATAGCATAATGGTTAAAGTGTTGGACAGCAGCCTTGAAGTAAGAAAGTTCAAACACCAGTCACATAATTATGTCCCCCTTTTGGTCAAATACCTCCCAGCTATGGGGGTTAAATAGTATCACTGCTGTTCTTCAGCAAGGTTGACTTTGGCATTAAATAACCTATAAACATTGATATATTATAAAAGAAACCAAACCTGATAGCATTTGAACTCAGTACACTTAGACACTTTAAACTGATAGACTTCATTGAGATTCACAGCTTCTTTGACTTTAACAAATAAAATGCTTTGGTGATAGATAAAAGTTTCATAAAACTTTAAATTGGAGAAGTCTTTTTAAAGTAAATTCTACAGATCAATCTATATTCTGTGCCTATAAAATTAGGAAGAAAGTGATTATCATGTCAGGAATAAATATATAAATTATGGGGAGATTATAGATATTTATATCCCCAACACTTCCACTATGGGCACGATGTAACAAAGATCAATTTTTAAGCAGAGAGTTTTCCTTCTTCAAGACTAGTTGCCAAATCAATGTTAAATAAACCAGTCTACCCTACTATTTACCCATAGTTAGAAGATTTTAGTTTAGGTTATACATAAATTATACAATGAAACCATGCTACAAAGATTCTAAAAATAACTTAATCCCACCCATTTCATAACACTTTATGCAGTGGCAGCCACTGTACTAGTGTTACCTTTGGTAGCACTTAAAAATACCAAAAAACACAGTTTATGACTGAAAGAAAAAGTTGTCAGAGCAACTGTATCTCTTTCTCTCTCTCATACATATACACTGTATAAAGGCAATACATACACAAACAAGATAAATTGATGTCGGTAGCTAGAGACAAGAACAGAGTTATATTTATTTAATAGGAAAATACAGAAATAAATAACAAGTAGTTGACATGTTGCTAAATGACAAGATAGGATTACAAGATAATATCAAAAAATATTCAGAATTAAAAGCTATAAAAAGAAAAAAAAAACAAAAACAAAAATATCTGGGCACACACACACACACACACACACACACACAAATAAAAACATTTTAGTGCCAACCAAAAATTTTCTTTGCTTTTTTTTTTTAAAAACTCTTTGTCTGCAAGCAGAGCAAATGACAAAGATAACATTTTTTTTTCTTGTCTATATTGATAAAGAATATAAATATACATATTCTAAGAAATAAACAACCCCAACCAAAAAAAAACATCTAGTATTTAATGCCAATGCTTGTACTTAAATGTTTCTTCAATGCCCAATAAATTAGACTAATTTAGACTTTATATCTAATGAAATGACTGCACTAATGGCTGCTTATTTTGTATTTTTAAAGGAATTTCATTTCTGTTATATCCATATTCCATTTCAATTAGTAAGTCACATGCATTTTTGGAGAAGAATCCAATCAATAATGGTTGTCCTTCATAAAATATTTCCCTCAAACTTTTCTAGCTGAAATTTCATTCAACATTTTACCAATTCTAAAGTAACACAAACCTTTTTTGATTTATCAAATGTCATATCAACTCCTTACAGGTTATTTAATGCCAAAATTTGATTTGTAAATATTTGATTATAAGTATTCATATTTTCAAAGTTCCTTCAAAAACCTTTTTTGAACCAAATTTTGTCGATAGTAATAATTTGTTAGCACAGTTGTATGGTATCAAGTATTCCTATCTAATACAAATAATTTACAAGCAACTATTCCCATTCCCGAGCACCCATCATGTTTTCATAGTTTCATGTATTCTTATTCAGAATTAAAAGCTAAGTAAGATGACTGACCATAGTCGAGGGTGACCTGAAGGCTCCCTTTTCAATAGCTACTACACCAAGATGTTGGGAAGGGCACTACTCCTTTGCCTGTATTGCCCCACTTTACCCGTGATCCACACCTTATAATGCTGAGTGTTAAGCAAGGAGGCATCAAGTACCATTTTTTGAGTCTTTGGTATGACTCAACCTGGGATTGAACCCTGGTCTCCCGAGCCATTGGTGAACATTCTACTCAATGGTCCAGTTATTCAGAACTAATCATTCTTAAACAGATCTATTTGACCAATAAATGAGACTCTAACAAGTACAACCACTCTGAGTCAGAGTGGACCTGGGAGTAATAGCAATAACCATCTTTTTCTCATCTTTTTAAACTTTCTCTTTTAAAACTTCTTTCTCTTTAACTTTCTTTTTCTCTTAATAACTTTTTTCTATGTTTCTTTTAAATCTTCCCCTCACCTCTCTCCAATTCCTATTCCCAGATAAATTCTATTTTTCAACTTTTAATCCAGATCAGTTTTCTCATCTTTTTCAATTTCAAACATCCATAAACAAATATGGTAGCAGCAGAACCTGTAAAGACATCCACCAAACATGAAGAGATATTATAGAATTTACATTACAGACTGACCATCAAAGCCAGAGGTCACCAACCAATTTTAGGCCATCCCCCACTTTACTATTTCTGAAATTCTGATGTCACCCCCATCATAATATTTAATTCTTACATATTCAAAATTTTACTGCAATTCACATGAAGGAACCTTAAAAGACCATCAACTTGGTCTCTAAACAAGCCCCACCAGTGGGGCATGCACCCCACATTGGGAATTACTGATCTAAGTAAATAAATCTTTTCTAGATGGCAATATATTAATTTGCTTTTGGATTCGAGAACTTAAGTTGAGTGATAACACTAGAAAGTTGGTCTTCTTGAAAGCCTAAAATTGTTCAGCTGAGTTTTGGATTGTAGACTGTGTGTGTGAGTCCATCCAAACCCAATCCTACACTCTCAACCCTATATTCTAATAGTTTTGACATTCAAGATATTTTTTTTTTAATCAGACAATTGTCACATCTAACTTAGTGTTCTGTAGATGTTAGAGAAACTAGACCGAGAGTTATTTTGAGCTGAAGTAGATTATTAATACCATAGCAACCATGTGACACCTGTTGATTGCAGGGGTAAGGAATTAGAAGCAGTATTTTCAGGTGAAATAAATTATGAACTTGGTTTATCTTTTACAAGGGCAGCAAATAAAAGAAACATTAATGATGTTTTTGTTGGTTTTGCCTTTCGAGCAACTGTTATTTTTTCCTTAGTAACAGGATCTATAAGATACAAGCAATCTTAAAAACCAGTAATGACTAACAAAGCAAAGGAAAAATACACAAAGATATATATATATATATTATCATTATATCCAGGTTTTTATAACAGATTGTTATTTCTCACCAAATGAATGCTCACAGAATATGAAATACAAACATATGAACTGGTTTCCCACCTGTGCTGAAGATTTGCTATCTCAGGGGTTTTTTCAAAAGACTTTTAATTACTGTAGTCATTCAGCCATAACTGGCTGACCTACAACTAGTGCTTTAGCTTGACTCAGTCTGCTTTTTCTTATTTTTTCTTCTCTCTCTCTTCTTCCCCAGAAATTAGAGTCTTGTTCTCTTTATAACTTGGGTCTACCATATCACATTACATATATATGGTTGCTTTGTTTAATGGCATATTAACCTTTGTGGGTTATCTAATGCCAAAGCTATTCTTGTAGAACAGCAGTAACACTATTTAACCCATTGCTGGGGGGGAAGGGGGTTCATACCTTTCCCATGGGTATTAGTCCAAAGGTAAACATTATAGCTTGACTGAAGTTCAAACTTGCTTATTTCCACAGTCCCTCACTTGAGTCATCATGCCATAGGGACTCCCCCAATATATATATATATATATATATATATATATATATATATATAAATTGATAGCAAGGTAATCCAAGTGGACGGAGAGATTTATTGAGAAGTCGACACTATAGTGTTTTGGTTCTACTGAACCATCATCAGGACCATGAGGGGTGATATTAGCGATATTAAGTCAATGATGGATGTTTAAAACTGCAAAATACAAAAACCTCAGGGAAAATTTGTATAAGAAAAAGTAGCCCGTTTATATATATATATATATATATATATATATATATATATATATATACAGTTTTTATATTTACAGAGCAAAAACTATGCAAATAGAAAAGTTATCTACCTCTAAATTTACACAGTGTCAAGCATATAATATGCACACATAAAAGCAAATATATATTTAGTATAATACCAAGTGTATATATTTATGCATATACACATAGGTACATCAAAAAATCCATAGCCTGACAATGAAAAAAAAATATCCTTAATTTTTCATAATGAAAATTGATTATGCAATATAATCTCCTTTCTTATCAAACTTAATTCTTCTCCGTTAACCACAGTTAAGAAAAATTCATATAGAAAAAATTTTAGATCAAATTTTGACAAATAACTCAATCAGGTTAATAATCCTTACAATATATTACCAATCCACCCATATATTAAATGTTTGGAAGTGTTAATTCAAGATTTTTCAATAGTTAACCATATTCTTCCAAAGGAAAACCATCAAGTTTAGTAGTCAAGGTTAAAAGTGCAGTAAGGGTAACCTGAAGCCAAACCTTTTTTTAGACTATTTTTAGATGCAGGTATCATTGGGGAATAAGAAAAGTAAATACAGTGATTTTGGCTCATTTACAAAAACTTTTCTCATTCGAAAATGAGAAAAATAAGGTCTAAAAAGATTTGGCTTCAGATAACCCTCATCATTCTTTTAATTTACACAATAGAGGGTTGAAATGTACTGACATGACCTATTTCGAAAATATTACAACCACATCTTTTAATTTTATCTTTGTTATGGCAAATATAACGTCTTCATTTATGTAAGGTTAAATTTTCCTTAACCTTGTTGGCAGTGTTTAGAATACATTGACTGAATCCCCCGCAGAGGAGTAAGACCTCTGTCTTTAAAAAAAAAAAAAAATGTCCTGAGTCTGACACTTAACTAAATCTGATTGTTAGGCTCCAGTTCTAGAGATCTAGGGAGAGTAGAGTACCCTATTATTGCTATCACTCCCAGGTCCACTCTGACTAAGGAATGCGAGTACTTGTGAGGGTCTCATCAATGAGTCAAATAGATTTGTTTAAAAATTATATTTGCACAGCCTGTGAGCAAATAAATAAATAAAATAAAATAAAACGTCTAAATTAACAACTACACAAAAAATATAAGTATGAATGTAGAATAAAATAACCCGAGATGAGTTGGCATACCATTAAAACTAATAGATCAAGTTTTCCTTCAATAAATATTAGATCATTAACAACAGATTCATAGAAACAGTTGTTTTCCACTTTAGTTTTTACTAGAAAAGCAGATTTTGTCGTCAACTTCTCACTTTTTTTTTTATTATACATTAAAGTAACAGAAATAAAACAAATTAAAAGTAGAGTATTTACCAATAAGAATTTGAAATTCCATAGAAGCTAATTAAAGTCGTGATAGGCAGTATGATTTTCGTTTTTGCAATCAGTGTCATGGCAATATAAGCATAGATCAACAACTTTGATTTGCAGGTAGGTATCAAACCTTCATTTTCAAAATATTCTTTGATGTCAATTTATACATCAGCATATATGACATACACAAATACATAATGTAACTTGAATGATTGGTTGGTTGGGTTTTATGGGATATCAAACATTGTAGGTCATTTAATGCCAACTGCTCTTTATATATGTGTGTGTGTGTGTGTGTGTGATTTAGTTTGGTTGGGTTTTATGGGATATCAAACATTGTAGGTTATTTAATGCTAACTCCTCTTTATACATATACATTAAATATATACGATTTGGTTTGGTTGGGTTGTGTTTTATGGCATATCAACCCTTGTAGGTTATTTAATGCCAAATCCTCTTTATACATATATATTAAATATATATAACTTGGTTGGGTTAGGTTCTATGGCATCTCAACCCTTGTAGGTTTTTTAATGCCAAATCCTCTTTATACATATATATTAAATATATATGATTTGGTTGGGTTCGGTTCTATGGTTTCAAGTATTGTTATTTAAAATTAACAATTTAATCTAACATCAAGCATTTGTTTGCACATAGTCAAATGGATACACATGATTTCTAAGAGAAGAGTTTGAAGGTAATTTCATTTTTAAAAAGTTAGAGCTAATATGTTAGCACATAATTAAGTATTGCTATTGTCTGCACACAGTTAAAGGGTTTCAAGTATTGATATCTAACATTAATAATTCTATTGAACACTATTCATTCATTTGTACACAGTCCAAATGGTTCCATGCATTGCTACATAACAGTAACAATTTAATTTAATATCACTTATTTTTTTGTATACAGTTAAATGTCAGACAATTCTATTTGACCGATAGAGGGGACCCTATCAGGTATTGCCACTTTGGGTCAGAGTGGACCAGGGAGTAATGGCAATAAAGGGGTACTCCACACTTCTCATAGCTCAAGGACTGGAGCCTCACTAATAGAGATTGTTTGGTTGGTCTGATAGCATGTCAAACCTTGTTGGGTTATGTAATGCCAAAGACAGACCTTTTTTCCCCAAGCAATAATATGGTTTCAAGTATTCCTATTTAGTAATTATTTGGAAACAATTATAACTACAAGTGACTATTGTAAGAATATAAGTTGTACAAAATTATATGGTTTCAAGTATTCCTATTTAGTAATTATTTGGAAACAATTATAACTACAAGTGACTATTGTAAGAACATAAGTTGTACACAATTATATGGTTTCAAGTATTCCTATTTAGTAATTATTTGGAAACAATTATAACTACAAGTGACTATTGTAAGAACATAAGTTGTACACAATTATATGGTTTCAAGTATTCCTATTTAGTAATTATTTGGAAACAATTATAACTACAAGTGACTATTGTAAGAATATAAGTTGTACACAATTATATGGTTTCAAGTATTCCTATTTAGTAATTATTTGGAAACAATTATAACTACAAGTGACTATTGTAAGAACATAAGTTGTACACAATTATATGGTTTCAAGAGTTCTTAACTAATAATAATAATTTGCAAGCAATCATATTGTTTCAAGTAACCAGTCCTATTAAATAATGATAATAATCAATTGCTAAAAATCATATCTTAAATTAACGATTCCTATCAAATTGAAGTATCAATATTTAAAGAGAAAATATAGTTTAGAATAATCCTAGCATTATCTTAAGACATAGATGCAAAACAAAGTGGTTAGAGTGGGCCTGGGAGTAATGGCAACAAAGGAGTAACTCAAAACTCCTCAGAGATCTAGAACTGAAGCCTTACCACTGGATGCAGTTTAGTGTCATCACCAGGATATGAAAATACAATCATTAACAAGAAAATATATTTACAAAAAAATATAATCACAATTGTCATATCAATGTCATATTGCGTGTGTATATTTTATACACAAATATCAAATAAAATGTCTCCTATATGCATACATGTACATCTGCTGTACACAAATATATTCCTATTTTTCAAAAGAGATGAAGGAAGAGGAGGAGAGATTCCTTTTACATTTCTAAGATGCCAACAAAACTGATTCACTCATTCTTTTTTCTCTTTCATTGTTTTTCTTTCTTTTATCACTTCAATTTCAGAGGAAAATTAGCTTTTGCCAAAACGACATACAATGAAAGATTTGTCTACATTTTGCCAGAAATATTTAGGATTTAAACACACACACACACACACAAAATTAAGACAAAATGCAAAAAAAAAAAAACATGAATGTTTAAAGTCAAGATGAACCAAATATTAAGTTTACCAAATCTATAATATAAAAAGAATTAATAGTGAGTGGTGGAGAAGTGAAAGAGCAAGTCAATCAGATACACGAGTCGAGCAATCAACATCTTGCTATTTGATTTCTAATGGCTAGATAAAAATCAAAAAGACAGGAAAGAGATTACAATTTTACAAGAAAGATAATAAAAATCTACATGAAATTGCTTCTGCAAATCTTAGGTTAAGTTTATATATAATTTCTCTTTTTTATCAAATTTGTTTCTCTTTCAAAAAATTCCAGCAGTGTTCTTTAGCTTGGAAGTCCAATTCAACAGAACTGGGATTAAAATAAGAATTTTGCTTTCTACATCTTTCTAAAAGACATTAGCAATAATTGGAATGACAAGCCTGGTTCAAGTCAAAGAATACAGCCCTCTTATAAACACACAGCTCATATCAAAACAACAACTGGCATTAGCCATTACACTATTATTCATGTTAATAATTCTGGAAAGCTAAACTGGCCAATGCTCTTTATAGTCTATAAATATCCTGGGTTTTTGTTTTGTTTTGTTCTTTTAATTGTCTTCTAGACAGATTCAATCAGTTCATTGAGTCATAGTTTTTGAATTACAAGAGACAATGTCTAACATCCTGTCTACAATTCTAAACATCAATGAAATATTGGCTAAAATTATCTACAGAACTTGAAATTGAAATTCTTCAAGCATACCAGACATTAGAATCAATATTCAAGAATAAGTGGCATGGCTATTCAAACATTGGCTCAGGTACCATTCTTTGATTTCTACATTGGGAAATACACTTAACCCAATCTATGGGATCTAAGTGGACGTCAATATATCTATATAATTAAATCTATCTTTGAAATGTGGCAGAATCACTATATTTGCCAATTAATAAAATGCATGTTTTACCAGGGTATTCTTGGGGGTATGTATTAACCCAACCCCTCCATCAAAGACAGGATATAAGACAAAGTCAATTTTTAAGTAGAGTTTTCCTTCTCTTACAATACCAAAACTAAAGACCTCAATCTGCCCAACAAGTTGAGAGGAGAAGAGATAGATTAATGCTTTTCCCAAACACATTGGTATGAAGAGAAATGCAAATAGCTTCATACATGATTTGAACTTGGATTGTCATGTCCATTTCCTATGATGGTAACCATTGTGTGACCTGCCTCTATAGTGAGAGTAGGAGACTACTCAGTTCAATCAATCTTGACTCCTGATTGACTGGACGGTTAAAGCCTTTATTGTTTGGCTTCTTATCTATAATAAAACTGCCTTTAGCAGGGTCTAATATCTGTCTATGTTAGGTTTGTTTTTAGGATGGACGAAGCGTGTGGCTTTTAGGGTAGTATTTATAAAAACAATTCCATGATTAATAAATGCAAGAATTATTAACTTTTCAGCAGTGAGCATTATTACTTTAATAAATTCTTGTAATAAAACCAACCCTAGTAAATCTCAAGAACAAAAATTCTTACCAAATAAAGAATCTTCAATTATTTTGTGCCTTAGATAAGACACTAAACTGTATTTGATAGTGAGGCTCCCATTCTAAAGCTCTGGGGAGTGTAGAGTCACTGATCCCTTGCCATCATTCCCAGGTCCATTCAGACCCAAAGTGGTAGTACCAATCAGGGTCCCATCTATGGGTCAAATAGATCTGTTAGAGATAATATTTAATATGATTTTAAACTACATTTTTACTTAAAACATTAATATTACAACTAAGTATGTATTTACCTAATCCCTCCTTCATAAGCAGAATGTGACACAAGGTCAATTTTTAAGCAGAGTTTAAAAGTTGATTTGAAATTAATCTGCCTTATCAAGGCTAAAGAACCTAGTCTATGCTATTATTTACCCATAGCTGGGGTTTATTGTAACTAAGTAAAAAGTATTCAAGTATTTAAAATGATTGTGATGATAGACATTTGTACTTTACATAAGATCATAACTGTTAAACTGACTTTGACGTAAAATAGTCAAACAGAGGTTGACATTTCTCAAAATCAACCAAACTTTTTCCAGTTATTTCAATTGAACCTGTTGAAGGAATTGTTATTTTCTAATGATGCTAGTGATTTGGTTTCCAGCCAAAAAAAAAAAAAAAAAGAACCAAAAACAGGATTTGAAAAGCTGATTTTCAAAGCAAGCCAGTAGAATGTCCTCAATATGAAGACTGGCATAATACAATCCTCCTTACTCTGTCATTTAACAGCCATATTTAGCCATGTGCCAGGCTAAGTTTTGTAAATATCTATTCAACATGATTTTTCAGTCTAAACAGTAAATGTTTGAAAGTGTATAGCAACCATAGCAAGCCAAGCCTA
Organism: Sepioteuthis lessoniana; assembly: GCA_963585895.1. Taxonomy (NCBI): domain Eukaryota; kingdom Metazoa; phylum Mollusca; class Cephalopoda; order Myopsida; family Loliginidae; genus Sepioteuthis; species Sepioteuthis lessoniana. The sequence goes on from OY757930.1 coordinate 2,788,651, forward strand.
TAGACAAATCATAAACATGAAGCCAAGCCCAAATTAAACTAACAGTTTTCAAAAAGGAAATGATATTTCTAAACAAATCAGTTCATTAATTTTTCACCTAGTTCTAACAACTAAACAACTGAAGAATTCTAATAACAATTCATGTAATAATAAACAAGTTTTATACAAAAACCAGGTTAAGCCAATTATCCACACTTTAGTTATATTTTCCGTTGTCATATCATTTATAAATGTCCTACATCCTAGAGAGGCAGAGGGCTGCAGCAGCACCATATCTGTGATGCTACTGCAATTTCATAGCAAATTGTTTTTTTATGGAGTGGAACTGCTAGCCACATACCTTCGGATTAAGAATTCATTTTTTTCTTCTCTTAAATAGGTTTCATTACAAAGGCTAAAGAGACAAATTTGCCCCACTATTTATCTACAACAAAAGAAAAGGATTCATGCTTTTCCCAGTGGTATTAGCACAAAAATGAAATGCAAATAGCCTTGTCCAGGATTGAACTTGGCTTGCCAAGTTCATTCCTTCAGAAGATGACCATTAAGTGACACAACTCCAACTTTCTCAAATTATACCTAAAGTGCAAATAATTATTGAATCACCCAGCATATTACTAAGATCCTTTGCATTCTGTAATAATTATCAAGCAAGGTTAGCAGACCATACCTAGTGAGTTTGATTCTTATTGCGTGCACCATATTTCTGGCTTAGAAGTGTCGTTTTCTAATCTAAGCTTGGTTTGGCTCAGATTTCTAACATCTTTCTATCAAAGTGTTTGATCCACCCAAAAATGGAATATAGCTAGAGCAAATAAGCAGATGTCTCTCTCTCCTTGCAGTCCTTGTTTAAATACAGAACTGAATGTAAAGTCTAGTCAGCAAATAACTATTTTCATCTCTTCAACTACTCTCCCACCAGCATAATCTTACAAGTTAGTAATTTTTCTCAAATCTTAATTGTTCAGACAAGCTACATGTCCCTGTTCTTGTAATCCATGAGTTTCCAGTCAAAACTTGGTCTACTAAGTCTTTTGAATCTTATCAATATTTTCATAATCTTCCCCATTCTTGATCTAAGCTCCATACAAATGATTTTTTCTAAACAATAGTTGAAATGATTAACAAACTCCTCACTATGAATGCTTTCCAACTGCATATGACCTGGAGTTCTTTAATTCCAAGATCAATAAGTATCTTAATAGTCTTTCAATACCTGAATCCCTCCCCAATATTCATATTCCCATTTTCACTCACCAATAATTATTCCTATTTGTTTATGACACCCTATTGCCATATCATCATAACCCTTTACTGATTTGCAGCCAATTTGGCCTTGTTCAAAGTGAAAGAAAAAATACTAGGCTTATCTAAATACATTATAAAGCTAAATGGTGGTAGGAAGCTCATGTTGCACTAATTCATTAGGCAGGAATATGCTTGTCTTGAAAATCGGTTTCTGAAATCCTGCCTTTTGCTTGTACTAAAACATTAATCACTGCTACCAACAGAAAATGTACAACTATCTCGACTATAGGGAAAATTCCCATAAAGGAAAGAAAAACAACCATTAATCCCGAATGATTATTCATCTTCAATATCAGTAACAATATCACTTATAAAAAGTAAAACTTAGGTACCACCCTTTAATAAGTTATTAAGGTTGTATCATGTAATCTTACTCCTTCAATTCAATAATTAGACCCTTTCAAGAAATACCAATTCTGTATAGCAAATCATCTTAAAAAAGCTGAGATTGTTTTGGATTTAAAACATGACAAAACTGTCGTCATTGGAAAGCTGATAGAATTACAGTTCATATCAAGAAGCAATTTCTGTATAAATATAGTTGACCAGAAATAAAGCAGAGACTCAGAAATTCTGGTTGTTGACGGTAAAAATATAAAAGAAAAGACTAAGATCTTAACTAAAAAAACAGTTTTGGAATTGCAAAGGAAACTTATGTCATTGTAAAGTAATATTCTTTCTGAAATGTTAGCTTTTTAGAAACTAGTCTTAATGATCAATTACCACTGAATTGTGGGTTTGATCCTAAGTCCACCACACTTGAAGCCTTTTATACCCAATCTATGCTATGCTTGGAAAATAGATGATTTAAAACAGTTTTCAAATTACTAGAGAAATCTGTCATAATATCATTCTTCAAGTGTTTGTGTTTTCAATCTTTATGGTATCAGATCTGTTTAGTTAAGATGACATCATGCTAAAAGAATCCACCCAAATTTAAAAAGGGGAATCATTCCTGGAAAAATGAAACGAAAATCAAGCAGCTCATAACAGAAGAAAAAGAAAAAAGCACTGGCAGTAACCTTAAGACTGATAAAACCAAAGAAGAAGTTGCTTTAAATTACAAAATGGAAGATTTCAATCAAGAAATGTTTTTTTTCTTTTTCATTCAGTTTTACAGCATGTCAATCTATGTTGGGTTATTTTATGATTTGATTTCTTTGTTAAATGGTAATTCAACTTTTTGTGGGTTATTTAATGTCAGAATTTGATTCATTTGTTGATGTTTGATTATAATCATACGTTTTTAAACTGCCCTTTTTTTATTTGTTCATTATCATTTGTTTGTGCACTGTTTTAGGTCATTTTGTGCTGAAGTCAGTGTAACAATTATGCTCTCTAATTATATATAGTACAAATATGTATCTTTACAATCATTTTACATAGGTAAAAAATTCATACTCAGTGGCAATATCAAAAATAGATCTATTTGACCCATACGTGGTATTATCACAGTAGTAGGTCAGTGTAACATAAATGAAAGGGCGACTTCACATTCTCCAAAATTAAAGCCTCACTATTGGATGCTGTTTAGTGTCAAACTCAGGACACTTGTCATATATGGATAAAATATAGAATGATTTGAGACAGAAGGAATTTTTTTTTTTTTTTTTTTACAGATTTGGCTATTTATTGAATTTAGATTCTGTAAATATCTTAGAACAAATCAGATTAAAAGAGCAATATTCATTGACTTGTAACATATTTAAATTAGGTTTAATGGTGAGAAATTCACTTTTCAATTGCTACTGGTTCTTTGCAATCACTTCTTAAAATATCGGTATAGAATCACATGCCCTGATAGTTATTGGCAAATTATTTTATTCGTAAGGAAAAATGTTTTATTCTAAATATACCACAGGTTATTTGCGGTTTTATCTTCAATTCCCTGAAGATCAGAGACCAAAATCAAATAAGAAATTTCTTAAAGATATCTACGTTTGCAGAAACACAAAATGGAAGTGAATGGCTGGAAGCCATACAATGTCAACTCAAGTGGTGAAATGCTAGGATACATCTATGGTAACAATAATATGTAATTTATTTTTCACTTAAAACAACCAAACTCAAAAGTTGATCACTAACAGACATTAGTTTGTATAACCGACATTTTAAATTGGTATTAGCTTTTTCTTTGAACAAAAAGAAAAATACTAAGAATATTTCTTATTTCATTTATGCAATATAAAATATTTCCCAACAGTTGTGAATATATTCTATCTTTATATACTCAAATTGAAAAAAAGTGTTCAGAAACAGCTGTAAAATTTTCACAAAAAAATAAATTGACAAAAATATAATATATTATTTTAGAGTAGAAGATAAAAATACTGACAATATCTACAATTTTTACTGTTTTGGTTTTAAGTTATTAATCAGGGAAAATTTGGAACTACCATTTAATCTGAGCTTTTTTATGAAAATCATTATTTTCGGTTTAAAAAATATGTAAATTCTTTAACTTAGAAATTTTCTCATGTACTACTTCCACAATACTGAGAATAAGTCAAATTAGTACTGTAGTAGTATCCTATACACTCCCGGGACAAGAATGGACTAGCCCCAAATTTTTTTATTTAACTGACTTCTAGTTCTAATATTTTTGCAGCTATATTCTGTTTTGTTGAATAAAGCTTTGTACATTTACAGTTATTCTGACTTCTGTTTGATTCTACAACAATTTATTCAACAAAACAAAAGCATGGAAATCATATGGAAGCCAAAATGTATGGCTATAGAACCCAGTTCTTAGACATCTGCCAGAGATTACCGCCATTGACAAACTATCCAACTGAATTATATAGAAGATTTCAATGACAAAATACCCAACAAATACCAGGCCCTCCTGAGTTGTATAAGTTCTAGAGTATTTGACTATATCGAAGGATATACAGACTTTGAAGTTGCCATAGAAAAACTGGACGCCCTTTTCATAAAAACACCTAACAATGTATTTGCAAGATTTTTGTTGCCTACGAGACAACAGAAACCAGGAGAGACACTGGACGAATTCTTTTAAAAAATTAGAAAAATTGGAAGAAAAACTGCAATTTCAAAGAACATACTGTTGAGGAATGCAGTAATGAAGCTATGCGCGATGCTTCATCTCTGGCTTGAGCTCACATTCCATACAATAGCAGCTATTAGAAAATATAACCTTGGACTTACAAACAGCGTACACGCAAGCTTCTGCTCTGGATTTAGCATGACAAAATAATGAGTTGTATACTACTCTTGAAGCCCAATTGGCAACAATAGTCAAACCAGAGCCTCCAAAAGTAGTTTATGAACCTTCAGTCAAACATGAAGAACAAACTATGACCGGGGCTTACTAAGCTAAACGTAAATGCTTCTTTGATGGATTCCTTTATCATTCATAGGATTGCTGTCCCGCTTGTGTGGCAACTTGTAAAAAATGCTCAAAGAAAGGACATTATGCTCATGCATGTCAGCCCAAACCCTTATTGGCAACTATGACAGATCCTCATATACTGACCATGTGTACTAATGTACCACGGGAACTCCACTCCTCTGCAACATCGGTAATAATTAACAAAATTCAATTGAGTGCTCGTCTTGATTCCTGTAGTACTGATTGCTACATCAGCGACAGATTAGCATGAGATTTAAAGATGGAAATTCACTCCTCTAATAAAAGTATTCTCTTGGCTCAAAAAACTTTAAACACAATCTCAAGGGGATACATAGGTGTAAATTTACTTCTTTACCTTAACGGTCAGTCATATGTTGCTACCTGTCTTGGAGTCCTGAAAAATTTGTTCTGACATGATACTCGGCCAGGATTTTCTACACCACCATCAGAAAATAACATTTAAATACAGTGGGCCATTGCCCGAAATAACTGGACAATAATATTCATCAATTTTGTGTATTAAACACAGTGGAAATGGAAGAGCCTTCCCTATATCCTAATATATTACTGAGTCATAAACCTATTGTTGTAAAATCAAGGCACTTTAATAAGGAGGATCAATCTTTCATAAATCAAGAAATTCAGAAATTGCTTTCCAAAGGAATAATTGAAGAAAGCATCTCCCCTTGGCAAGTTCAACTAGTGGTGGTAAAGGATCCAACCAACCGTTAAAAAAAAAAAAAAAAAAAAAAAAAAAAAGAAGAAAGAATGTATGTAGATTACTCTCAAATAATAAAGCTATTAACAGAATCGGACGCCTACCCACTTCCAAGAATTGATAAAATGATCAATGACCTTGCTAAATATAAGTTTTTTTTTTTTTTTTATTCATTTGAACTTAAAAGTGACTATCACTAGATGCTGCTAAAAGTATCTGAAAGAAAATACACTGCTTTTGAGGCAAATGGTGGTTTGTTTCAGTTCTGTAAGATTCCGTTCAGGGTCAAAAACAGAACTGCTGTATTCTAGAGAGTTGTAGACAGAATAATCAAGAAAGAAAATTTATGCGGTGCTTTTCCCTATATAGATGACATTACTATTGCAGGATGTACACAGTCAGAACATGAGCAAAAAGTAAAAAAAATTCTTAGAGGCTATCGCAAAAGCAGATATTACCCTCAACAAATCAAAGTTCGTAACTTCAGTTTGGTCAATTAATATTTTACAATACCACATAAGTGGTGGAATTATTAAGCCTGACCCAGAAAGCTTTACACCCCTTAAAAGAACTACCACTTCCAAAAAACTCGAAATCAGCTAAAAGAGCACTTGGTATGTTTGCGTATTACGCGAAATGGATACATAACTTTTCTGACAAGATTCAACCACTAGTAGAAAACACAAATTTCCCACTTGAAACAAAAGTGCTTGAAGCATTTAAACTAATAAAACAAGAACTGAAGGTCGCCGCACTAAAACCAATTGACAAAAGTTTACCATTTGAGGTGGAAAGTGATATGTCAGGTGTAGACATTTCTGTTGCCCTAAACCAAGGTGGATGTCTAGTAGTGTTCATGTCTAAGACACTTCAAGAAAGCAAACTGAAGTATCATATTATAGAGAAGGAAGCCACAGCAATCATGGAGGCAGTTCAGAAGTAGAGTCCCTATTTGACACTCCAACATTTTACTCTGATTACTGATCAGAAATCAGTGGCTTTCATATTTTCTAACAAAAAAATGCACCAAAATTAAGGATGCTAAAATTCAAGATTTGTGGTTAGAACTCTCAACACTTAATTACACAATAAAATATCACCCTGGTGAGGAAAATGTAGTCCCTGACGCACTTAGCCATACATACACCTGTTCACTCATTAATTCTTCTACCTTTGTTGACCTTCACAATCAGCTATACACCCAGGAATTACACGACTCTTACACTTTATTAGAGAGAAAAAAACCTTCCTTTTTCTACAGGGTGGAACGATAAAATTGTCATTCTAAAGAAAACAACACTACAGCTTTATTTTAAAACCTTTATTGAAAAAAATCAATTCAGGTAATTTGATTATGTAGTAGAGCTGACATCTATTCAATGTAGCTGCCTTCAGCCTCAATCATCGCCTCAATATGGATCCAGAACTTTTCCACAAGCGACGGCAGGAGCTCAGCAAATACTCGGCAGATGGTGGCGATCAGGCTGACTTTGGTGTTGTGGGAGGTCATGTTGGTAATGTTCTCGATGTATGACCAAACGAAGTAGTCCAGCGAGTTCAGGTTGGGGGCCAGTGAGAGAAAGGTACGAAGTCATAGCACTCCTGAAGCCAAGCCTGGGTCTATTTGGACTTGTGGGCCAGCGCTGAGTCCTGCTGCCAAACCCAGGATCTGCCACCAGCCACCTGATTGTACCAGGGGATCACCACACCACTGGGGAGTTTCATCAATGATTGCCTGGACCTTTTCGATGAATTCCTTGGTCCGGGTCTTCCTGGCGGTGTCCTCCACCTTGGGCTTCCGCTCCACCACCTCCAAAGGGTCGTCCGATGCGTTGAGCTGCGCCCTCAAGAGTTGGACTGTCCGGATTTGCATTTTGAGGGTGCTGGCAATGATCCTGTTGTCATAACTTGGATCGGTAGAGTGCATGAGTTGTACAGTGACACATCTCTGATCTCGCTCATTGAACATTGTGTCACTTTCAGACATGATAGAAGGCTCCTATCACTCTTGGGATTTGTACACAACTGGCCAACTAGTAGACGGTCTGCAACAAAAAAGAAAACCGGTTTTCATTAAACGGAAATGGAATCATGTCGTCTCTTCTAGGGCGACAATTTTATCGTTCCACCCCGTAAAGAGGATGTAAAAAAGGTGTGTTCTTCATGCAGAATCTGTGCTGAGGTTAAACCTTGTTTCTATATTCCACCAGAAGGCACTCTTATCAACCAGGCCCATGGAAAAATTAAGTATTGACTTCAAAAGGCCTGTATCTTTTGTTACAAGCAATACGTATTTACTAGTAGTAATTGATGAATATTTGCGATTTCCATTTGTCTTTCCATGTCCAAACATGTACCCTACCATGATAAAAATGGACTTAGATAGGTCGTTCAGTTTGACTGGGATGCCCTGCTACATACACTCAGACAGAGGCGCGTCCTTCATGTTTAAAGAATTGAGAGACTACCTCGTTCAAAAAGGGGACACGATAAGTAAAACTACACCCTATCACCCAACTGGCAACGTACAAGTTGAATAATTTAATAGCACTATATGGAAGAGGATTCAGTTACCATTAGATCACGAAATTTAATTGAAAAATACTGGGAGTTAATACTCCCAGAAGTTCTACACTCTGCTAGATCATTGCTATGAACTTCTACAAATACTACCCCACATGAACGTTTCTTTTCATTCTCCCACAGTTCATCACATGGTATTTTTATCCCATCTTGGTTGATTTCACCAGAGCCCATGCTATAAAAAGATTTGTAAGAAATAAAAAAAACCGACCCTTACGTGGATCAGGTTGAACTTCTAAATAGCAATCCGACTTATACCAACATAAAATATCCCAGTGGAAGAAAGTCCACTGTATCTGTTTGTGATTTGGCCCCCTGCCCTGAAACAGAGTTACCACTGGAGTCTTCCACGATGGAACCAAATAAGAGTACCCCAGTTGTCTCCATACAAGAGGGTGACACAATGTCTAATGAAGATGTTGTGGGAGTTCAACAGCTTTGGAGATCTGAATGAACAAGAAAACCCCCAGATCGTTATGGATGGTAATACCAGTAACCATAGTCTTAAAAAAAAAAAAAAAAATTTCTGAAAATAAATAAATAAATAAAATGAACTCACATGTATATAAAAAAATATGGACGGTAATTTTTCTAGGAGAGAAGAATGCAGTAGTATCCTACACACTCCCTGGGCAAGAATGGACTAGCCCAAAATTTTTTATTTAACCAACTTCTTGTTCTATTATTTTTGCAACTATATTCTGTTTTCTTGAATAAAGATTAGTATATTTACAGTTTTTCTGATTTCTGCTTGATTCTATAACAAGTAGTATCAATATTCCTAAGCAGAAATAAATATACATTTCTGCATTTATTTTTATAAATTCTTGTCAAGCTAAATAAAAAATAATCTAAACTATAAGTTTGAATACATTCCTCTCATTGATTTAGAGTGTTGAGTGATGTCTCAAAATCTCATACTAATTTTTTCAAACTTGAATAGGTTCCTTATAGTTGAAACCCTGTGTCATATTAGGCTAGTAACACAATTATCGACATGTTGACAAGAGGATGGCTAGGAAGCTAGTTCAACAGGTGAGCTTGGTCCTCACTGGGTGCCCTATTATAGGCAAGCACTACACTAATCCCAGTTTGATCAATATTTACATCTTTTACTCATAATATGAATCACTTTATCCTTACGAATCCAGTCAGTTTAAAGTATACATTTTCATTTATAGACAGATCATTTTTTACTTATGACATCATGTTAAACATTTAGTGATACCTTTGATTTCTTTTTTGGTGGAGGAAGGGGCTCTAATCTCATCTCAAAAAAAAAAAAAAAAAAAAAAAAAAAACTCAAAATAAATGTACATTGCTCCAACCACCAATTTTTGACATTCAATAACACATAAGAAGTTGATAAAATTAAACAACTAAACCAAGTCAAATAAAATCTTTCTCTACTTTTTTTTTCTTTCTCTCTCTCCTCTATTATAATCAAACATTTAGAAATGAGTCAAATTTCAGCATTAAATAACCCATAAGGAGTTGATATGCCATCAACCAAACCAACTACCATATCTTGATATTTCAAATTCAACAAAGATTTTATAGCTACCTTCTCACCAATCCACATATTAATATTAAAGTTATTACAAAAAGATCCGATGTCAATTTACAATAATATATGAGCTTTATAAGTCTCCTTCACAAAGGTCAACTGAAAAGTTTATAGGCTGACCAAGTTACTCTCATGGAATATAACCAAATAAGGTTTTGTTTTTGTTTTTTAAACAGAGGCCCTATTACAGTTCATTCACTCAATCCATTGATGTTGCAGAACTTGGACGCCCCATTGATAAAAAAAAAAAAATATCAACAGTAGATACAACATTTCAACTGCCCTTCACCCACTTATATGAGAAAAAGACAATAATATGGGAAATTAAATTGACATGTTTCAAAATAAGAATATTTTCTTCTGAAACAAAATTTTCTTTCACAAAAACATTGAAGGCAGGGAATATACTGTAAAAACCTACAATATATCTACTGCCCTCACCTGTAGGATTTGTCAGGTTGTATAGGGCAATTAGTTGCAATAGCCAATAGCAATCAGTCGTGAAGATAGAAAGCTAAGAATTGCCGCAACTGAGAAATGGGAGCTATTTATGGTGCCTTGGAGCATCCCATTATGCACAAGTGGACGATTCAATTGCATGGGTCGTGGTCAGCTGCTTGTAAGGAAGTGAAAGTATTTCGTTATATAAACCAGCTTCAGTTTAGCATAGTAAGACTGCACTGAGCTATGATTTGCTTTATTTTTGTCTGCCAGCTGAACACTTTACAGAAGTATGTGTTATTGTTATTCTATATCACCAAATCATTATTGAAAGAATGTAGGACATAAAAAAAGACAAACAACAAATTTTTTTAAAATCATATAGGGTTCAGCTGATACAAGATAGATATTTTGAAAAAAAAAAAGAGAGAGAGAGAGAGAGAGAGAGAGAGAATTACTACACTTCTCTTCCCTTATCATGTACAGAATGTTTTTATAAAACAAAATTTCGTTTCTGAAGATACTATCCTTTTCTGTATCATCAAACTTTTCACATACTGTTGGATTGTTCCAAACTTTTACATAATTTTAATATATGTATTGAATTACTCTTTTTATGTACTGTCTTGTCAGTGGGACTTCTACTGACTGTATCCACTGCTGAGTGGTAAGACCCATTTCCTCCCACCTAAAAATAAGGGTGTCCTGAGTAAACTGCATAAATGATGAAGCTCCAATGCTGGAGATCTGAGAAGTGTAGAATATTCTTTCATTATCATTACTCCCAAGACCACTCTGACTCATTGGGGTAATACCAATCATTGTGTCCATCTACGGGTCAAATAGATCTTTTTAAAGATTATTGATATTCAGTAAGAATACTTGATGTCATATAACTGTAAATTATTAGGATTAAGAATAGTTACTTGAAGCTATAATTGTTATGGCTTCAAAACTGGGCCACTAGCCTAATGAGTGTTCGCCAATGGTCCGGGAGACCAAAATTTAATCTCAGGTTGTCATAACAAAGACTCAAAAAATGGTACTTGATGCCACCTTGCTTAATGCTCAGCATTATAAAGTAAGGATCAAGGATAAAGTGGAGCAATCCAGGAAATGGAGTAGCGCCCTCCCCTACACCTTGGTGTAGTAGCTATTGAAAAGGGAGCCTTCAGATTACCCTCAACTATGGTCTCCAACCCTACTTTTTTTTTTTAATAATTGTTTACTAAGGATTATTTTTAATAGTAACTTGAAATCATAACTGTATGCAAGCAAATGATTATTATTAATTAGAAATAATTACAATGTTCACCAATGGCCCTTGAGACCAGGGTTCAATCTCTAGTAGAGTCATACCAAAGACTCAAAAAATGGTACTTAATGCTGTCTTGCTTAACACTCAGTATTATAAGGTATGTATCAAGAGTAAAGTGGAGCAATCAAGGGATAAGAATTGTGCCCTCCTCTACACCTCGTAGTAGCTAATGAAAAGAGAGCCTTTGGATTGCCCTCGACTACTGTTGCCAACAACTTACTGAAGACAATACAATTGTATATGAATTATTAGGAATAATTGATATCATATAAGAAAGTTAAAAAAAAATCATAAAAAAACAATTAGACAGAATAATGTGAATATAAATATAAACTGAATGGGATTCCCAACCTTGTCGGCATAAAATAATACTCGATAGGTTGCCATGGCATAAAAATCAATTTGTCAATCAACTATATTTTTTTAAGGCAGAACTAAGTGACAGCAAGAAGTCTACTAAATTTTAACAAAATATTATAAAATTATTCAAATTGTAGAATGAAAACTCCTTTTTAAAAATGAAGGTATCCACTAACTTTTTCATATCTCTGTATACACTGTTTAATGAGATCAAAAGAAAATAGATTAGAACTCAATTCAAAACCAAAATTGTTATAATCATAGAGAGTTACATTGCCAAACTTCGAGAGAAAATATAAGACATCAATTGCAAATATTTTCACAACTGTTGATAGTTTACATAGCAAGGTGAAGTCAGAAGTCGGCAATTGTTTGGTTTGGTTAATGGCATATCAGTGTTCCCTTCATAAAAGAAGTCAAAAAAAAAAAAAAAAACTCAATGAAACAATTTAGTCAACCTGAAATTAAGTGTCTTAATTATTAAATATCAAATGTTGGTTATAAAGGTCATTGAAATTCAACATCAATTCCAAATAATAATTTGAAATGATTCCAACTGAAAAGATTTCAGTCTTAACTCTAACAATCTCAAAAAAAAAAAAAAAAAAAAAAAAAATTCTCTCTTATAAAATCACAGTCAATTAACAAAAGTGCTGTTTGCAGTTCATGAGGCAAAAAGTTAGGAAAGATAAAGAAATCCAGTTATATCATTAAATGAGATCAGCAGTCTAAAATTAAACTCACAAAGATGACTTTTTAAATTAAAACGCAAGAGAGACTTCATTGAGTCTTTCATAATAAAAAATATTTTGGGTGGGAAATGAGAAACAATTAAGATAAAATAAAGATTCTTGTTAAACATTATTAATTATACTTTAAGCTGTTTTATTTACAATTTTTTTTTCAATATTTTCCTCATCAATTTCTTTTTAATTTTATTCTATTTTAAAAGTATTTCCTAAAAGCACATATCAATGCTCATGCAATTTTTTTTTTTAAATAAATGACATGTTTTATTGATGTTAAAAAGAAAAAAAAGATACTAAAAGATATTTGTCAGATATCATTCTCCTGGCGTATGTTTGAAAAATGGGTCATTTGAAATCTTATGAATTGAAATAAAATAATAAAGTAAAAAAAAAAAAAGTTTGAAAAAAGATGAGAAGAACTTAAATAAGAAATAACCCATTAAAAATTGTATTTGTTGATTTATATCACATAAATTTACATGTCTTTATTTATATCACATATTTCTTGAAATTCTGAGGTTTGAATTCCTACACCTAAATTTACCTTGTATGATTTCTGCACAGGTAAACCAATGCTACAACATGCAGGAAAGTAAAAGTACAATGAGTATACAGGTGTAATGGGCTGAAAAGGCTAATATATATTAAAATCTGGCATCAGGATTGAGTACAAGGAGAAGTAGATTTATTCCTTTTTCAAAGACCTGAGTGACAAGAAATCATAAATAGCTTCAAACCAATATTTCAGTTTTGTTGATTAATTAATACTGATAATCAAGGTTCAATTCTAACTCCATGAGAGAACAAAAGGAAATTAACTTCCTAGTCACTGATTGTAAAAATGCAGAGCCATCTACATTTTTATAGAAATGTACATGAGACCATTGAACTGACATGTCATTTTGATTTTACCCACATACTTCAACCATCAATATTCTACATTGCACTGCAAATAGTATTTGAACCTTTGAAGGAATAACCCATGGAATTTCAGATCCAATAGGCTATTACAATCACACTTTTAAGATGAATTCCATGATTTAACTACTTTTCTTCACTAAAAGTTCATTTATTTTTCATAGCAACAACAGAACAATTTTAATGTCACCATTTATTTACATTTTTGATTAGACCTTTCCAGGTAAATCATTTTTCACTCTGAGATGAGGGTGAATCAATATCTTCATAACCTAATACATAGTCATTAGGTAAATTTTGATGACATTTTCCTTGGATAATGTTAAGTCTATGAGGTTCATATTTCTAACTGAATTAACTGCAGAGACAATTAAGTTGATTATATTTAAAAAAAAAAAAAAATTCGTGTGTGAAATAAATGCTTCTAATTCGGCTGCAGACATTATATATTTAGTATTAGACAAAAAAAAATGACTAAAAAAACTGAACCATTACTTATTCTAGTCACAAATTTCAATGAAATTTCAAACTTAGAAGTGATTATTTTCCCTGATTATTGTAGTCAAAAAAGTTCCCTTAGTTGTAGTAAAAAGTCATCATTTTCTAAAAAAAGGAAAATTCTCACAAATACCAAATAATAGAAAATTCAGAATTTTCTTTTCCTTGATTTGATATCCTAATTTGTGATTAGTCCTTTAGAAATGACCTGTAAGCAGTTGTCTTAAATAAAAACATCCCATTGTGGTATACAATGATAGTGGCCTATCACTTGATATCCTAATTTGTGATTAGTCCTTTACAAATAACTTGTAAGCAGTTGTCTGGATTTGAAAAACGTCGCATTGTGGTATACAATGATAGTGGCCTATCACTTGATATCCTAATTTGTGATTAGTCCTTTACAAATAACTTGTAAGCAGTTGTCTGGATTTGAAAAACGTCGCATTGTGGTATACAATGATAGTGGCCTATCACTTGATATCCTAATTTGTGATTAGTCCTTTACAAATGACTTGTAAGCAGTTGTCTGGATTTGAAAAACGTCGCATTGTGGTATACAATGATAGTGGCATATCACTTGATATCCTAATTTGTGATTAGTCCTTTACAAATGACTCGTAAGCAGTTGTCTGGATTTGAAAAACGTCCCATTGTGGTATACAATGATAGTAGCCTTTGATTTGATATCCTAATTTCTGATTAGTCCTTAACTAATGAGTTGTAAGCAATTGTCTTAGTTTGAAAAAGGTCAAATTGTGGATAGTGGCCAATCAACTTGATGATATTGCAAAGAAATTAAATCGCCATCGTTCTATCAATTGACGTGTTCCTTAAAAATTAAAAGAAAACTGGAAATTATCATCAAAAAGAAGGTTGTGGCTGCAGAAGAAAAACCAGTGCATTTGAAGACAGTAAAATTGTTAGAGCAGCGAAATGACAGTACACTGCAACATGACAACATTTCTAAGTTGAAATTAATCTAATTTTAAAGCGAGCTGCTAGTATTTTTGTACACTACAAAATATATATATATATATATATATATATATACATGCACACATACAAAAAGAACAAAGCAGTAGCTTTTAAAAGGATTATTGTAACATTGAACATTAGATTATTGTCCCCCTTCATTTTTGATGCATAACTTTTGATTATCCGTGGCTTTAAAGTTTTATGCCCCATTTAGAATTGATAAATCAAATAACACCAACAAATGAATATACACAGTCAGAAAATCAGAGGCTGTTTTAATGAAATTATCGAATAATCACAGACAGGAATTATAGTTTCTAAATAAATATTATATTTTCAATGTTTATTACTATTATATTACTTTTCTAATAACATCACATTTGATCAAATAGATTCTTGAACAGAAAGAAAAATTTGATTAGAAAAAAATGGGAAGTAGAAACAGCAAGTAATTTGATATTATACCATCAGGCCATTCAATGGCTACTGACACCATCAAAAGAAACTTGTCTAGAGTTCAAAGATGAAATATTTTTATTATTTCATGTTTTTTTGTTTTATTTTTTTACTACTAACTTCATCTTTGTTTTAACATTTTAGCCAAAATGCTCTTTGGATTTTCTCAGGGATATGCTACATCCAATGATGTTTATAAGTTGTTGACTATTTTTTCTTTTACTTCTTTCTTTTCATCTCAACTAGAAAGATCACAGTTCGACAGAATAATACTGTTAAGTTTATCCATTCTTGAATGTTAAAATTATTCAACTGATTTTGTTTGATTCAAATCCAGTAATTCTATTAAACTGTACAATTGAAGTGAAAATGAAAGAGACAAAATATCGACTTTTAGGCTTTCATTGACACTTCATATAAGAGATTCACTGTTTTCATATTGTATTAAAATCTATATTTAAGTAGATGATATCTTCATACTCAATAAGAATATGTACAAATACTTATGATGATTCTAAGTAAATCTCTTTATCATCCAGTACAAAATATATAAATTCCAAAAATGAGGATTTATATCATTTCCAATTGTTTTCGAAGGTTTGGAGATGAATATTATTCTATGTATTTTTTAGACTATTGACTTCATCTTTATTGGTTTTAATACAATGTTTGAGCCAATATGCTCTTTGACCTTTTTTAGGGATATGTTGCATCCAGTGATCTTTAGAAATAGCTTAGTATTTTTTTCTTTTCATCTTCCTCCTCCTCATCAGTAGCCCAACAAGAAAGATCACGATTGAACATAATTACAGGACTGAGTATTGATTAAAGTAACGAAAAGGAAGATAAGAAAAAGTATCAAGATAAAAGTCTAAGTTGATACTGAAATTAACTTAATGCGTTATCTTCATCCTTGTAGTTTTTAACACAAGGTTTCATTTAATATGTCCTTTGACCTTTCTTGCATTGCCTCAAATTCTGAGTTGATATTCATTATCCCATCTATTTTTCAGAGGATCATTTTCATCATTTTTAATATAACATTTCTGCCAATATGTTCTTTGGCTCAAAATGATGAACGTAATTCATTTCCCACAGTCACAATATCAAGTACCAGGATCTCATGTTAGTAAATTTTCAGACAATTTAGAGAAGACTTAACTCTTCTACCTTTCCATTTCCAAAAAGAAAAAAAGGAATTAACAGTCAGGGAATTGACAGGCAAAGTTCAGAGTTGATATTCTTTATCCCATCTATTTTTCAGAGGATCGTCTTTATCATTTTTAATATAACATTTCTGCCAATACGTTCTTTGGCATAGAATAATGAACATAATTCATTTCCAAAAAAGGAATTAACAGTCAGTGAATTAACTGCCAAAGTTCTACTACTTATAAATTAAAGTGATATTTTGGTAAGGGGTAACGAATAAAAAATGATTGCTAAAAACCAACAAATGCATCACCCTGTTGACTGGACCTAAAATATGCTGAGAGCACCCTCACCAGTCGGGTAAGATACAAGCCTCCCCCAGAAAAATGGTCTTCAAGATATTGTAAGGAGAAAAGAATAAAAGGTGATTGATAAAAACCACAGGATGCATCGCCCTTTTAACAGGACTTAGAATAAACTGACTCCAACTTCTGCAGTGGAGTAAGACACCCCCTACCTTCGTCTTAAATACGCATTCTAGATATTGCAAGGAAAAAAAGAATGAGAAGTGATTGTTAAAAACCACAAGATGCATCACCCTTTTAACTGGACTTAGAATAAGCTGACTGCACCCTCTGCAATGGGGTAAGACATCCCTCCCCACAAAAAAAAAAAAAAAAAAAAAAAAAAAAAAGGTTTTTTTACATATGACACCATATCTGATACTCCAGCACTGGAGGTCCAGAGTGTGTTAAGTATCCGTTTATTGATATCAATCCCAGGTCCCATTTGACCTGAAATGTTAGAATTCTATCAATGGGTCAAATAGATCTGCTTGAAAATTATAGGTATAGGATAGGAATACATGAAACTATATAACTGTGCGCAAACAAATGATTTTCATTATTAAATGAGAATAGTTGCTTGAAGCTATATTGTAGAAATTATTAGTATTAGATAAGAATACTTGATATCTAATAACTGTGGACAAACAAAAGATTATAGACAAAAAAGTGATAGTTTCTGTTTTAATGCAATGGAACATTGAAAATATAAACTAAGTAAAGGTGGTCACTGTTGTCGAGGGCAACCCAAAGGCTCCCTTTTCAATAGCTACAACACCGAGGCGTAGGGGAGGGTGCTACTCCATTCCCTGGATTGCTGCACTTTACTCTTGATCCGTACCTTATACTGCTGAGTGTTAAGCAAGGCCACATCAAGTACCACTTTTGGAGTTTTTGGTATGACTCAATCTGGGATTGAGCCTTGGTCTCCCGGACCATGGGCAAACACTCTACTCATTAGGCCAATGAAACAGTTACAATCAAATATTTACAAATAAATCAAATTACAACATTAAATAATCTATAAGTTGCTATGCCATAAAACAACCCAAATCATTGAATGTAACATGTACCCGTTGAAGAGTAGAGAAGATATCAACTGAAATATATTTTAAAAAAAAAAAAATCACTAGCCTGAAAAAAGGATTAATTAATTATTAGGATATTTAATACAAAAGCAAAAAGATCTTTTAATTTAGATCGAAAGTGGGATTGTTATGAAGTCTTTTGGGATATTTTTTCACTATATATCAAAATTTTTTTATAGAAGAGTCAATGAATTGTTTGAATAAAATAAAAAGAAAAATATTACTTTTATTTGGAGTAAAATAACTTTGATATTTCTAAAATCCTAGATTGAAATCAGCATAAGAAAGACTCAAATAGGGATTTATTGATTTGAGGTTTATATCAAATAAACTAGAGATTTATCAGAAAAATTAAAAAGACAAAATCATTAAAACATCATCAATATCAAACTAATTAAAGAAATAAAAGAGTATAAAATTAAAATTATTTCAATACAAACAATTGTTCTTTCAAGTGAATAATTCTTTTTTGCTTAACTAATAATTTTCCAAATTAAAATTAATTATTACCATATTTCATGAATATATAAATTAGATATGAGGCAACACTTGATCTTGTTTAGTTAAAGGAAGACTTTAAAAAAAAAAAAAATTTAACAGGATTTTTAAATTGCATGGTTGTTAGTTCAAAATTATTTTCTTTAACACAAAAGTTTTGTGGAGGGAAAGGATAGTCTCCATGGTCTAATTGTAAACATGCTGAATTGGTTGATTTGTTGGGTTTTATGGCATATCAACCTCTTATGGGTTATTTCATGCCAAATCCTGTTTATACATATATATCAAATATATATGAATTCTAAGCGCATAATTTGTAGTTTAACAAACCAGAGTTCACTTGTTTGCACACAGTAATACTTGAAGCTATTTTACCTAACACCAAAACTTCTATCTAATGTCAGTAATTTGTTTCCAGTGGTAAGTGATTACGAGAATTGAAAATACATCAGTCTACATTTTTGATAGGAGGCCAGTTCTTTTTAGAAAGTTCAATATCTGCTTAGGGTCTATTATTCTAAATTGTTCATTCATATTGTCAACATTATAAAACCTTCGTCAAATGTTGGTTAGTTTTGTGCATTCAATCAAGATGTGTTTTATAGTGTACTGGTTTCCACATGAACATTTAGGGGGAGGCTCATCTTTTAGAATGAAGGAGTGAGTTAATCTAGTATGTCCAATGCATAGTTGGGCAAGAGTGGTTTCTGCTCTTCTTTTAAAATGGGCTATACTTGGAAGAGCTTGTTGTGTGTGGGCTCCCCCCCCCCATAATTGTTGCCATTTCTTTGTAATTATTTGCTTGATTTTCAGTTTGAGGTCAGTATATGGCATTTTTGATATTTTATTGGGCACCATATTGAGAGCAGCTTTAGCTAATGAATTTGCTTTATCGTTTCCCAAGATTCCTATATGGCTTGGGATCCAGCAGAATATCACCTTTCTGCTATAGTTCATCGAATTGAGTTTGTTTAGAAGTTTGACAATGAATGGATTATCAAGTTTTGTATTTCTAAGAGATTGTAGAACAGAAATGGAGTCTGAATGAATGATGAACTTTTCTTTGTTGCTTGGTGAAATTAGTTTAAGTGCCAAATTTATTGCACAGATTTCAGCAGAAAATATGGAGGCCTCTTTTAGGAGGTGTTTTTTCAAGGTTTTCTAGTGGAGAACTGCTTCACATCCTGTTCCATTGTTGCTTTTGGAGCCATCCGTGAAAATGTGTAAGTGAGTGGGATATCTCTCCTGAATGATGTTTAGTTTCTCTTAGTAAGTTAGGGGATGAGTTTTATTTTTAGGGAGCTTGTTTAAATCAAGGATAACCACAGGTTGCTTTAGTAGCCAAGGAGGAGAGCTTAGTTGTATGGTGTTTCATATGAAGACGGAATAATTTTATGGTCTTTCCTCTCAGCTCAAATAGTTGGTTGGTTGGGTTTTATGGCATATCAAACTTTGTAGGTTTTTAAATCCAAATCCATTTTTATGTAAATAATCAGTTCTATTTCAAACAATTCAGTTTAGCATGAGTACAAAGTTTGTCAAATACATTTCTATTTCAAGCTATTCAGTTTAATCAAACAGTTCTATTTCAACTAATTAAGTTTAGTATAAGTACAGATTTTGTTTACACAGTTAAATGTCAAAACAGCTCTATATATAACAATTCAGTTTAGTGTAAGTACAGTTTCAATGTCAAAAAACCGTTCCATTTCAAACAATTCAATTTGGCATAAGTACGCAGTTTAAACGTAAGTACTGTTTAATTGTCAAAAACATTTGTATTTTAAGCTATTCCGTTTAGTCAAACAGTTCTAATTTAAACAATTCAGTTTAGTGTAAGTATGCAGTTAGTTTTATTTAACCCATAGATAGGGCCCTATCAGGTGCTACCATTCTGACCAGAGTGAACCAGGGAGCAATGGCAATGAAGGGGTGCTCCACATTCCCCAAAGCTGCAGCATCACTGGAGCCTCACCATCAGATTGTTTAGTTTATCCAGGACACTCATTTGGAGGGTTGGTCTTACCCTTCTGCAGAGGTGCAGTCGGTGTATTCTACAGCCCCAGCTGACAGGGCAATCTGCTCAAATTGGTTTTGCAGTTTGGGATTGAAAGTGCAGTCATAAGCCGGATTGGATGGTAGTGATTTCAGTTTACTGTAGTATTGTAGACCTAATTTTGTGAATCTTAGTTTTAGAGGTGGTTCATAGGCTTCAGAATAAAGGCTCTCCACTGGGGATGTTCTAAAAGCCCCTAAAATGAGTCTCAATCCCTCATGGTGGACTGTCTGTAATGATTTGAGGTAGGATTTACTGGTTGCTCTGTATATGAAACAGCCATAGTCAATTTGTGAGCAGATTAAGATTCCATATAATTTCAGCAAGGTGAGTTGGTCAGCACCCCAGTTTTTGTGGGCTATTACACAAAGGAGTTTTAATGTTTTGCTATATTTCTCTTTTAAATATTGAATGTGTGGAATGAAAGAGAGCTTTTTAATCAAAAATACTGCTGAGGATTTGTACTGGTCAACGACTGGCATTTCTGATCCGTTCAGATTTAATGTAAGGTTGTTATGCATTTTTCTTAATTGACAAAAATGTTTTGTTTTGGAAATTTTAAAGCTGTTTATCATTGCCTATTTGTTTATTTTGTTGATACCCTGTTGCAGTTAACGTTCTGCTGTACATATATTTGAATGTAGAGGTGATGCAGAAGTCATCAACGAACAAATACGTATCAACTCCAGGATTCAGGTAATTGGTGATGCCATTAATTTTTATGTTGAAGAGGGTTACTGATAGTATACTCCCCTGAGGGACTCCCACTTCTTGATTTTGGATGTTTGATAGGGTGAACCAATACGGACTCTGAATTTCCTGTCCAAAATAAGAGCTTTGATTAAGTTTGGAAGTCTGCCTTTCAATCCCATGTTGTGTAGGCCAGTCATGATACCATTCCTCCAAGTAGTCTCGTATGCCTTCTCTAGGTCCAAGAATATTACTACAAGATGTTGTTTTTGTATAATTGCCTCTCGTATGAAGGTTTCTAATCTGACCACATGATCCATTGTTAATCTTCAGGTCCTAAAGCCACATTGGAAGTTGGTAAAAAGATTATTGGATTCTATGAACCAAACTAGCCTTTTATTGACCATTCATTCCATGGTCTTACACAGGCAGCTTGTTAAAGCTATTGGGCGATAGTTTGATGCGTAAAGATTATTCTTTCCAGGTTTAGGTATTGTGATGATGGTAGCTAGTTTCCATGATTCTGGGAGTTTGCTATTTTTCCAAATGTCATTTAATGCAGTAAGTAAGTATTCTAAGAATTATGAAGGTAATTGTCTGAGAAAGTCGTACTGAATTTTATCTGGGTCGACTGCGATGTACTGAGATTTTTGGATGGCTTCTTTTAGTTCCGATAATGAAAAGAGTTTGTTATAGCTTTCAGTGATGCCTGATTTAAAATTAAGCTTTTATTTTTTTTTTTTTCAGTTCTTTGTATTTGTGAAATTCTGTGTTGGAGTTTGTGGAAGAGGAATTTGCTGAGAAGGTCTCAGCTAGAGTGTTGGCAATATCTTGGGTGACTTGGGTATTATTTTTAATGAGGTGTTTGAGTGGAGTAGACTGATTTTTGCCAGAAATTTTGTGGATCATTTTCCAGACTGTGTTTGTTTTGGTGGATGAATTAAGTTTATTTACGTAATTTTGCCAACTGATCTTTTTAGCTTGTTTAATGATTTTCCTTGTCTTTGCTCAGAGAAGTTTAAAAGAGTTTAGATTGCTTGTTAAGGGTTCTTTTTTGAATTTGCGGAGGGCAGCATTTCGTAGTCTGGTTGCTATTTTGCACTCATTGTAAAACCAGGGTATGTTGCGTCTGTTTGAGGCTGAGATTTTTGGTATGGTTTCATTTGCTATCGCAATTAATGTTTCAGTGAAATGCTTTATTAGAACTGTGCTATTTGGGTCTTGAACCAGCCTTCTATTGCATAAATTTTAAATTGTTGCTAGTCGGCCTTATTTGTTTTCCAGCAGGGAGAGGTGTGTTGTTGTCATGAATAGGTTGTGTGATTTTCAGTCTTATGGGGAAGTGGTCACTGCCACAAGGATCGTCATGAACCTTCCATGTATAATCCATGTAGCTTGAAGGATCAGATAGAATGATGTCGATAGCTGAGTATGAACCAGTAGATGGATTGAGATAAGTTGGAGATTTGTTATTTAAGATAGAGATTGTTGCTATTGATTACCTTCTCCCTTTTTGTTGGTTTTTAGGCACCCCCATATAGTATTGTGACTGTTAAAGTCACCTAGTAATATGTGGGGTTTAGGAATTTCTTCTATTAGTTTTTCAAGTTTTTTGTCATTTATGGGATCATGTGGAAGTATATAAATGGAGCAGATATTTACTGGTTTGTGAAGTGTAGTTTTCATAGCAATCACTTGGAGTTCACTGTCAATGTTGATTTGCTGTTAGGGTATGTCCTTCCTAACGAGGATAGAGACACCTCCAGAAATTCTGTGTCCATCTTTGTATAAGTGGTTTCATGACTGAAAGTGTTTTATGCTCAACTGGTTCTTATCTTTGAGGAATGTTTCTTGAAGACATACTACTTTGGAGATATATTTATTTAGGAGTAATAGCAGTTCTTCGTAATTAGGTCTAACTCTTCTACAATTCCATTGTAATATTTTGTTAGACATTTTTTATTGTATTTAATCCAGACAGTTCCACAGAGTTATTTGGTGGTTCGTTATTAGTCCTTTGCTCCGGGTTGTTTCTTGGTTTATTCTTTTGGGTTTTAGGTTTAGTTAATTGGGGGCTGCTCTCTGTTTCCATCTTTTCTAATATTCTGAATTTATTCATTATTTCTGTATTTTCTGTTTCTTGTACTTTTGGCTTTGGTGTAGGTTTTTGTTTGTCTTTAAATGTTTTTTTTTATTTGGAAAGGAGTCTGTAGAAGCGGGAAGTTGTATTAGGGATCTTTCGTCTTTGATCTAATTTTAGATTTTGTCACAGGGTGTTTTATTCGGCCATGTGTTTGGTGTAATTGCTATTTTCTCCACAGTATCAGTTTTCCCCAATTGGATCTGTGTTTGGGCGGATGATTCCTCTGTTTTCGGCAAGATCCACAGATGTAGTTGTTATATCTGCAGCTCTGGTGGTATCAAGCAAGGCTTTGAATTTACAGATGAAGCTTTCCCAATCACCTGGCTCCAATTGGACTAAGGTTTTAACAATCATCTCATACTTGTTGTATGGAGATTTGTTACACTGAACAGCTTGGGAATATGTAGTGGTCTTAGAGCCTCCTACTAATTTATGAGCTTCATAGTAAGGAATATTATTCTGGTGTTTTACTGTTAATATTTCCTTCTCTTGCTTCCAACTCACACTAGATTTTGCGTACATCAGATGATCACCGCCACAATTACAAGTATTTTTGGGGTGTTAAAATTCATTATATATATATATATATTCATCTCTATTGTTTTCCCTTCTTTTTTAATTGATACTTTTTTTACTTCAGTCACACCTTGCTTTTTTTAGCTCTCTTTTTTTTTGGTGCATAAAGAGAGTTCTTTACTGCTCACAACCCCTTTACTTACGTCCAGGGATTTGTGAGGGTAAGTTTTGACACACAGGTACTACCAATGTGGATCAAAGTAAACCTGGAAGTAATGGCAATAAAGGGGTACTCTCCAGAGCTCCTGAACTGGAGTCTCAATACCAGATGTAATTTAGTGTCATACTCAGGATACTTTTTTTTAGGGGGTACTATTCTGTAAAGGATAGAGTCAGTGTATCAAGCTCCAACAACAGGGCAAACTCTACCTAAAAGAGTTGGAAACTAATCAGGTGATATATATATATATATATGTGGGGTTTGAGGGTTTTTAGGTAGTCAGGCGCTAAGGGCAAGGCTGTGTTGCCGTAAGATATCTGACTCCATATTTTGGTTATATTATTTTACCCCACGTTGACTGGCTGGAGCAATGCCTTGCCCAAAGAAAGTCCAAAAGATATATACAACAAGAAAAGATAGAAACAGATAAGAGACGAAAACATTTCTTCCATACTTTCCTTTATTTACTTGGTGAATGGATGAACCAACGCTACGTCCCAAGACGCAACGTGGTGCCCAAAAACACCAGATAGTAAAATCGGTGTTGTCGGTTCGACGTCACTACCCGAAAAGGAGGTCGGTTCACAGAAAACCCAAGTATTTATCTCTCTTCACCGGCTCCAAATTCGCCACTCCAAAATCCTTCTAATTTTGGCGTGACCGCTTCCCATTGGCTACTTTACATTTTATCATTTTTCTTTTTTCTGATTTTAACCGGATGGATGCGTGGAGCCTTATGCATGGCGACGCGTTTATACATTTTGTATCTGGCAGCCGACGAGTCAATATCCGGTTGGGAGTTTTATTGTTAATTCCTAAATCCCCACATATATATATATACACACACATACCCATACAATTTTCTATCTAATTTGAATCTGAATAATTTTGTGGGGTCTGTATTCATGCCAAACATTTTTTAATCATCTGAATTCTCACTATAACAAAGATAATGATGAAATTCTAAGAAACTTTCACTCCTTCCGAAATAGAAGTATCAATATCATCATGGGTCACTGTTACATAAGGAACCAATTGGTTCTCAAGAGATTAAATAACATTTTAAAACATCTCATAAACAATATTTTCAGACAAAATTAATGCCAGCAATAGAGATTTTCTTTTAATACATAAAACTATTTTCAAAGATTTTGGCTTCGATTCAGTTGGTTATATTAACAAATAAAAATGTTTGGAAATGATAATTCTTCATAGATTATTTTATATTTTTGAGGGGTGGGAGTTGGATGTGGTATTGAAGTAATATAAAAATACAAATTTATTCACTCCTCTTAAATAGATATTATAGACGTCAGTTATAAGCAAGTTCAAGATACTTGCTCATAGGTTGATTAAAGAACAAAAATATCTTTACCTCACAAATAACAGAACGTGTTTCATTGATATTTAATTAAAAACTCCTGGAGGTTGATTTAGAAGGGAAATATTTTGCTTGGAAGCTGTCAAGGCATGAAAGTTATTTATAAATAGAAGGCCAAGGTACAAGAAGTTGTCTCAAGGCAAGATAAAACAAAACAAAAAAAAAGACAATATTAGCCAAGAGTGTTATGGTCATCTCATGACTGACCAGTCACATTCTGAAAACAAACATATGATACAATGCAATAAAAACAGCCTGCAAACTAATTAATTAGCTTTCAAGATTTGTTAGGATATCCAAACAAACTGACAATATAAACTAACAATAGAGTTGGCAAACTGTCTTCCATTTTGAAAATATAAAGGACATCAAAAGAAAATCAGAATGGCATCTACTGATGTACCCCACCCTAACAACAACAAAAAACAACAATGATTCAAATTTCTATGTACAAAGTGGACATTCAGAGTAAAGAAAATGTATTTTTAAATTTTGGGTGAATTTGTTGTACTTTATGATTGCTTAGTTGATTTTAACAGCATGTCAACCCACCTAGGTTTATTTTTTTCCAAGAAGTTAGGGAATCACATTCAATGTATAGATCTACTTGATCCATAAATTGGGCCCTAACAGGTACTAGCACACAATGTCAGAGTGGATCTGAAGGAATACTTCACACTCAGATCTTCAAGACTGGAGCCACACCATCAAATGCAACTTAGTATCATACTCAGAACACCTTTTTTGGAAGGTCGTAATCCTCTTCAGGGGAATAAAATCAGCCTATTTTAAGCCCTACTGACAGGGCTGTGGTATTTTAGTTTTGAAATTTAACAGTCCTGGTATCAAAAAGTCAGAATAGTTGGAGGTTTTTCAACATAAAAAAGAAATGGAGATGGTAGTTAAACTAGGATTTAACTTTTCTGACCCCTCCACAAAAAAAAAAAAAAAAAGAAAAAAATGAAAATTCAATCTACCAAACCTATTTTTTAGATTTAATTTGATTTTTTAAATTTCCATCAAATCTCTAGTTTTGCATATTCAGATAGGAATTGATTTGATTAACACATCAACCCAAATGAATCATTTAATGCCAGAAAGGCTTTATCAAATGTACTTTGTAGTAGATGCAGTTTGTAGTCATCAACATCAAGTCATGTAGACAGCATGAAGTTCTCTGATTCTGTCTCATCATTTATTCCAATCATCCATCGCTCCAGGTAGGTCTTGCAGACAGCATCCAGTGTCCACACTGAGCTGATCTATGTAAGTTTTTGCTAGTCGGCCAACATTGGTATGTCTCTGTGTAAGACTCCATAGAAGAATGTCACTTATAGGTTCTTACTTGCTTCTCCAGCAGTGCCTCACATGTCTGGTTTATCTTGTTTGGATGGTTTGTGAGAAGTACAGCTGCTGTTTTGTGAATCATTTCTTCCAGGATTTGCTCAAAATAGCACATAGCATTCTTGTGTAGTTTTCATCAACCTTTTTCTCTATGTAGATCACATATTGTTAGCATCCATGTGGTGCATTCATATAGTAGTAGAAACACAGCCACAGCTTAGAAGAAGTCCTATTTCATCTTTTCAGATTCATTAGATTTCCATATAATTAATAATCTGTCAACGGCATTTTATGCTTTCACTAGGCATAAGTTGACATCACTTTCAGATGAGATGCTGCTTCCAAGGTATGTGAACTGGGGTTTTTTATTTCAATTATTTCCTTTTTTTTTTAGTTATTTTATCATAGGAATTACAAGTTGTTAAAAATCAGTTATAGAAAGATTGTATGAATGTGGGTTAGGAAAAAATTTGTTTTTGGTTTTAGATTATCAAGCAGAGCCTAATTTCTTTAATAAAGTCTATGATGTCAGTATTTTTAACAATTCCTTTAAGTTATCTGATTTGTAATGTTATATTTAGGTTTGTTGAAGATCATGAGAGTTAATTAATGTATGCTTAATTGTGTATGATTCCAGACATGGGATACACACAAGGGATTCTTCATTTCTTAATGTGTGTGTGTCCTAACGGAGACTAGCTAATACCATGTCCACTCTTCTTATCAAAACTGTTTCAGTCAAGAAATGACAAGTAACAATTGGGGAAAAAAAAATCAAAACCACAAAGCAGAAAATAAGAAAAAGAACAAATAATACAATGCATAATGAAATAAGTTACACAAAAATTAATTACAGAACATGAAAGAAAAACCATTGCAAATTTAAAGAAACGGTAATCAAATTCAAAGCATTTAAAAATGAATGATGCCAAATTTAGATCTTAGAATCCAGTTAAGAATTCCAATCTCTCTAGCATTTCAAAACCACAGAAAAATTTCTTAGGTAGCACAAACTTCCAGGACAGAAATGACATCCACAATATAGATTTTCTAATAAAAGATTTTGCTTTCCATATTGGTCAAGTTTTTTCTTCTCAAATAAATGAACGACCCAACTTGTAGAATTCATAATATTCAATCAGTAAAGCAGTCTACATTAAGAGATGGTAAAGTTTTTATTTTTTCAAATATACATGGAAGTAACAGTCTCAGGAAAAAGCTAAAGGTACAGAAAGCTGAAGAAGAGAAACTATGGAAACTTTGAATTTTTTCTTTAGCACCATTAACAGAATTGTGTGTGTGTGTGTGTGTGTCTTGGGGAAACTGGTGCATGTTACAGACATAGAATGAAAAGTGGATTCTAAGAAGATTCCCAGGAAAGTTCAGTTAAAGTAGGAAATCATATAGGAGACAGGATTTTATTCGTTTTTATTTAAAGGAAAACAAGAGAGAAAGAAAAAGTTAAATAAGATTAATAAATAAGAGATTAAGAGAAATTGTAATAATAGATGGAATTGTGAAATATATAAAAGATAAATTCATAATTTTTTGTGCATCAACATTTACATGGGTTCTAGAATTTTAGGAAGTATCTATTTTTATTAGTTAATATCTTTAATAAGTAACTTCCCAAAGAAAGCAAATTACCATCAGCAGAGCTGAGAACATGCTAAATTTCTCCTGCCAACAAAAGGGTATCCTTTGTATGAGAGTAAACTACATCTGATGGTGAGGCTCAGATTCTGGAACTCTGACCCAGAGAGTTAGTACCTGTTGGGGATTCATTTATGTGTCAAATAGATCAGTTTAAAAATTTTCTATTTGATAGAAATACTTCATGCCATGTAACTGTAAATTATTTGCATTAAGAATAGTTACTTGAAGCCATAATTATTTACTAAGGATTATTAAAAGTTACTTGTAACTGTGTGCAAACAAAAGACTATTATTAAATAGAAATGATTACATAAAACCACAAAATTATAAGTATTAGACAGAAATACTTGAAACGATACAACTGAGTCCAAATTATTTGTATTAGATAGGAAAACTTGATATCATAAGTGTCCAAAAAAATTAACAACAACATAAAAACATGACTATAAATGTACACAATTCTCTAACCTTTTGGTATAGCACTAAACAGATTGACAAGCCATTAAAATCAATCATTAAAGACACAAAGAATATTTAGAGGTAGGAGCAAAAATATCTGCTCCTAAAAAAACAAAATTAAAATTTTCCACTGGGTTTTGCTTTTAGGCAGAAACACTTCCAAAAATTGTCTTTCTTTTTATGAGAGAAACCATAAAAATCTAACAAAATATAAACACAAAAAAAAAACAAAGAGAAAGTAGAAGGTGATAAGAAATGACATCAAGTCACATAGGAAGAAAGTTAAAGAATTGCAGTGGGAGGTAAAGATATTTGGTTTAGTTTAGTTTTATGGTATATCAACCTTTGTAGTTTATTTAATGCCAAATCTATTTTTATACACATAAACAGTTTTATTTTAAATAATTCAGTTTAGTATAGTTTTTTTGTTTACACACCATTAAGTGTCAAAACAGTTCTATTTCAAATAATTCAGTTTAGCATAAGTATGCAGTTAAGTTCTATTTGACCCATAGATAGGACCCTATATATTGGTGAAACGTCTTGGAACCTTCACGTTCGCTTGAAAGAACACAAAAGAGACATAAGAATTGGTAACTTGAACAATGCACTATTTCAATATATTTCTTAATCTAATCACAACTTTGATTTCAATCCTGCAAAGATGCTCATTTACATTCATAATAAAAAGACTAAGATGAATATTCAAAGTCGTTGCTATTTCACTCTTTAATTCTCTAAATACTCGTCCAGACTTTTATAATATTTCTCCTTACTTGAGCAAATCCATTTTAAATAGCTACAATATATTCCACATGTATTATAATTTTCTGCTTTCTCTTTTTCTTTTTGTCTTTCCCTTTTTCTTCCTCCTTTTGATTCAAAATCTTTCTTGATAAACAAACGGAACACAAATTCTACACAATATTTCTTATAAGTCAAATGACGTAATTTAAAACAACAAACGCTGATTCACTAATTAAACAGCCAACTTTTTCTTGTTATACAAGTTTTCCCCAGGTTTTTGTATTTTGCAATTTTAAACATCCATCATTGATTTAACATCACTAATATCATCCCTTATAGTCTTGATGATGGTTCATTAGAACCGAAACGGTATAGTGTCGACTTTGCTTTCTCAATAAAACTTTCTTTCTACTTTGATTACCTTGTTATCAATTTTTCTTTATATATTGTCGGATTAGCGCCCTCCCCTACACATTGGTGTAGTAGCTATCGAAAAGGGAGCCTTCGGGTTACCCTCGACTATGGTCGTCAACTTTACTTTTTTATTTACATTCATAGGACCCTATCAGGTGTAACTACCCCAGGCCATAGTGGACCTGTGAGTAATGGTAATGAAAGGGTACTCTGCATTCTCCAAAGCTCTAGCATTACTGGAGCCTCACCATCAGATTGTTTAATGACATATCCAGGGCACTTGTTGGAGAGGAGGCGTTACCCTTCTGTAGAGATGCAGTCAGAATATTCTACAGCCCCAGCCAACTGGTAACTAGAGTAGATGAATAAGGAGAAAAGGTATGTTAGTGGATACCTATGTTAGTTAGCCAATTAAGACAAGTGGATAAGTAGACAAATACATGCCAAGACAAAATTTCCTATAAATACACAGAAGGATTAAGAATTATTACTAATGTATTCAATATTAGAATCTTAGCAAAATTTTTTTGTTGTTTTTCATCATCCTCATGTCACACTGCCACCACAGATCTCCCTGACCCTCTCTCACCACCCATCTCAATCGTCCATCACTCCTGGTAGGTCTTAAAGGTTACATCCTGTATTGGTACAGAGCTGTTGTATATAGATTCTAGCTGGTTGTCCTGCCGCTGCTCGTCCATGTGAAGGGGTCCATAGGAGTATATCCCTTATGACTTCATCCTTACTTCTCCAGCAGTGTCCCATATATCTGGTTCGTCTAACTTAGATAGTTTTCGTGATGGATGGTAGGTGGCTGTACGGCTGCTGTTCAGTATTGCTCGCAGCATTCCTGTGTAATTGCCATCAAGCTTTTTCTCCATATGTTTAGTTAGCATCCATATAGTGCATTCATATAGCAGTATCAACACAACCACTGCTTGGAAAAAAACTGCGTTTTATTTTATCAGACAGGTCTGACTTCCATATAACTGATAGCCTATCGAGAACTGTCCATGCCTTTGCTAGTCACATTTTGATGTCTGTCTTGGTTGATGAGACACTGCTTCTTAGGTAGGTGAACTTGTCCACAAGTTTCAGAGAACTACCATTTAGTATGGAAATGCCGCCTCTTTGATTAAAGCACATGTATTCCATCTTGTCTGCATTGACTTGGAGGCCTATGCCAGCAGCTGCTTGTTATAGACAATGTAGCAGGGTTTCAGATAGGGTTGGTGTATTTGCCAGAAGTGCTATGTCATCAGCATAGTCCACATCCATGATTGTTTGTGTCGGATATCTTCTGCTTCTTTCCTTTGCCAGCTTGAAACCGTTATCTTTCATTTTATCAATAGACATTCTAAGCACGTAGTCTAGACAGATGATAAAGAGGTATGGGGCTAATGTGTCTCCTTGCAGCACACCTGCTACAAATGTCGAAGTAGTCTGTCTCTCCATCCAGGGAGTGGACTTTTACTTTCGTGTTTTTATATAGCATCATTATGGCTGCAATGGTTTCTTTGGATAGGCAGTAGATGAGTAGTATTTGCTCCATCTTCCCTCAGTGTATGGAGTTAAATGTCTTGGAAAAGTCAACAAATATTGTAGCCTCTAGGGTTTTTGCACATACACCTTCTAGAATTCAACAGATAGTCAAAAGTTGTGCTGTCGTGGATTGATTTCTCTGAAAGCCATTTTGGTTCTTTCTAAGTATCTTCTCAATTTTGGGTTCTATGTGGTTGCGTAGTAGTGTATTGTAGATCTTGGCTGCAATGGTTATACACCGGTAATTTTTGGCTATTCTGAGGTCACCCTTAGAAGGGAAGGATGCATCCCTTTGTCCATCTGTCTATTGTGTTTTGTTTATATACAGCATTACAGTGTCAGAGCAGTATGTCGTTGAATTCTCTGGTCTTCCATACTTCTGGGGATATTTAATCAAGCCCTGCTGCTTTTCTATTTTTAATTTTTCTTAATACTGAGTCGAGTTCTTACCTAAACTGTCCTAGTTTGATATCTAATTGATTACTGATAATTTTCATGATTAGTTCATGTGTAACTTTCAGAGATTTTCCAAGTAAATTCTCGAAATCTTATTTCCACAGGTGTATTCATTCTTCTTGGCTGGTAGCTTTCAGTTTAGCTTTCACAGTGCTCTTCCTTCTGCACACTTTGTTTACCATTTGCCATGCTATCCTAAATTGTCTATCTTCAACCAAGTCTCTTATCTTATTGATCTGATTTTGTATATATTCTGTTTGTTCTTTTAGGTGTCTGTTAACATATTTATTTTGTGCCTTCTTAATTTTCAAGGCATTGATATTTGGTTGGGTTCCTCCTACTGCATTTAAAAGTGGTTTTCACATCTGCACACTTTTTTCTAACCTCTAATGTCTCCCATGAGACTCTAGTTTTAGCTCTTTGTTTAATCGATATGCATTCTGCTGCTTCTTGTAAGTGGGCATTGACGAAATTCTCATATTTTCATTCAGAGTAGGTGTTTCTGATATCTCCTGAAGCACATCAAATTTGTTTCTTAGTGTTGACATATATTCATCTCTAATATCCCTGTTGTTAAGCAGGGATCAGTCATAATGTATGGTGTTTATTGTTCGGGCTGCATTCGTTCATAGGCTTAGTCATATCTTTGCCATGACGATTTTGTGGTCGGAGGACACACTCTCAAAAGAGGAATATGCCTTGAAATTCAATGCACTATCATTCCATTTCTTATTTATAAATATATAGTCTAGAATTATTCGCGTAGGTGTATGTCTATAGTTTCCCTTTTCTTTTCAAAAATTTAACATTGAGGCATGTTAATCTAGCGCGAAATCTGATAGATGTTCCCCATTTCTGTCGTTTTTACCAATTTGGGCATTCATGTCTCCACCGATGACAAGAACGCTGTGTTTTGGGATGCTATGAACAAGGGAGGATAGCTCATTGCAGAAAGCAATGAGGTCAGTTTCTTCACTAACATTTGAAGGGCTGTAGCAGGACATGATCGTTGCACTGGGGTTGCCATTAAAAGTAGCTACCATCATCCTCAGTTGTATTTTCTTTATGCTATTTAGTGATTTTAGGGCCAATGATCCTATAAGCATACCTACACCTCCTATCGTGGCATTAACAGAGTTTTTCCATGAAGATGCAGAGACTAACATTCATCCATTGCCAGTATCATGATATTTAATATCTTCACTATGAATGTATCCGTGTTCATGTATGCATATTATGTTTATGTTATGATCTATCACCGAAGCTGTCAGCTCCAGTAGTTGGCCTAGTTTATTTAAAGTTCTAATGTTAAATATTGCCATGTGCATCGTAATTTTCATTTTAGCTTGAACTTTGTAGCTGATTTTTCAAATACTGGGGGCAGGGCTCTAACCTCAGCAAGATGCACCCCTTTTTTACCTGTGCAAAGCGCAATGGACTTTGAACAAATGGTTTGAGTCTAAGTCATTGTAATCTTTTGATGGCTGTGTTTTTATTCTCATCAATAGAAGCCACCCTATTAGACGAGCAGCAGTAGTTCCTCGATCAAACTATTTGATCCTGCGCGTTGAACCATTGGATTCGTATGCCCAGGACTTGGTTAGGCATGGTGTTGAATCGTCATAGGTTTGTCCACTCACCTTTACATACACCATGCTGCTTCCCATGGCTTTAAAAAAAAAAAAATCCTTACCCCCTCCTGCCTGTATTAAGTTTTAACTTAGTACAAGACCACAATAATTTTCTTTTTTTTTTTTAATTTCATCGGAGTCCTTATTTATGGTTCTTTGAATCCTTATCGGTATTCTATTTTTATGCTAACTTTGGTTTCCAATTTCTAATAAAGGCCAAAAATATCAGCTTCTTTAACAAGGTTCAACTACTTTTAACAGATAAATGATGAAAGTTTGTTTATTTATGTTTTATTTTTTAACTAACTAAATTTTGTTTTCAGATAAGGGACAAGAAAAAAGTAGTATTAGCTGGGGAATCCTTTTTAGAAGAAATGCCAAAATAAACCCAAAGATGGAATAAAAACCTGGCTAAGATGACCCAGTTTAATTTTGAAAAATTAAATCTCCATTTTCTTAAGAAAATATTCTATCCATTTAGCTTACAATCACACACATAAATTGTTTAAATTAACAAATTTATTTGCGTCACATCTTTCATCTACTTGACTTCATTTAGTACTATAAAACTGCTTTTTAAATAATAATGGTATTTGTTGATATAAATCATCATGGAAACAGACAGTCAGCATTTGTTGTCTAGGAACTTTTAAATTTGTTCACCTGCCTAAAACAGTAAACAGCAGTTACACTAAAACAAATCAGTTCTTGGTCTTAAATAAAAGAGGAAGGGGTAAATGAAACACAAACAGTGACTTATCTAGAAGAGGGAAAAATCATAAAACAGACATACTTTACAGATATTAAGATATTAATATTTAAATATTGGAATTACACCTTCTGACAGATATTATAACATATTTAGAATACTTTCAGCAAGAAGCTTAACTTAGTTTGATACAAGGCCAACAGTAAAGAGCACTCAATGAAAATTAAACTCAATAACAATTGTCTGCAAGCATTGATTGATAACCAAGTAAGACAGCCAAAAAGTAGAAGATGCTTGCCATATGAATTGTGACGTGGTATGCCACCGAGAGAGGAAAAGTAAGATTTAATTTCCCCTACCCTCTGAGTTTGAACTAACAAGTCCCAAGACTGACCGTTAAAAGGGAGATATGAATGAAAGTCAAATTACTCACACTCCATGATCTGTAACGAATCCAGGTCAGAATGAAAGCCAAGGGCTGCCTGCACTCCATGACCTGTGATCAGTTGGATGGGGAGGGTAAGGTGGGTCATTGTGGTGGCATGACTGGATGAGGTGGAGGAGGAAGAAGGAGCCAAATGATTGGGCCAAGCCTTTTGCGCAAAAAAAAAAAAAAAAAAAAAAAAATAGTATTATTTCGTCAGAGAAAATTTGGAAAATGACCTTTAGTTTTAGGACAGAGGTCGGCGTGAAAAGACATGCTGACTTGATGCCAAAACTCGAGGTCCCTCACCCGCAAAAAGAATCTTTAGTTCTGGACAGACATTGGCAAGAGATGGACGCCAAGTTAGCCAAGCTCCGGGAAAGAGTAGAACAGAATCTTTGGACAGAAGATAACAACAGGCGCTTTCAGCCAGATTCTAGAGAAATGCCACTGGCCCGTAAAAGAAAGGCACCTGAGAAGTAAACCCTTCAAAAAGATAAGTACAACTTAAAACTGTTTTCCTTCTACCCTTCCTAAATATTGGAAATTGTATATGTATATATATGTATATAAATTCAGAAAAGGAAAGAAAGAAACTGAAAAGATTTGTTTCATAAACCGTAAATGAATGAGTGGACTTAGATACTTTCTCAAGTAAAAGAAAGAAAAGAAAAAAAAAGAAAGAAAGAAAAAAGGAGAACAAAGAAAAGGACTGTCGAGAGAGACATTTGTGTTTAACACTGCCTACTTGGCTTAACAAAGCCGATAGTTTAAAAGGAAAGAAAAAAAAAGGAACTGTTTCTTAAATCTCATAATTATTTGTTTGGTCCTAACTTATTAAAACTTTGTAACAGTTCAAATGTTCCCTCATGTTGAAATCTATTCATTATGTTGTTAATCTATCAAGTTGCCTTCTTTTGTACATTATCTTTTTCAGCTTCGTATCGCTTTCATTTATTCTCGCTAAATGTCTTATTCGCCTAAAAAACATTACAAGGCAATTTTGGAAATTTGACTACAGTGAAGTATATTTTATTTTAACTTAGAAGTCCATGCTTTCTGTTATCTGAGGGGGTAGGAAAACGAAGGGCTTGGTGAGGTATGTGAAAGTGAATTGGAACCCCCACCCTTGCCAGCATTGGAGATGGATCTAGCCCCAAATTAACCCACACGTTATTTGCCAGTTACCTTATGCCCGAAACAGGAGTCTTGAGTAGGACTTATTTTGCGGAGGGTCAAGTGCCAGACTGCCCCAATGTCACATGAGCATAAAATAAACTCTCATCCTGAGATAATAATTTATGCAATGTCACATGAATAAATGAGGATATTTACCCAGCACTGAATGATATACTAAATTAACTATTTATGATTGGTTGATAAACAGTTTATAAAGAATCAAATTTACAACTGTCTAATTTTTCAAAAGAGTGTAGAAATTCTGCACTCCAACTCACATTTCAAAACCATCAACAGCTCACTACTTGGTGACATCATTAAAAGATAATACTTTCTAGTAATTTGATCTGATTATATCTGGCCCAATCAGCCGGGCTGTAGAATACAGACTGCATCTCTGCAGAGGGGTAAGATTCCCTCAACAAGTGTCCTGGATATGACACTACATAATATGATAGTGAGGCTCTAGTAATGCTGGAGCTTTGGGGAATGCAGAGTACGCCTTCATTGCCATCACTCCCAAGCCCACTCTGCTCTGGAATGGTAGCACCTGATAGGGTCCTATCCATGGGTCAAATAGAAATGTTAAACTGAGTGCAAATAAATGATTTATGCTAAACAGAATTGCTTGAAATAGAACTGTTTGATCATTTAACTGTGTATAAACAAATGACTGATATTTAATTGAATATTTAGGGATACATAGCAATGCTTGGGACCATTTAACTTTGTTGATATGCTAAACTGAATTGTTTGAAATAGAACTGTCTGATCATTTAACTATTGAGTTAGATAGCAATACTTGAAAACATTTAACTGTGTACAAACAAATGATTGATAGGAAATAGAATTATATGTATTAGATAGAAATAAGTGAAACCATTTAACTATGTGTAAAAAATAATTAGCTCAGGCTTGTTTAATAATGTTATCTATAAAATGTGTAAAGAAATCATATATTTGATAAATATGTATAAAAATGGATTTTGCATTAAATATCCTACAATAGTTGATATGCCATAAAATCAAACCAAACCAAATCATATATATATTTAATATATATGCATAAAGAGGATTTGGCATTAAATAACCTACAATGGTTGATATGCCATAAAATCAGACCAAGTCATATATATTTATATGTATAAAAAGTATTTGGCATTAAATAACCTACAATGGTTGATATGCCATAAAATCAAACCAAACCAAATTCTATGTATTGAATATATATGTATAAAAAGGATTTGGTATTAAATAACCCGCAAAGGTAAATATGCCATAAAATCAAACCCAACCAAATCCTATATATTTAATATATATGTATAAAAAGGATTTGGCATTAAATAACCTACAATGGTTGATATACCATAAAATCAAACCAAACCAAACCTGATTATATCAGTTTTACAAAAGTGGTTTCATTATTCCATTATCATTTCTAATTTCCATGTATCTTTGTTTATTGGATCCATAAAATATTTAGAGCATTCATTGAGGGAAAATCTTATTATTGCCCTTCTAACACAGCTATATTCAGAGAAGACATTACTTCAGAGCTTTGGAAAGCATTTTACTAAGAACAAGAAAATAATGAAATTTAAGAACAATTCAATTTTTAATAAAACTGAAGAGAAATTTGGTAAAGAATGATTTCTATTTCTAGGGGTCATTTAGCCCTGTACTTCAATTACTAAGTCAAGGAAAACATTTCTCTGTTGATATTTGGAAAGAATTAAAATTTCAAATTCACTTATTTCCAAATTCTAAAATCTGTTCTTTAGTAACTGTAGAGAATGCATGACAAGGTAAATGTCATGGCGGTGGATGCAGAAATGGCAATGCACATGCCCGACTGGACCAAAAGCGAGGCCTGTACTCATTTGCATAAGCATGGGTCCCGGAGGCATAAAAGCTGTGCATTTCTGAGTGTAGGGGTCTTGGGTTAGAGTTAGCCAGATCCCTGCGCGCATTTCATTTCGCTATTGACTGCCGTTTTAAAAGAAGAAGAAGGAGACAAAGACAAAGACGACAACGAAACAGAAAAAATTCAACTACAGTAACCATCATCATCATTAGGGCACGCTGACAGCACGGATTTCCTTGACTCTCTTGCCATCCATCCCCACTGGTCATCACCCTTGGTAAGTCTTCTAGATGACATCAAATGTCTTCACAGAACTGATGACTGAAAGTTTTTGCTGGTCAACCAACACTTGTATGTCCATGTGAAGAGGTTCACCATACATCACCTATAAGTTTGTCTTTATTTTTTCAGAAGTGCCCAGCAAAACTTGCTCATCTTTCTTGTATGATTAGTAAGATGAGAGGTAATTGGCCATACAACTGCAGCTTAAAGTGCTGCTTCCAGGTTTTGTTCAAAACAGCATGCAGCATCTTTGTATAGTTTCCATTAACTTTTTCTCCAAGGATTTCATAAAAGTCCAAGCGGTGCAACCATACAATAGGACCGACATGGCCACAACTTGAAAAAATTCTCATTCTATTTTATCAAAGAAATCAGATTTAAATCCTATTTAGGATTCTAATACAAAATCCAGTGAAATCCATCAAGGAGATGGTTCTAGAGTCTGGATATTCACTGAAAGAAGGTAAGAGGATAAGAACTCAATACTTTTATCATTAATATTTTAAATAGATTCATTTTTATCCTTTGTGTTTTGTATGTCAACTTCTTTAATATTCTCTTTATTAAGAATCACTGCTTCTAAGAAGAGCATTTAGAATAACTTTTATCTTGGTACTATTTACCAACCCCTCCGCTCGGGCAGGATATGACACAAGGTCAATTTTTAAGCGGAGTTTAACAGGTTTTGAATTCAGAGTTTTCCTTCTCCTAGACTAGTTGCCTAACCAAGGCTGAAGAACCTAGTCCGTCCTACTATTTACCCATAGCTGGAGGGAGAATAAGGGGGTTCATACCTTTCCCAAGGGTATTTGCCCGAAAGTGAACGTAATAGCGCGACTGGAGTACGAACTCGCGTACTACGATTCCGCAGTTCATCGCTTTAACCATTAGACCATGAGGACACGCCATAACTTTTATCTTGGTAGGAAATGGAATCACTGATCAGAGTTCAAACCCTGGATGAGATTGTTTCCGTCTCACTGTACCCTGATGTCTTTGGGAAAAGTATGAATCCATATCTTGTCCCCATCAGTTATGGGTAAATAGTAGGGCAGGCTGGGTTCTTGAATTTTGGTTTGGCAACCAGTCTAGCAAAAGAAAAATTCTGAATTCAAACCAACTCTTCTCTGCCTAAAAAATTGATCTAGTGTCACATCCTGCCAGTGGCAGAGGGGTTGGGTAAATATATACCACTGTCATTATTATCTGCTAAATATAAAAGGGAAAGAAGGATTTAAAAAATTGTTAAAAAAAAAAAAAAAAAAAAAAAAAAAAAAAGATTTTGCTCTGCAGAAGAACAGAAAAAAAAATCCAAACAATCAACATGCAAAACATGTCAATTAGAAAAAGGAAAATATTATTAGAAAAAAAAATGTCAACCAGTTTAGGATTTTTTTATGCCAGGTGGTTAGGAAATTGCATTCATAATTTTTTGGGTAGGTATTTCTTAAGAGTTTTTTTGGACACACGATACCAAGTATACCTATCTAATACAAATAATTTGCACACAGATGTATGGTTTCAAGTGATCCTTTCTAATATTAATAATTATTTAGTTTTAAATCATTATTTCTATTTAATAATCGTCTTTTGATTGCTCATAGTTATATTGTTTCAAGTAACTAACAATAATCCTATGTAAACAATTATAGTTTCAAATAACAGTTCTTAATACAATTCACACCAATATGACATCAAGTAATCCTTGAATATGAATAATTTTTCAGCAGTTCTATTTGACCTATAGATGGAACTCTAACAGAAACTAGCACTCCATGTTAGAGTGGAGCTGGGAATAATGACAGTGAAGAGGTACTTCACACTTCCTAGATCTCCAGAACTAGAGCCTTACCATTGGATACAGTTTAGACCTAACCAGAACAGTTATGCTGTCAGAATTATTTAAAACTTTGCTTAGTTTGGTCCACAGGTCTCCAGCTGCAGATGGTATCCTATGTTACCCATTAAAGTAACAAGAAGTTGCTTTGAAAATCTGTGTTGTTGCTAAGAGACAAAAGTAAACAAGTCAAAGAGAATCAGATTATATCTTAAAAATGTGAGAGAAAAGAGTGAAAAATTATTTTGCTGATGTAGGTAAATATTGACATTTACTTAAGGCCCTTAACCTTTACTTCTAGATGAATTGAACAACTACAACAAAGGCCAAAAATGAGTCAGGTCAAAAAATAAAACTTGATATCTATTTCGTTTTTTTTTTTTAAAATGGTAAAACATTAAGATATGACTCTACAAATGATTTAATGTTTTATTGTTCTACTGTCATTTAAAGTTCAAAGATGAAATATTTGATAATACTCACTAATCTCTCTATTGTTATTGTTTTGAGTCAAATGTTATTAGATGTTTTTCCTTAGAAGTATCGTTTTTTTTTTTGTTTTTTTTTTTTTGGTGGGGGTTCTTTATTTTGGCCAAAAAGAAAAGCATAATTTTCAAACTTTACAGAACTCGGTGAATCTTTAAGATGGACTTGTCAAACGGTTGAGTTTCCTGGTCATGGATTTAAGAATCCTGAGTGTGATGAAAGTTAAAGAATGTAGTTGCTAAAAAGTTATGATCAAAACAACAAACATGAAGATAATCATTAATAAAATATATTAAAATAATCAAATAGATGAATTGAGAAATCCAAATGATTTCATATCATCATGAAACATTTTATTCTAAACAATACACTAAAATATAGGGATGTACAAAAATGCACACCTGGTAAAGGCACCATTTTTGTATTTTCTTATTCCCTAGAAATTGGTAAATTATGAGATTTTAATTAAAAAAAACATTTTGGCATTTAATACAATAAAAAGGTAAGGTTCCTTTTAAAAGAACTTTTTCCTCAAAATTATGAAAACAATATTTTTGTTTTTATTGTCATGTGCCAACCCCCATCCCACCTCTATTTTGTTGACTCACTTAATGAAGGTGCAGGTGATTGGTTTTTAAATATTTTCATGAGAATTCCACAGAGAATAAGATTTTCTTCACATATTTTTTTTATAATGGTTTGTTTATTTTTTTCGAACAGATGCCTTATTTTCAAACTTCAAAAATCAGTAAAATAAGGCACAATATTTTCTTTCAAAGAATTTTTTAACCTTTTTTCTCATAGCTTATAATCTTCACAGGATGTGATTAATAAAAGGGGAAAAATTCATGTTAAATGTTTTTTGTTGTTTTTTCCTTTCTTGTTAGAGGGTTAAAATTAATATACATAGATTAAACTCTTCCACTCACTGCAGGTGATTGGGATTTTGTTAATTAATATAAGAATATTGAATAAATAAATTTAACTGATTAAATAAAAAAAGGATTTTATCTGAATAATACTTTAGTCTGTTTTTCTTGTGTAGTTTTTCATTGGATGCTATTTTTCCTATGGAGGCCCACAAGAAAATATAAAAACTTTGCTTAAGGAAGATAAACCTTTTCCAAGAATTTATTAACAAAAAAAAGACACATTAAACTTTTGATCAGTATACTTTAGAAGAAAATGGGTGTGGCTTGTCAGTACTAAATCATAAAATTACCACTAAAAAGTTTGTTTTTTTGTATATGACAACTAAAATACAAAACATTTTTTGAATCATTTTTTCAGTTAACTGGAATGCCCAGTCAGCAGGTCTTCAAATATAAAGATTATATTCCCAGCAGAGGGGTAAGACACCCAAAATAGGGGTGTCCTAGTTATAAGGGTGAGACTGCATCTGATAGTGTGGCTTCAGTCCTAGAGATTGGGCGGGGGTACCCTGCCATTGTCATTACACCCAGGCTCATTTTGACCAGAGTGGTAGTACCTGTTACAGTTTCATTTATTGGTCAAATAGAAATGTTTAAAATTATTTGTATTCAATAAGACTGTGTACAAAAAAGCTCACAAATAAAAAAAAATAAAAAAATAATCCTCTTAAGAAACTACACAAAAAATGTAAATATGAACATAAAATGAATGTGATTCCATATCTCTAGGTATAAAATAACCCTATACAGGTTGAGATGCATTAAAATCAATCATTCAATCCCTTATTTTCAATTTAACTGCTTTATAGAGATTACGTTTAAGGGGAGGAGGGGCTCCTGAAAAAACTTAATTGCTATTTCATTAAAAAAATGTTTTATAATCCAACACAGAAAATAAAAATGTGAAAAACTGAGATTAATTCACCTAATCTGAAAGAACAGTTAATTATTACAAACCAAAAATGTTATTTTCTGATAATATTTATCTCCCAAGAGACAAACACCTAATTATTAAATGATTCAAGTAGGAATTCTTTCTCATACATATATTCCAAAAGTAATGCCTCTTGCTCTATCCAAAAATCTTACTGTGCTACCTGAATCTTATATCATCATCATGTCGCGCTGGCCCTCTCTCGCCACTCCTCCCTATCGTTCATCGCCCTAGGCAGGTCCTCAGGACAACATCCCGTATCCTCACACAGCTGCTGAATGTATGTTCGTGCTGGTCGTCCTGCTTTTGAATGGCCATGTGTGGGGGTCCATAAGAGTACATCTCTTATGAGTTCGTCCCTGCTTCTCCAGCAGTGTCCTGCATGTCTGGTTTGTCTAACGAATCTTATATAGTTTCTATGAAAATAAATAGAAAGCTTTACTTTCAGAGAATCCCTTTATATATAAATAGATTAAAGCTTGGATAGCATAAACACAGTCAAGTGATGTAATAAGATATTTACTAAAATTGAGTACTTTTCAATATGATGATATACTATAAAATATGGCATGAAGACTAACATTGTGTAATTAACATTTAAATGAGTATAACTTAAAAACATGATGACCAAATTCTGACTTCAAATTTGAATTTGGGGGCCTGAATTTACTCAAGAAGAGAACAATTTTCTTAAGTCACAAGAAAAGAAAAGTTATTTTTTGTTTTTCACTGTTATTTAAAAAGCTTTAGAGATTATCAAATAAATAAGCTTTCAAGATGACTCAAAGACATGATAAATGACTCAAAATATTGACAAAGCACAAAGTCATGTGTCTATGAGTAAAATAATTCTGTTAATGACAAAAAACAGAATTTGTAACAAATCTTTTTGGTCATAAACAGAGATTAGTACAAGGATGTCAAAAATCAAACCAAAGTAATACTATTACGTGTTCAACTGTTTAATATTGTAACATTGATACAGGATAGTTACAACACTGATCTTAACTCTATAATGCCAAGTCTATCATATTTGACACCTGGGTTTTTAACTTTATAATCACAGTAGAAACTTTTTCCCTTAAAACCATGATGTATACAATCAAGTACAGGAGATGCATTTAGCATAGCAGTTACTGTCATGAGAGATTTAATTGATAACTTAAAATTCTTAAATTCAAACCAGCTTTGCTCTGCTTAACAACTGACCTTGTGTCACATCCTGCCCATGATGGAGGGGTTGGGTAATTACAAAGAATCAAGTGCAGAAAGTACCAGAGAGCAGAAAGCTTGCACTAAGGATGAGACATATAAAATTGTCATCATTAATCAGTCAACCATTGGTAACTGTGCCTGAATATTTTTGCCAGCTTTGAAAAAAGTAAAAGAAAAACATTAATATGGTTATTAAGACTTCAATATTTACTGAATTGTTACAATGTACAATTACTTAATATTTC
This sequence comes from Sepioteuthis lessoniana, assembly GCA_963585895.1. Taxonomy (NCBI): domain Eukaryota; kingdom Metazoa; phylum Mollusca; class Cephalopoda; order Myopsida; family Loliginidae; genus Sepioteuthis; species Sepioteuthis lessoniana. Next base: position 2,832,362 of record OY757930.1, read on the forward strand.
AAAGTTTATAATAAAATTCCTTAGATAATTAATCTAATTTAATACAACAGGAATATCATATTTACCAACCCCTCCGCTCGGGCAGGATATGAAACAAGGTCATTTTTAAGCGGAGTTTAACAGGTTTGAATTCAGAGTTTTCCTTCTCCTAGACTAGTTGCCTCACCAAGGCTAAAGAACCTAGTCTGTCCTACTATTTACCCATAGCTGGAAGGAGAATAATTGGATTCATACCTTTCCCAAGGGTATTAGTGCTATGTGAAATGCAATCAGTCTCGTCCAGGATTTGAACTCGTGTCGCCGTGTTCATTTCCTACGACGATAACGACTACACCACGGGCACCTCCAAATACAACAGGAATATAAGATAATTTATCTGTAAATCCATCAATTCTTATTGTGTTTCATAGTCTATGCATCCTGTAAAGCAATATATAATCTTTTGATTACTTAAATAAACCTGCAATGGGAAAACTTCACCTTTATCCAAATGTTCATCATATACATAATTTTAAGCCCAAATACTGTAATTCCCAATGTTTTGTTTAGACAAAATATCAACTTGTCAACCTTAAAACTAAGCCAAATAAATTATTAACCAAAACAAATCTAAGAAACTGATTGTCAAACAAATCCTTGATAATTGGATGTCTTCTAACTAGTTTTACATGCATACTATTTAAAGGGATAGAAAGGGACATAGCAGCAGCAGTTGACAGATTTTAACAACAAGTCATGGGGTTATTTTATAAAGGTTAGGGAATTGTATACATTGTTCATTTATATCTACATTTTTTATGAAGTTTAAGTTTTTTGTACACAATGATATGATACCAAGTATTCCAATTAAATAGAAATAATTTTCAAATGGATCAATTTGACCCATGGATGGGAACCTAATAGGTATGACCACTCCAAGTCAGAATGGACTTTGGAGTAATGGCAATAAAGGGGTATTCCATACTCTTCAAAGTTCCAGAATTGTAGCCTCACCACCAGATGCAGTTAAATATTATATCCAGGACACCCCATATTTGGCAGAGGGGTAAGACTCTCCGCTACAAGTGATACAGTCAGTATATTCTAAGGTCCATGAACAGAGCAGAACATGTATTCCACTTTAAAGCATGGAATTTAGCAAGACTGTCAACAATGCAGTAATGACAAAAAAGTGATGATTTCCAGATGATGAAGATGATTATCATGATTAAAAATGATTATGATCTTGAACCGGCTTATTGGCCTAGTGGGTAGAGAGTTTGCCAATGGTCCAAGAGACCTGGGTTCAATCCTAGGTTGCGTCATACCAAAGACTTTAAAAATGGTACTTGATACCTCCTTGCTGAACACTCAGCAATATAAAAGGTACATATCAAGGGTAAAACGGAGCAATCCAGAGAAAGAAGTAGCGCCCTCTCCTACACTTTGGTGTAGTAGCTATTGAAAAGAGAGCCTTCTGGTCACCCTCGAATAAGGTCGCCAACTTTACTTTATGATGATTAAAGATGCTACTTCAAGTGACATGGTGTAAGGAAAGATGACAATGAGGAATGGAGTCTAAATGTAATGTGCACTGGAAAACTTAGATAATAGCAATAAAAAGAAAAAGAAGATGAGCATAGAAATCGAGGAGCCAACACAGGACAGAAACGACAAAGCATTTATCAAGGGACAAAGTGAAAAGAAAAAATATCAGAAAGAGAAAAAGAAAAACAATTTGTACTTCCAGCTGTTGAATTTGATGGATGTGCTGAGGAAAACTCAGAAAATAGGCTTCACTGAACACCATACATGTATTTCAAAAAGTTTGTGATCAATGACAATGCCACAGGAAATTACAAAGCAAACAAACCTGTACAATGTGCAGAAAGAAGGAAAATCAGTGAAGAGGAAGAGGAGGAGAAATTAATCAAATTCTGAGAATGTATATGAACATGGGATTAAGTAGAAATGCCCAATTGGGAGATGGATACAAAATACATTTTATGATGTGATATGAACAGAGATTTACTTTTAAAGCAATCAAAATGTGTCTTAAGATGTGAAAAAAGATAAATTTTGAAAATTCAGACAATATTTACAAATTCTCCATGGACAATCTTTAATTTCATATCTCCTAAAGAATGTTGATGAATTGACAATGGATTTCAGGGAAAAATAAATTATTGATTGATTTTAATCGCATGTTAACTTTCATGTTAAGTAATCATGTTCATTGTACATTCATATATTTGATGTAGTTTTTTAAAAGGGTTTTTTCACAGTTATATGATATCAAGTGTTCCTATCAAATAAATCAGTTTGACCAATGGATGGAGCCCTAACAAGTACTACTACTCCAGGTCAGAGTGGATCTGGGAGTAATGGAAATATAAAGTGATTTCAAATTCCAGATAGCTCCAAAACTGGAATCTTACCAACAGATGCAGTTTTGTGTCATACCAAAGACACCCTGTTTTAATGAAATTTCTTCTCCTTCTGAGGAGGATATAATGAGTGTATTTTAAACTTCACTGACAAAGTTCGGGTCAATCAAAGCTACAAGTTTACTGTGCAAGATGACCTTCTCTGTATGCTATCGACACTTTAAAAGTTCAATTACAGTTCCAAAAAGGGGGAAATCCCCACAGTGAAAGATGACCTTCTCAGTATGCTATCGACACTTAACAAGTTCAATTTCAGTTCCAGTTCCAAAAAGGGGGAAATCTTCATAGTGTAGAGGCTGAACTGAAACACTGTAATAAACAAGTTCCAACTTCAGTTGTACTATTAGATTCACTTTCCTTGGGAAAAGTATGAACTCCCTAATACCCCATCTATTGGTTAAATAGCACCACTACTGTCCTTTTACAAGGATAGCTTTAGCATTAAATAATCCACAAAAGTTAATATGCCAAACCTAATCAGACGTTAGTACATTTGGTGGCACACTGTAACAATGATAATGATCGAGAAACAAAAAACAACAACAAAAAAAAAAAAAAAAAAGGAACCCTGTACCAAGTTTTTAGGCTGCTGTTGGCACTTCTCTCAGAATTTAAAAAAAACCCAGGGGGACAGACCACTATCCTTTGTAGAAATGGAGAGAGACCCGATAAAGCTTGCAAAAAAAACTAACCACTAATGTGAACCCTGATGCAAGAAAAGATGGCACTGATTATTTCCTTACATGGGAAACTCAGAGATGCAAGCACTAAGCAATCATACTCTCCACAACTACCGTAAGAAATATTAAGTCCATCTTTACCTAAGCAGAGATAGAAAGTATTTTCCTGCCTACCACAATGCAAGATAATGAAGTTGTGAACCAAAACCTAACTAACTTGTTATGAGGAATAAATGGCATTAAATATTAGATGTCTCAAATATGATACAAGACAAAAGTCATATATAAATAGGTTTTGTTTTTGTTTTGTTTTTTTCACTTATATTTTTGGAGTTTTATCTAGTTAATTTATCAAGTCTAATAAACAGTTTAGTTTTTTTAAAAATTAGAATTTTTTGTCAATTTTTTAAGGTTCAGGCCTTACAGGGTTAACTTGATGAATTGTTAAAACATTGAATATTCTATTGTTAATATTATTCCACTTATAACACAAATATCTGAGATTATTCCAAGAGAATTCAATCAAACAGAAGCATTACAAAAACAAATCTGACAGAAACCAGTTAATCCAAGAAAAGAGAAAAAAGCCCAATATAAATCACAAGGCCAAGTTTTGTTGGTTTTACAACATGCTAAATAAGCTTTCTTGGGTTATTTAATAACAAACAGTTATAATCTACAATTGTATACAAGAGGCGTGCTTAGTATAACAGTCAGCACTGTAGGAAATGAAATCACTGATCCAAGTTCAAATCTTGGATGAGGCTGTTGTCATTTCCTTTAATACTAATGCCTTTGGGAAAGCCATAACTTTTTCTCTTCTCCCTCCAGCTATGAGTAAATAGTCAGACAGGGTTCTTTGGCTATGGTTAGAATTCAAACCATTTTTACTCTATACATAGTTACAATATCAATATTTTAAGAGCCAATATATTAATGAAGTTCACATATATTTTAAATATTATTTCAAACATCTGACACATGAATTAGACCCTAAACTGGTACTACCATGTTGAGTCAGAGTGGAGCTGGGGGGAATGGCAATGAAAGGATTATTCCACATTCCCCAGAGCTATAAAACTGAAACCTCACCATCAGATACGGTTTAGTGTCATACCAAGAACTTTTATTTTCTAGTTAACAACCACCATGACAATTTTCTTAGCAGGGATATAAACTTAAAAAAAAAAATTCATACTGTTCTTTGGAGCAAATAAAAAGAAATTAAACAACCCTTACAACATAATGGAAAGGAAAGGTTGTAAAAGAATTAAGAACAATATGTTCAACAGTGTGCTGTTGATTTATTCCAAATTTTTGTCAATACAAAATTGTTCAAGGTCTTATTACAATGGATTTCAATGTCATTTATTCCAATCAAAAAAAAAAAAAAAAAACAATCTTTATGTCTAAATAAAAACTATATGAAAAAATAAAGAATATTTTAGAAAGGAAAAAGAAAAATTACTTCCAGGAGGTCCACTTAGTCTAACGGTTATCATTGTGGGAAATGGAATCTGAGACCAGAGTTCAAATCCTCAACAAGATTTTTTGAGTTTCATTTCCTACTAACACCCTTGGAAAAGGTATGAACCCAATTATACTTCCTCCAACTATTGGAAAATAGTAAGACAGACTAGGTTCTTTAGCCTTAGTTATGCAACCTGTTTAGGAGAAGGAAAACTCAGAATTTAAACTACCTTTACTCTGCCTAAAAACTAACTTTGTGTCACATCTCACCCATGGCAGAGGGGTTGGGTAAATACATACTTTCAAGAAACAATCCTTTTGTGTAGTTTGTATCATTGCTTTCATCTTTTTGTCATCAAGCATGCCAACACAGATTTTTGCAAAAAAAAAAACAAAAAAACTACCATACTTTCTTAAAACTAAAGGTTTTCCTGTAAATCTGAATGCATAAATTTTTTTTTCAAACTTCAAATTCAAATTGCACTTTCTAATTTATAAATCTTTCCAGGTCAGAAAACCAAATAATTTTGGACAACAATGCAAAAATTAATCCTCTTAACAATAAAAAAGATTCCAACAACTCTCACCTCAATAAATTATATATTTCTAATTGCTATTAGTGGGGACACTCATGGTATAACGGGTTTTCATCACGGGAAGTGGACTTGGCTACTCAAGTTCAAATTCTGGATGAGAATGTTTGTATTTCACATAACACTATTTTACGCCTCAGGAAAAGTATGAATCTAACAATTCTCCTCCTGGTTATGAGTAAATTGTAGGACAGACTGGGCTCTTTAACCTTAGAGTGGCAACTAGGAAAACTAGACCTGAAGAGGGATAGGCTCCATCATGGCCAAGACATTACATAAGTAGTACACCCACAACTAAAGGTTATTGGATAAGTCTTTAATTGCTCATGCTTCAAATCAAGTTAACAGACAAGGTCAACTTCTAGGAGTTCTAACCAACCATTACTCACAACACTTTTCTCTTAGAGGAACAAAGTGCTAAATTCATAAAAAGTCATAGGGGGTGTCCTCATGATGTAATGGTTAAAGCGATGGACAGCAGAATCGTAGTAAACGAGTTTGTACTCCAGTCACGCTATTACATTCACTTTCAGGCAAATACCTTTGGGAAAGGTATGAAACTCTTTATCCCCACCAGCTATGGGTTAAATAGTACCACTACTGTTCTTCTAGGAGAATGGGTTTGGCATTAAATAACCTACAAGGGTTGATATGCCATTAAACAAAGAAACCAAACCAAACCTAAAAAGTCATAAAAATAAAAATAAAAAATATTAAATGACTTACTGAGCTTGTTTTTGCTGTTCCATGGTAGTTAGAGATCAAATTTAGAAAAATGGATGATCGAAACAGGAAAAAAAAAAAAAAAAAGAATAAGAGAGGAACTGGTTGATGACAGAGCAAATCCCTGACAGTGGACTGAGATGAAATGATGTCAAATACTGATAAAATACAACCAGACAGACCCTGCCTATCACAACTGCCACCACACACACACACACACACACACACACTTCTCCCAATCCCTTCCTCACACCCTGTCCCAAAATTATAATGACCAATAGATTAAAATCAACAGAAAGATATGACTCTTTCCCCAACCTGATTTCACCAACAATCCCCCACCTCTCAAATGTCTGATTAACCAGGAAGTGTAAACAGAATCAAGTAGAGACAGGCAAAAACAATAATATTTTTTAGATGATACTAAAAACTGAAGATGATGTACACATGTCAGGACTTGAGTTCTCCCAAAAGAGATGGAGGCTGCCGTGGGGGCGGGGGGTAATTTGAAAAAACATTAACGGTTTAATATGATCACTGAATTTAAAAAAGAGGAAAAATGCATAAACATGGTGTTGTATTTTTCTTGCTTGTCAATTTTGGTAGATCAGATAATAAAACGATATGGATTGTTAGGAATTGATTTTTCAAGTGGCAACACCAAAACTAAAGACATTATGTTTCTTTAACTGTAAACCAGAGAAATAATCAATTTCACATAGAAAGTTATCTTACCATCAGGATATCCAGAATAAAATGAAGATTCTTTCCTATATATTTTCCCCTAAGAATGAACGGGTTAGGTGATGGGGAGCAAAATTTAATTTCAAGTGAATCAACTCTTTCAAGAAGTAATGTAAGTTGGCCTTTTCAATTACCTTGATCAAATCTGAAAAAGATTATTGAAAGAGAAAAAACTTTTTCATTTGAAAACTTTATTCAAGCATTTATATCGATTGATTGATTTTAATAGTATGTCAACTCAAAGTTACATCTTATTCCAAGATGATAGGAAATCATATTCATTGAATGTTCATATTTACATTTTTTGTGTAGTGCTTGAGGTTGGGTTTTTTTTCACACAGTCCTATCAAATAAAAATAATTTTCTAAAAGATCAATTTAGCTCCTAGATGCAACCCTAAAAGGTACTACCGCTCTGAGTCAGAGTGGACCTGAGAGTAATGGCAATAAAAAGGTACTACACACTCACCAGATTTCCACAACTTGAATCTCACCATCAGATACAGGTTAGTGTCATACTCAGGACACTTTTTGTTGGTGGGGGTTACCCCTCTACAACATATTCTAAGACCCACTTATAGGTCTACCAGCATTCAGAATCATAAAACATAACTGCATGCCTTATGTCAGTTGCAATAAAATTGGATTCTCTTAGCATAATATTCCTGTTTTAAAGAGATCAGAAATGTGGGGGGGGGAATAAATTATTTAAAAATGTTTTTTCTTAAGTCAAAGAATTGCTCAAATATTGACAAGCAGAACAGGATAAAACCTATAAGAAACTTATCTCACCTCTTCATGATGGTTTCATTACTTCAAGTTTTATGGATCAAAAATACAAACAGCAGATGAAAAAAATGAGCAAAATTGAAGAAAAAAATTATTAAATACCTAATATTCCCTATAAAATGACCACATGACACAGGAACAGAAGTAAGGAGGTGGGGCATGGGAAAAAAAAATTCCACAGTTAAAAAGTATATAAAAAATTGGTAATAAATTGGTTTTAGGATAGAGAGGAAGCCCTCATAATGCCACTAAATTTCTGCATTAGAAAGAAGAATGGCAGCTTTGATGGAATTTTTATTTCTTTTTAATCCAACAAGAAAGTAAATTTTCCCATAATACTGAAGAGAAATAATGTTAAATGAAATTAAAAGAGACTTCAATGCAGAAAGAAAAAAAAACATTGTTATAATAAAGTGAGATTATATATATATATATATATATATATATATATATATATATATATATATATATATATATATAAAATAGAATCTTTCAAATAAACTACACCCTAATTAATTGTAGGTCCTACTATTTTCAATATATACAGACAGAAGATTTTAGTCTCAGAAAATGCATGTGATATAAACCTATCAACTACCCTAACTGAAGTAATGGTTCCTATTTTCTTACTCTGGAATTTCATACATTTTTCAACAGTTTTCTTCAGTAAATTACTCACTGGGCTCTAATGATAGATGGCAAATTCATAAATAATTATATTTTGCTTCTCAAAAACAATTCCCACCTTCATATAATATGTACAAACGTTATCCAAATTAATCCTACCCACCCTCAAAAAAAGTCTCAAGACTACAGCTTCTGATTTATAATAGTGTCAGAATAACAAACCATCTACTCTAAAATCATTGTCTTATCAAACATTGATTTTTTTAAAGTTAAGATAACACTTATTAGCACAAAAAATAGAATTATTATATTGTTATATCCCCAATGTCTCTGCTACGATACTCTCGAGCCTTTACAGGTAATTTTAAACTAAACCCTTTATCCATTCTACGTCTTAATGTACAATTTAATAATGATGATTTATCACTAAACATTATGTCACTTCACACACAACAGTAATATTTTTCAAATCCTTCAATTCATAACATAAATATAAAAGTAAGTAAAGTTGGCGACTGTAGTCAAGGGTGACCAGAAAGCTCCCTTTTCAATAACTACTACACCGAAATGTAGGGGGGGTCACTACTCCTTTCCCTGGATTGCTCCACTTTACTCTTGATACATACCTTATATTGCTGAGTGTTAAGCAAGGAGGTATCAAGTACCATAAAGTCTTTGGTATGACACGACCTGGGATTGAACCCAGATCTCCCAGACCATTGGCGAACACTATCCACTCGGCCAGGTTTAAAACAAATCTTAACATACTTTTAATCTGGACAAATAATAGTCATAAAGAACATTTTTCATTTCCCACTTTTTAAGGGATTTTTTTTTCATAAAAATTGGCAATCCTAATTACACTGACATGACAACTTCAGACAATTATAATTTTCCTGAAATTTTTGCAAATAATTATCTGCTGAAGACAAAGCAAAACATCATAAATATATAAAAATTCCATTAAATGGGTTTTTACTTTTCCATTCTGTCAGTTTGGCTATCCATATATTTATTCATGTATTTGGGATCTAAATATGTCTTGTGTGGGAGGCAGAGAAATGTTAATGGCAAAATAAAACTAAAAGTGCTTACCATTTTTATTGTCTACAAGCTCTAGGGTCTTGAAATCATTTTTTGGGAAATGTGACAGCAACAAAATTTACTTTCTTAGAATTTAAAAAAATTCAAATTAGGTTTCATTTTTGTTTGTTTTTTTAATGGCATATCAACCTTTGTGTGTTATTTAATGCCAAAACCATTTTTGTAGAAGAATAGTTGTGCCACTATTTAACCCATAGCTGAGGGGAGGTATTTTTAAAACTGAAAACACTAATAATAATGTTGAGAGGTTGAAAACAGACAGGCAAGCAGCTGCCCATTCATTTCATTGAATTGTAATGAATTCATGACTCGCATATTTCATAAAATCCTAAATTTCACAAATCTCTACTGATATGTTAGATTTCATGACAAAAACTACTGGATTTTCTAAAAGATCAATATTTGATAATCATATACAAAGGGAAACAGAATTTTGGTACATTTAGCATAATGTTGTTATAACAGAAAATGGAATTGGTGATCAGAGTTCAAATCCAAGATGAAGCAGTTTGAGTTTCACTTTGTGCTAATACTCCCAAAAAAGGTAGGAATTCATCTGTTCTCCCTCCAGTTATAGGTAAATAGTAGGGTAGACTGGATTCTTTAGTATTGGTTAGGCAACTAGTCTAGGAGAAAGAAAAATATTAAAACCAGCTTTACCAAACTTAAAAATTAACCTCGAGTAACAGTCTGTTTGTGGTGGTGGGATTGAGTAAATACATACGAGAAGTGATGAAAAATTCTTGGTCCAACCAAGAATGGACTCCACTTCAGTCATGAAACATACATACTATTTCATATATTCTTTCCTCAATTCAATACACTTTGGAATTTTTCTTTTTAGAATGATTAAAAAAACTTGAGGAAAATTTTCAAATTGAATAAAAGTTTTTAAAAAAAATCATTCCTAAATTTTGGGGCCCAAGAATTTTTCAGCATTTCCTTATTGTACATCATAACAGTGTGACTTTTTCTGTATTTCTTTGATTTACTCTCAAGATCTTCTGTCTTATCTAAAGTAAAAGATGTATGAAATTAGCAAATGAATCTTGTCCTGATCCTCGACGGAACAACACTTTGATCAAAGGCAAAGCACAGATACTACACAGTTAGAAGACAGAAGGTCAGCAAGTAACACTTTGAATTCAGACAATGCATATAGATACTCATATAAATAATCCCGTTAATTTTGACAGGCATTATGCTAACATCATTACTTTGAATTTTTCGCACCAGTTTTAACTGGTGGTTTTTCACAAATGAATGACAGGAAATCTCTTCAGGTCTTCAGGAATCTTCTAGCAATTCTAGCTGACCTCAACAGTGCTGTAATATAGATGGTTTCAATTCTTACACTCATCTCTAATTCTCCTAAATTCCTTTCCAAGTACACCAACTAAAATTGGTATTATAGGAACTTATAGAGTGTGGTATTCATTAAGACTACCACCAGCATTTTCCTATAATGCATTAAGCTATCTTAATGATAACCTAACAGAATATTTTGGTAAGGAAAAAAACACCAAGTCAATTTAGACTAAAATAACATATTTCATATATTTACAAATAATTGTAAAATTACAAATGTCTCAAATCATAAAAAGGGTTACAATTGCTGTTCCGAAGAACAAGAAGTGCTGAATAGCAGCGGTTGAACACTTATGTTTTCCTGGTGTAGGCAAAATTCTCAGAGGAGAATTTGCACACATACTTCCCGCAGAGCGGAGACAAAAGAAAAGGGATTCTTCTTTGACAAATGTCCACTGCAAAAAATAGGTAGAACTCACTTCTTGAAAAATCACATGACCAACAGTCATGTGATTGTTGGAAGTTCTGCCCTTAAACCCCAAAAAGGGGGAAACAACTGTGTTTTGTTCCCCAACAGTATCATTATTACCCTCATGTTCCACAGCCTTTTAAGGTATCTAGCAAGATCCAGGTATTTTTTGCTTTCTATCAATTGCACTCTATGGTCAATTCGAATGACAAAATCCACTACTTGACAAGTTTTTTCTACTTACTAATTAACTCTATGTCTGGTGGTTGCATTAATATTATTATTATTTTAATTTTACCACGAGCAATTTTTTTTTTACACCAGCCCAAACTGGTGGTTTTTCACTGAAGTCAGAATGATGCCAAATCTCTTCAGGTTACCAAGGACTCTTCAAAATATTCTGGCTTAACAGTCCTGTGGTCTGAATGGTCACCATTCTTCCTCCAATATCCAGTTCCCCCAGTCTCTTTTCTTTGCAGACCATTCAAAGAGCTCATACTACAATGGTATTACGGTCATCTTCACATTTCACACATTTTTCCACTAAATGACAAGCTTTTTTCTCTTATTAATACTAAGTCTGATCTTCAAGTCAAGATTGGATAATCTGTTTGTATTGGAGCAGTTTGGCTTGGTTCGATTGGAAGGCAAAACAATCATTGTAGGTTATTTAATGTCAAATTCTCTTTATATACATATATATTAAATATATGATTTGTAAACACATTTTGTAGATAACATTCTTAAATGAGCCTGAGCTCTTTTTTTGCCCACAGTTAAATGGTTTCAAATATTGCTATATAACAGTCACAATTTAACATCAGTCATTTGTTTGCACACAGTTTGTTCTATTTGACCCATTGAGAGGACCCTATCAGGTGTTACCACTCATAAGCTAGAGAGGACCTGGGAGTGATGGCAGTGAAGGGGTATTCCATATTCCCCAAATATCCAATGCTAGACTTTCACTATCAAATGGTTTAATATCATATCCAGAACAATCAATGACAGGAGGGGGTCTTACCCTTCTGCAAAGATGCAGTCAGTGTATTGTAGTTGTAGTAGTAAATACATAAAAAGGAAGTACAGTTCAACCCAAACGGTAAGATAATTAGCCATGAAAAATGTTACCTTATTCTACCATATAGTTTCCCCCTCATCTCCTTTAAAGTTATCTTCTTATAAATCAAAGACACCATTTAACAAAAATTTAGCACCAAAACTCTATATCCAACTCAGTACATAGGTTCTGTTTAAAATTTTCAAAACTTTAGATAGCACCTCTTATATACAAGAATGAGACAATCAAGATTAAGTGGTCCACAGAATTAAAATATCAAGAATGTAATTGTTGTGTTTAAATGTGTCAAATAATGTCACTCTTGTATTACAACTTGTAATTTGGTTGTAATTAAAATGCACATAGGAAACTATGAGTCATTTCTGTGTATACATAACACTTCAACTGAATGAAAGATACTCCAATTTTATTCAACTGTGATATGACAATAATTAGTCTAATAAAAAGCTCATTTCAAATATAGACAAAAGAGGAGGAGGAGGTTACATTTTTTGTAAACATTCATATATCATCTATAATTTTCGACCCAATGATAGCAGAGTTGTTTATGTCAATGTTATCTAAATGATAATGATGCAGAAAAAACATGAATGGTTAGGAGCAAGAATCAAACTTGAACTGTGCAAACAACTGAGTTTTGACTATGCAGACCAATATACACAGAAACTGTCTTAGAGAATAAAATAAGTATAACTGACTTTGAAATTTAAATGAATTACCAAATCCAAGTCAATAAATTTAATTATTGTACACATAAAGAGGATCTGTCAGTGGACATTTCCATTCTAGTATAGTTCAGTCTTCAGTGTAAAATTGAAAGAGTGAAAAGTTAATCAAATAAAAAAATCTTGTCAGAAAAATAAAAAAAATAATTACAGAATATGAAGGTGATAATTTTACCTATCATTATCAGAGTGCTTGAAATAATGCCAAAGACGACCTTTGCAAAAAGTTTCAATGAAATGAAGATTCTAAGAAAAAAGAAGGAAAACCTTTTTAGCAAGAGTACAGAGAAAAGTGCTAAAGTAATGAAGAGAATTGCTGTCACATGATTCCCAATGAGACTTAACATATATTACTGAAATAAAAATTCAACAACATGCTGAAAATATACAACTGAACAATTTTCTCAAAAATAAATGATTTAAATCTGTAAAGCTTTAAACAATAAAAGTAATTCAAATTTGCCATGACTAATGAATATGAGATGAAATTCAAATACAGTTCTTTAGAAATTCCTTCCTAATTAAAATTAATGAACAGGTTTATAAACTTCATTTTGAATGATTGACTGATTTTAATGGATTGTCAACTCATGTAGGGCTATTTTATGCCTAAAGGTAATGGAATCCTTATCACTGTACATTTATTTTTACATCTTTTATACAGTTGTCTAACAGTTTTGTTTTAACACATGGTCATATGATATTCAATGTTTCTATTCAATATAAATAATTTGCACACAATTGTATGGTTTCAAGTATTTCACTCTAATACTAATAATTATATGGTTTTAAGTAATCATTTCTATTTAATAACAGTTATATCATTTCAAGAAACTAATAATAATAATCCTTTGTAAACAATTATAGCTTCAAGTAATTATTCTTAATACAAATAATTACAGTTATATGACATCAAGTATTCCCATTGAATATAAATCATTTTTAAACAGATCTATTTGACCAATAGATGGGACTATCAGGTATTACCACTCCAGGCAGAGTCAATCTGGGAGTAATGGCTATGAAGAACTAGAACCTCACCATCAAATGAAATTTAGTGTCATACCAAGGACGCCCCCTTTTGCACAAGTTACAGTCAATAGATTCTAAACCTCATCAACAGGGGGTCACTTCTATTATTTAACTAAGACTTAATATTTGAGGAGATTTTTTTTCCCTTTTTCTTTTTCAACAATCATGTCAAACAAGCTAAACCAGAATACATCAAATGACCAAAACTAAAGATCAACATAAATTACATTTGATTAAGAAAAGATCATAAAAAATAAAGAGATGGTGGATCAAACAAGAACAACAGGTAGACATTTTAAGTAAAGCTGTTAAAAATAAATCTCCCTTTCATAGTTTCTATTTAATTAAGTAGTCTGGAGGTGATCCAGGTAGATGATAAATGCCATCAATCAGTACATAAGTATCTACCAAGTCATTTTTTTTTGGGGAGGGGGGGACCAACTATTGATGAACAAACTAAAAGAACATGATTAATTGGGTAATGGCATTGATTCTCTAAATGGTTGATTCCGTGGTGTAGTCGTTATCGTCGTAGGAAATGGACACGGCGACACGAGTTCAAATCCTGGACGAGACTGATTGCATTTCACATAGCGCTAATACCCTTGGGAAAGGTATGAATCCAATTATTCTCCCTCCAGCTATGGGTAAATAGTAGGACAGACTAGGTTCTTCAGCCTTGGTTAGGCAACTAGTCTAGGAGAATGAAAACTCTGAATTGAAACCTGTTAAACTCCACTTAAAAATTGACCTTGTGTCATATCCTGCCCGAGCGGAGGGGTTGGGTAAATAGGATTCCTTCAGAAACTGAGGGATACTTTAGATTTTCGACTGACAACAATTAAGCATATAAATAAATGCAAAGGCCAAGTAAAAATGAATGAAAGTGTTTCAAAAATCAAAGATATCCAAAAATATTTTAATAAAAGCTAAAAAGAAGTGCTATGACGTTTTAATCATCTAATTTGATCTCTTAATGGATCAAGACTATCTTGGACTTTTCTAATGTTTTATGAACAAGTATAAGAAGAATTATTATTGTAGGAAATTGCTAACCAGAGCTTAAATTCTGGATGAGGATGTTTGTATTTCCTTTAATGCTCTGGGGAAAGACAAGAATCCTTTTCTTCTCCCACCAGCTATGGGTAAATAGAATGACAGACTGAATTCTTTAGCTTTGGTTAGACATCCAGTCTTGGAAAAGGAAAACTCGAAATTCAAACTGGTTTTACTCTGTTGAAAAAAAACTGACCTTATGGCATATTCTGCTTATGACAGAGGGGTTGGGTATATACATACATTATGAGATGTATCTAAATCCTTTTTTTCTAATGTAGCATATTAATATATATTTTTTTATGATATACTGAAGGTCCTTAGAAAAATTCAAGAGAGAGAATGAGTAAAAAGCTCTTAAAAATAAGATGTGTATAACATGACTTATGCAATTAATGTGAATAAATTAAATTGATACAGAGCAAAAAAAAAAAAAGACATGAAGTTGAAAAGTTTACCACTTCAAGATGTTCATTTCATCTTCATAAAAGAAACATATTCCAATTTAGACAAACTTAAAAGAATGTTAAAATGGTCTTATGTCTGTTTGTCATAGGTTTAACACAAGACTTTTAGCTTTCATCATTTCAATACACTTTCTCCACCTTAATAAATAAAATCATAAAATTAACTAAACCTTGATAAACCAATACCAACTGATGACAGATTTCTTTTTATGCTAATGAATCAACTAAAAGTTCTAAGTTAATATGTTCCTGTTTTGATCATAAATACTCAATCACTAAACAAACTGATTGATTTTAATGACATGTTAACATATCTAAGGTTATTTTATGCCTAGGGGTTAGGGAATTGCATTCATTGTACATTTATATATTTTTCATAGTTATTTCTTAAAGGTTTTTGGCATGCATATATGATATCAAGTATTCCTATCTAATACAAATACCTTAGACAAACTTGTATGGCTTCAATTATTCCACATTAATACTAATTATTATATGGTTTCAAGAAATTATTTCTATTTAAAAGGCATTTGTTTACAGAGATACAAGGTTTCAGGTAACTATTAATAAACCTTAGAAAACAATTATAGCCTTAAGTAACTATTCTTAACACAAATTATTTACAGTTACATATGAAGTATTCCTATCTAATACAAATAATGTTTAAACATATTTATTTGACCCATAGGTGACTCGCTAACAGGTATTAACCCTCTGGTTCAGAGTAGACCTGGGAGTAATATCAATCAAGGAGTAGTCCACACACCTCAAAGCTCCAGAACTGGAGCTACAGTTTAGTGTCCTATTCAGGACACCTTCTGGGAAAGGAGGGGGTTTTACCCTCCTATAAGTGACACAGTGTATTTACAGCCCCCAACTAACAGAGTGATTGACTAAATTAACAGATAATGCATCACCATGATACTATTTGATGTCCATTGAAACATATCATTTTATCATCTGCATATTTCTATGCTTTGGTTAGACCACATATCTTCAATAGATAGTATCAAATGAGAATTATATTTCACTAAAGAAATCAACATTAGAATTTATCAATAAACAACTGATGGATCAACATTTTTATTTCCTCAACCTTCCACTTAGTTCTCTTGTGTTCATAGAATGATGCAAGTTAGATAATGAAGTACTTACTTTCAATTTCATTAAAGAGACAATAAAGACAAAAAAAACAGAAACTGAGATATTTGAATCAAGTCTTGTATAGCAAAAAAAAATGAACTACTCTGTCACTGTTATCAATGCAACCCAACAATGATTTTCAGGTCTTTCTGCAACCGACTTACATCGCTGCTTTAAATCAACACTAATCTAACTTGCAAAATTGCAATTTGTTTTCATATAAAATAAAAAATAAAACTTTAAATCTGTTCAAAATGCTATTGTTTTAGATTGAACAAGAAAAATTAGAAACCAAAAATGTCATTTCAAAACAGTTTTAAAGCTATCTAAAAAGATAGTATCAATATCAGAATAGCGTATAGAGACTTTGATTCTAACAAGTAACTCAACATGTATAACCTTGAGCCAGACTAATCTAAACTGAAGTTGTTTTGCGCTGCTTGAAGGTGTAAGCAGTTAAAGGTCTATGTCTGAATCTAAGTAAGAATGAAAACTTTAAATGCTAATTTTCAAGGCATGCCATTTGTAACAGAATACTTTCTCTAAAAATCTAATGATAAAAACATCATGAAAAAAAATTTAGAGCAAAAAAGGGGGAGAAAAAAAGAGAAAAAGATGACAATATAACAGATTTAGAATCCTGTGATTATTTTCTGGCCTTAATCTGGCACAAGGCTACAATAATAGGGAGGCATTCAGTGAAACTACCTAACTACACTAATGAACAGGTTTAATCAATAAGGTTGTTAACCATTTCTCCAGAGAAAGTACCTAGATATTGACTGATTGATTTTAATGACAGATCAACCAGTCTCAGGTTATTTTATACCTACAGGTTAAGGAATCCTATCCATACTTACATTTTTTTTTTAGTTGTTTCTCAGGAGGTTGTTTTTTTCCACATGCTGTATACCATGATGAGGGAAGAAGAACAACACAACACTTCTTTATAAAAATATATACGTCTTTATTCTTCTTGGAGTCAAAGCTTCTGCAATGTGTGAGAGACAGATGGAGACAAAGACAGGCTGCTATACTGACCCATAACTTCTCTTGACCATACCATGCTGTGTTACCTTTAAGAACCCACTTGGCACTTCTTCTGTTTCTTGGCTGGGGGTACTCAACTGGTGACCCTACAGGCCACCCCCCCCAGTGGAGCTCTCTCAATGACTGCAAGCTGACTGACTGATTCAGGCCCTCACTAACTCCAACTAACTCAACTGCAGTGGGTATCTGCATATATCATTACATAACACCCACAACTTCTGATGAACCATATGACTATTTCCACCCACCTACACAGGTGCATCTCTGATTGACAGCGCGGACAAGGGTCAATATTCAACAGCACACAGTTTTATAGAATATGAATAATTTTTAAATCGATCTATTTGACAAATAGATGAAACCTTAATAGGTACTCCAGATTGGAGTGTCAATGGCAAAATGACTTCACATTTCACAGATCTTCAGAACTAGGGCTTCAGAAGCAGTTGAGTAGCATACCCAGGACACCCATCTTTTTTTTGGGGGGGGAGAGTTGGTGGGGTCATACTACTCAGCAGAGAATATAGTCAGTGTGCTTCAACTTAGTGCTATATGTTATTAACATGTCAAGAGCCCAACACAGACTATAGTATGAGAAATAAGTCAAGAATGGAAAATTAAACGTTACGTTATGACACAACCATTGGATTACAGTTCAACTTTATCAGCTTGTTTAAAATAAGATTTTTGTTCAACCACCCACAAGACATTGGAATAATTTGTGATTTGCCATTATAAGTGGACAGAGTTGAGAAATATTAAGCAGGTGTCTGAGATCCATGAAAATATTCACGTTTTTTTTTTTCTACAAAAGGAATTCTTACTTAAATTCACATCCTCACATAAATATTTTTACCTCAGGAATTCATAAATCATTTTTTATCTTCAGATATGTGAAAGAATCAGCAAAAAGTTCCCAAAACTGGAATGATTAGTAAAACTCAGGATATGTTTTTTCTACATTTACTTTATTCAAGTTGGGGCCATTTCATTCAACAACTAATGTAACATTATTATTGATTTTTTTTTGCACAAGTGAGCTAATATGGTTCTGCTAATTAAAAATCTAAAAAAATTGTGAATAATTTTATTTGCTTTGCATTCAGAGAAAGTATCAAATTTGAAATTAATTGATTTTTTTTTTTTTTTTTTGGTGGAATTAAACTGGGAGTCCTGTCTACTACATAAATACAATGTCAAACAAGTTCCTGGCTTCGTCATTTATGTGATACACTTACACAAATTATCATTAGAGATTTTACACACTCCATATTAATGTAATTTGGCATGTGCTCTTAATTCTATTGTGAAATTTTATGAAATTAATACGCAACATTCTCACTCCACATAGAGAATATTATCCTATTTACCAACCCCTCCGCTCAGGCAGGATATGACACAAGGTCAATTTTTTAAGCGGAGTTTAACAGGTTTGAATTCAGAGTTTTCCTTCTCCTAGACTAGTTGCCTCACCAAGGGTGAAGAACCCAGTCTGCCCTACTATTTATCCATAGCTGGAGGGAGAATTATTGGATTTATACCTTTCCCAAGGGTATTAGTGCTATGTGAAATGCAATCATTCTCGTCCAGGATTTGAACTCGAGTCGCCATGTCCATTTCCTACGACGATAACCATTACACCACAGGCACCTCCATAGAGAATATTATTGATAGATAAATATACAATAAAGTTGTACAGATAATTTTATAGAAACTTATTGTCAACATAAATTAGAAATAAAATCAAAACAAAAGATAACTTGTGTTCATGAAAATTCAAAAATCATTTTGCGATTGTCTTTAGTTAGTAAATGGGACCTGACACCAACTCATCATCATCAAGACATGCCAACACCATGAATTCTCTTTATCCTCTCACTATCCATTCTTATCAGCTATCACTTTTGGTCCGTCATCTAGATAGTACCCTGTGTCTGCACAGAGATGGTTAACATAATTTTTTGTGGATCAGCCAACACTAGCATCTCCATAGAAGAACATCACTAACGAGTTAGTCCTTATTTTTCCAGCTGTGTCCAAATATATTTTTGTCATCTTACTGGTCTGTGAGATGAGAGGGAAGTAGCTGTACAGCTGCTCTTTTAAGAGGTGCTGTTTTCAGGATTTGTACAAAACAGCAAGCAAGCATCTTTGTGTAGTTCCCATCTAGCTTTTTTTCCCAGTGTTTTATTAGAGTCCATGTAGTGCAACCCTACAGTAGTACTGACACGGCTACAGCTTGGAAGAAATTTTCTTTTTTTTTTTTTTTCAGAAGTCTTAAATAAATACAGCAAGGTTACTCGGCACTGGATGGACAAAAATAAAAAAAAACAATATGTTTAAACTAATCACATTTCTTATTGATCCATTAACTTATTAAAATTTAAAGACGAAAGTACAAGTGAGAAGACAAAAACATTATTTTCATTTCCTGTGTAAGAAAAAAAATGTCTTTCTCGACCAGTGTGCTGTGCCATAGGAGTAGACAGTGGCAATATCCAACATGCCTCCAAGACTATCTGTATTGATAAGGGCAGAGGTGTAATGTTTTCATACCAAAATGGACTCATTTACTAAGCACTATAAGTACTGGTAGGCAAAGTAGATTAGGGTGGCTTTTGACATACATACTGAGTGGTGTTAGAGAATTTTTTAAACTTTTCTTTTTGAAGATACAAGTTTTTACACAACCAAGCAGAGAAAAAAAAAGAAGTAAATATATTCAATCAGCAGGCAGGAAAAAAAAGGAAGATGTCCTATACATGAACTTGGCACAAAACCAAAGGGGGAAAAAACTCAGTTATCAGCAACTATTGAAATAAAATAAAAAAATAAAGAAAAATCATGAAACTTTTAAAAAAAAAGATTTATCCAAAGACTTTGGCTTCTTCTTAGTTTAAAATTACCATCTGAATCTTCTTATGGAAAAAGAAACCTTTGCAAATTAACAAACACTGAAACAACTATTTTCATTTCCCCATTTTGCATGCACATGACAACAGAAATAAACATATTCTAAAATTTATTCATGACATCAGGGATTTTTATCAATTAGTTTAAAAAATAAAAAAAGGTTAAGTGTTGTAAGTTTTCTTTTTCTTCTTGGCCGATCAAACATGATTTTGCTAAAATTTAATATAGTTTATATATACATACACACACATATGTATATACATTAACCCTAACCCTTATATATATATATATAGGCAAGTTTTATTAAAGACAATGGAACACTGTTTATTACTTATAATTGTAATGTTTCAAGTCTTATTTTCCCATATCATTATTTTCCCTAAGCGCTTTCGAACGAACTTCTGGTTGTCATCAGGTCATGTAGTTTGAGTTGACAATTTGAGTCTTTCTTGTTTTAATTATTTGTAGTGTTTTATTTTTAAGTTGTCAGTTGGAACGTTTTCAGCGTTTTGTTTTAAAACACTCAGTTGGAAAGGTTTACGACCAAACGAAATTTTAAAAACTCACCAAAAACCCCACCAACCATCTTAAAAATACATTAACAAATGTATCACAGCCAATAAAACAGAAATTGGATCCATTAAACTAACAAAAATAACTGGATACATATATGGTAAAATAAAAAGCCACAAACAAGCTAACTCAAACCAATTATTTCACAGATTTCTACTCCCATATACCACCAATCAAAAATTCTCAACCATATTTTTGCACCATATATCCTAAATAAATACAGTATCAAATGAACAAACGTATAATGCCATCATATGATGTTGAAAACCTTTTTTACTAACATTCCAGCTCCCAAAACCATAAAAATAATAGAAAGTGTCTATAATTACCCTTCAATTCTTCCTGCAGCTATACAACCAAAAATTCTTGAAAAACTCCAGTTTACCTGTACCACAAAAGTCCCATTCTATGATCCCTCTGGTAACATATATATACAAACTGATAGGGTCACCCCTAGGTCCGAAGATTTTCAATTTCTACATGTCCCACATCAAAAATATTTAAAACAATAATGACTAAACCCAAGATATACATCCCCTATGTTGACAACATTTTCATCACAACACACTCTTATGATGAAATTAACAAAATTAAAACTCTAGAAAAAAAAACTCCATACAAAACTTTACTACAGAACACAACATCAATAAAAAAAAAAAAAACGAACTTTTCCTTGATGTACTTACTGACTCTACTAATAATAAATTCTCTACATCTCCATATAAAAAGCCTACCAGCTACATTTCTACCCTACGTAACAACCACATTGAATGTCCCCAAAAATATAAAACAGCAATTATAAAAAACTTAATTCATAGAGCATTTTACATCTCATCTTAAACAATATTTCACAAAGAACTTACCAACATAAAATAAATCCTTGTTGATAACAATTTCCTAGTCGATCAACAAATAAAACTATACCTTCACAACATTCACAAAAATAACAACACTAACAGAATTAATTTATATTACAGAAATCAAATACACTATGACTACAAATTAGATGAACAAGCATAACCAACATTATAAAAAGACATGTTAAACCTACCAAAAACAAATGAAATTTATCATCTACTACACTAGATTTAAAACATTAAACCCTATAGTTAAAAATTACACCAACTACACTAAAATACTCCTAAACCAAACTAATGTAGCTTATAAATTTATAGGTCCATTTCGGGAGTGCCTCCTGAAAAACAGAATTAATATTTATATTGGTTATACAACAACTACACTATCATGTCACCTCACTATCTACCTTTCAGAAAATAGCATAAAATAACATTTAATTATAAAACAACAATAGCACTGACCAACTTACATCTTCCGATGTAAAGAAGACTTTTATAAATAATACAATAATTATATATAAAAAGAAACATAAAAATGATTACAAATCCTAGAAGCAATATTCATAAAAGATAAACATAAATAAGATAGTATTAAACACAGGTGCCAACATATTAAATATTTTTAAGAACTAAAATCAAAAACTCTATTAATAAATCTTTCTAACTGAACATTTTAAAACAAGATGCTGAAAATGTTCCAACCGACAACTTCAAAACAAAATGCTACAAATAATTAAAACAATAAAAACTTAAACTGTCAATTCAAACTACATAACATCAGATGATAACCAAAAGTATGGCTGAAAGCACTTGAGCAGAAGACATGGGACAATTCTTTTTATTTTCATATATATATATATATATATATATATATATATATATATATATATACACACTTTACTTGGCTCATTGGCAAAATGGTTAAAGTGTTTGCCTGTAACACTATGTGGGTGGCCCGCCAAGCAGACGATTCCTTTGTCTGTTTTGGCGTGAAACCAGACAAAGGGTTTTTGGACTTGAAATCTCGCCGTGTCCAGGAGTGGTAACGGGACGCGAGAAGAGAGTCGGAAAAAGGAGCTGAGAGCAGTTGGCGACGGGACAGAGAGAGAGGCAGTCGACAGTGGACACCCGAGCAGAGAGGCGAGGCAGCATGACATGAGGGTCCAGCCACAGTGAAGAAGATCGAGTCAAGATGTCGGCATTCCAGTTGCTTTGTGGAATTTTCGCTAGTAATCCATGCTAGCGTTAGTCCATATATGCTATCGGAAATGTAGTGTTGCATAACTCCTTCTGCTCTTGGTTAACCCCAAGCATATTGTTCGTTTGTTTTATTTTCTCCCGTCTCTCGATCGTATTCTTGTAGTGGCAAGAAATGTGCATTACCCCTCTCGGAACCACTAGTTGATCACCGGCCAAGAAGTGAAATGGTTAGAAGAGGATGTAATGTGTGTGGGGCCGACGGGGGGTATCGTTACACGCCAATGGTCAGGGAGACCAGGGTTCAATACCAGGTTGAGCCATACCAAAGACTCCAAAAAATGGTACTAGATGCCTCCTTGCTTAAGACCCAGCATGATAAGTTACAGATCAAGGGTAAGTGAAGGAATCCAGCGAAAGGAGTAGCACCCTCCCCAACACCTCAGTGTCATAGCTATTGAAAAGGGAACATTTGGGTTGTCCTCAACTACTGTCAGCCAACTTAAGTACATATACACATTTACACATGCATACACACACACACACACATATATATATATATATATATATATATATATATATATATATTTATTTCTTAAAGAAATTATTGCTCTGTAATGTCATTTACATTGAGCTCTTTACCAGGAAAATTTAAATGTTCACTGTTGAATTTTTTTTTGTCCTGATGGAATTACTCCCAACTCCGGTTTAACTGGACTGAATAATACTATATATGCATAACTAAATGTATACAAGTATATATACATAAATACATGTATATATACATATGAATATAAACATATACATATATTTATGTACGGATACATATATACATTCAAACACACACACATATATATAAATAACTAATAATAAAGAAACATATATGCAAGTTAGAATAGCATAGACAGAGTCAACAGTGCTTAGTGAGAGTCAGTTTCTCACCCCATACAATCACTGATCTCAGGATCACATAGATGAATAACTAACAATGACCAAACAATGTTGACTATGTCTACACGATTCAAACTTAGATCTACATATGCTCTATCACAGATTTTTAGTATTCTTTATCAAAAATATAGCAACTTATATGATTAACATATATACAAATTATTTATTTTAAATAAAGTTTGAATTATTTCTGAGGAAGAGAGCTCATTATCAAGTATAGAGCCTATGTAAATAGCTATTTACCCAATCCCCTTCCATGGACAGGATGTGAGAAAAGGTCAGTTTTTAAGCTGAGTAAAGTTGATTTGAATTCAGAGTTTTCCTTCTCCAAGAAGAATTGCCTAATCAAGTTTAAAGAAACCAGTTTACCCTATGCAGAGCTGGATTGAGAGAGAGAGAGAGAGATCAGATGGATCAATGCTTTTCCCAAGGGTATTAGCACAAACAGCCTTGTCCAGGGTTTTGAAATCAAGTTGCCAATTCTATTTCATACAATACTAAGTGCACCTCAAACAAATGGAAATATTAACACTGCTCAGTGACTGTCAGTTTCATACCTTATTTGATCTTTACATCATGTGATATAGTCTGAAGATTGAGTAAGGTGACAGTCACTATGTAGTGTTGATCTCTCTCTCTCTCTTATATATATGTATGTATGTATGTATGTGTGTGTGTGAGTGAGTGAGAGAAAGAGATCAATTCTGAAGTAAAAAATTAGACTCAGTTATTTTCCTGATGAAGCCAGATAATTTTTTAAAGATCTTCTATCAAGACAATTTTTAATAACAAAGATCAATAATAGAAAAAAAAAAAAGTTGGAGATCGAGAAAAAGAATAGACAACACATTAATCAAAAAAAAGAAAGAAAAAAAGCAATGTTGCAGTAAATCTTAAGTACCAATGTAATCAACTAAACTTACATGGGAGGCAATAAGCTTTAATTAGAAAGAAGTTATGCATTGTTATTCAAACAACGTTTCAGCCGATACATCCTCCAGCCTTGTTCAGGTGTTTGTCAAACTCAGAACCTACATGGAACTTAGAACTATGTCCATTATTGAATCCACAGGGGTCACCAGTTCTGATTCCGTTAGGTACAAGTGTTAGGTATTCCTGTATTGTTACTCGCCTACAGTCAGGATTGAACCTGCAACCTCCATATGATTGTCTCTTTAGAAGCTAAGGGAACCAATGCCTATAACCATTACACTATGTGTCCTGCTTGACAGTCTAGAGTGAATTTTTGGGACTTATAAACTTAATGTTCTTACTTAACTAGGATTACTACTATTATGTATGATTTATCTATTTATTTATTTTTTTTACCTGTGCTCATATTGATTTTTATCTAACTTTTTTAATAATCGGTTCCCATATTGTATTCATCTCTATACTTGGTCTACTCAGCAGGTCATTGTAGCCCAATATATGTGCTGATTCCTTAAGGCGTCTAATCCAATGTTCAGCTCTATCAATTATTTCAACTTCATCCCATAAGGGCAGATGGTTTCCCTTTTCCTTCCATATATGGTCCGCTATACCCGACTTTTCAATCTCACCTCATACTACTGCCTTCCGATGTTCATCTAGCCTTGCTTTTAGAGGGCGACTCATCTTGCCTTTGTATATTTTACCACAACTGCAAGGGATGGAGTAAACACAGTTCTTGATCATGCTGAATTCCATTGCTGGCTTGACCTGGAAGAGATATCTCTGGAAAGTTAAACCACTTGAGAATACTGTCCTGATGTCATATGGACTACATGTCTTTTGGATCCTTTCAGCTAGTCCTTTGACATAAGGCAAACATACTGTGGTGAGTTTTCAGGTATTGTCCTCGATCCTCCTATCCAGGTTTCATCTAAGAAATTCAGACAATTAAAATCCCTTCACTGATAAAATAACAATAGAAGATTGTGTGTGCGGAGTGACAAGGAATAAAGATATTATCATAAAAAACCTACATGGGAGGCAATAAGCTTTAATAAGAAAGAATTTATGCATATTTGATTTCAAAATCTTAAATTATCTTTAAAGATATTTTATAATATATGACTTGTAAGATGGTCATTAAAAATAAAGGACAGATTTCATTTTCTTAAAATTTAAGACAATTATTCAAATTTAAAAGGACATTTGTTTTTAACATTTCTTTAGTTTAGATTACACTGAATTTGGCTTACAGATGACAGTTCTGAATTTGTTCAGATATCCTCAGAAACCCTAAAAAGTCTATATTTTAAAAAAAAAAATTTTCTTTTTTTTTCATTTTATACTTGGAGGATAAGTATTAACTTAAATTTTTTTTTAAATAAATTGTGTCTGTAAGCAATTTTTTAGACTATGCAATAGTTTAGATGAAATCAATTCCCTTTTAGCAGTTAAACCCTCTCCGTCATGGCCAAATGTCAAAGGGAGGAGAGAGTCATCTGCCTCTTGTAATGATTACCAAGAAAATGAGTAAGTACTGTAAGATGGACACCCTTGAACACTGAGAGATATGGAGGATGAGAGAAAGAGATGTCACTTAAAAATTAATCATAAACCTTTCAAGACATAAACAGTTCCAGTTTGGTTAAAATTGTGCCAAAAATAGCAGAGCCTAAGATGTATGGATAGATAGAGATTAAGTCTATTATAAAGATTATTATTTCACTCCTTGTGATCTTTTTTACACCAATCTTAAATGGTATTGTTTACTAAAGTATGAGTGACAACAAATATTCCAGTTTTCCAGGACTCTTCTCATTATTCTAGCTGATCTTAATAATGCTGTAGTCTGAATAGTCTTGGTCTCAATTCTTCCACTGATTTCCAATTCCTCCAGTCCCTTTTCCAGATTCTTAGAGGCTGTTCCAAGCACAAAAACTACAATTGGTATCACTGCCATCTTCATGTTCCACAGCTTTAGCAAGACCCAAGTATTTGTCAATTTTATTATATTTTTACTCTATGGTTCAATAGAATAGTAGAAGGAGTAATGATAAAACTATCATTGTTTTATTCTAAGAGATTATCTTTTTATTATAGTGTTTGTAATTATCAGAATCCCCAAATCTTATTAGCAAAGGAATTCTAATCCTCAAGTCTTATCAAATCTAAAACAGGTATCTTAATTTTATGTCTGGAAAAAAACACAAAAGTTAGCTGAACAATATCCTAAAGTAGCTACATTTTCATATCATTTCTTCTTATAACAAAGTTCTTAATATGCCAAAATAAAGCTGGTATGTAATTTTGAGGAAAAAACGCCTGCTTGGTGACTGAGGTAGTTGCAATTCTTGCTAGTATGAGAGCAGTGGCAAAAACTAAGAGTTTGAAGGTCGATTTTAAAAGCAGAAGACGAGTAAAACAATGTTCCAACAATTTCCTCTCATGCCAGACTATCAAGTGAAAGTAAAATTCAATAGAAAAAAAATTATTGATTCCAAACAAAAAATATTTCTATTGCCTATTGGAACAGAAGATATGTTTATTTGGTGTCAGTCTTATCATAAACTTTACTATCAAATGAAAAGATCAAAAAGTTTTTTCCTTTTAAAAAAATAAGGGATTAGATTTGTTACCATTAAGACAACTTAGATAAATTTATCTCAAGGAGAAGTTTATACACTTGACCTAAAACTCAAATATTTGTCTTTGCAAAAATTCCTCCGTTCAAAAAGGACACACACAAATATATATATATATATATATATATATATATATATATATATATATATATATATAAGGCTAATGCAAATGTCTATGGCCTCATCTTTGTAAAATTTTGAAAAATCTTACAAGTGTCTAAAGTTACAGAAAGATATGAGAGAAATTAGGATTAACTACTAGAAAGAAGAATGAGAGATGATCCAATTGATATTTTTAAAATAATGGAATTTCTAATAGTGGTAGACATTTTTTTTCAATATTTCTCTTCAAACTGGAAATTTACTACCAAGGAAAATTTCAAAAACGATACTATTAACCAATTGGACTTTTTGCTAAGAGATTTATATATTTTTAGAACAAATTGCCAAATCAGATCAAAAGCAGCAAATAGTGTAAAAAATTAAGATTAAATTGGATTTCAGAAGAAATGGTAAGAAAAAGAATTTAAGTAGGCATTTTGGGGAACAATTGGATGAATTTCTTCAAAGTATTTGTACTGTATAAATAGTGTAGATGCTCTGTAGAAAAATTTTCTTTTTAAAAAGGTTGATATGAGAAAATAATAAAAAGCAAAGATGCTTAAGAAGGCAAAGGAAACAATAAAAAGTTTACTCAATATTTCATTGCTTATGCAATTCAGTCAACACAAGAGACAAACCAAAGAAGCAATTCAGATGTTAGAAAAATGTGTTTTATGTAAACTTATAGATCAACAATTATATAAATACTTGTTTTTCTTTTTGAGTTAAATACACTAAAAAGGTTATATTTGAAGAAGACATTTGAAAAATGGATTTATTATAAGAATCCAAAATGAGAAAAAGTGTAATTTAAAACAACCATCAACATCTTAAAAGTGAAAAATCCTGTTAAGTAAGATCAACAATATATAATGTATCAATGGAAACTATGGAAACAAAAATAAGTGCCAACATACAAAGATGGCTCAGCTTGCAGTGATGTAAATATACAGAATTGCCAGTGTATTTCAACTTCTCTTCTAAGAATTAAAAGAAAAAATAGATAGTTACTTGAACATGATCAATGAAGTAGAGACTCCAGCAATGCCAAAGTCGCTGTAGCAAGTATCAAAGAATACTCAGGAAAATAATGGGACATTGCAAAAATGTTGAAATCATAGAAGAGCATTCAAGAGAGAACTCTTTAGCAGGAATCATATGTATTTAGCCAACTCTTCTGCTACAAGCAGGATGTGATACAAGGTTAATTTTTAAGTAGAGTAAAGCTGGTTTGAATTCAGAGCTTTCCTTATTTTAAATTGGTGGTCTAACCAAGAACACAGTCTGCCCTACTACAAACCCATAGCTAGGAGAGAACAGATGGATTCATACCTTTCTTAAAGACATTAACATGAAGTGAAATGCAAACAACTTCATCAAGTTGCAGAGTTCAAATCCTGAGATTGGTAGCAAAAAGTCAAGCAAGACTAGGATATTTCCCCCCACCCAAAGGAAAGAACATTGAACATCTCCTACAAAAAGAAATCCACTCAATGGTAAAAGATAGAAGAATGATAAAAATGTAGTAGGTGGGTGGACTAAGTGAATTAGATATTTCGGCTTTTGACATAAAGATTTCAATATGATATTTATTGTTAAAACAATGGACAATTTATTATCAAGTTCAGTCAATCTCCATGAATGGAAAAAAAAAGTGATTCACCAACTTGCCCACAGGAAATGAATGACGACAAATTTTGAGCAGTTGTCCCTAAGTCTTGAATGATGGTCATTTTAGATGGCAAAATGACCAAGTTTTAAAAGAGATAATTGACACAGCAACTCAAACCACCAAAAATAAACCAAATAAAGAAAAGGTAAAATAAGAGAATTCCCTCACTCAACTAAGACTGAACTTTCTCTCTTCAGTTGTAGACTAGCATATAAGAACAAATTGACAGAGTATATAACATCTACAAGACTTCACTAAGACATAAAAGTGTTCTCTAATTGCATCAAACAAGTAATAATGTGGAAATTGATGGTCCTTTGGGAGGAACATGATGAAGAAGCTCACAAGCAAAAGAAGGAAAAATATGAAGCTAGGCTGGAATACAAATTGTTTCCTCATCAAAGTGAGATGCTGTGACTTCTGAGAGAAATTTCTGTATAAATTATTAAATATCATTAGAAAATCTGATGCAAAGAAATGTAAAGCCAATCAAAAATTTAACAGAGACAGATGAAAAATCTCCAAGATTTCTGTAGATTAAGCAAGAAATCTCTGGGAACATGGCAATTTAGGGGTGTGGTTTGGTTTTCTTTTAAAAACTGTCACCTCTAGTAAAAGATTAACAACATAATTAGATAGAATTGTGTAATTAATCCAAAAGATCAATTGAAAACACTAAAAATTACTCACTAGATAATTACTTCAACCAACAGCCAATGGTGTTGAAAAAAAAGTGGGGAAGTCATGTGAATTATATAACAATGCCAACCAAAGTGAGAGAAAGTTCATCCATTGTTTGGGTTTTACGGCATATCAACCTTTGTAGGTTATTTAAAACCAAATCCATTTTTATACAAATAATCGGTTCTATTTCAAACAATTCAGTTTATTCTGACAGTTCTAATTCAGCTAATTCAGTTTCGTATAAGTATAGATTTTGTTTACACAAAGTTAAATGTCAAAACAGTTCTATATTAAACAATTCAGTTTAGCCTAAGTACAGTTCCAATATCAAAAACAGTTCCATTTCAAACAATTCAATTTAGCATAAGTACACAGTTTAACAGTCAAAAACATTTCTATTTAAAGCTAGTCAGTTTAGTCAAACAGTTCTAATTCAAACAATTCAGTTTAGCAAAAGTACACAGTTTAGTTCTATTTAATACATACTATCTATCAGATGCTACCATTATGAGCCATAGTGGACCTGGGAGTAATGGCAATGAAGGAGTAATAAGTTAATGCCAAAACAGTTTTATATCAGATGGCAATAAAGAGGTACTCTGCATTCCCCAAAGCACCAGCATTACTGGAACCTCACCATTAGATTGTTTAGTGTCATATCCAGAACACACATTGGAGGGGTTCTTACTCCTCTGCAGAGGTGCAGTCTATGTATTCTACAGCCCCACCCAACTGGGCAAAATGTGAGAAAAAAACCCTTAAGAGTATAAAATATGCATATTAAAAAACTTTTGCAGTATCTGGTGACAAGAGTTTAAACAGGATCCAAGAAATCCCAATTAGGTCACCTGGAAGAAGGGTTTTGATGTTGGAAGATCACTGGGGACATGCCCCCAGCACATTAGAAAATGTATTCACAAAACACCTCCACGATGTGTAGGATGTGACATAAGATCAATTTTTAAATGAAGTAAAGCTGATTTGGATTCAGAATTTTCTTTCTAGACTAACCAAATCTAAAGACTGTCTGACCTACTATTTAACCCATAGCTGGAGGGAGAACATGAATTCATGCTTTTTCCAAAGGCATTGGCATGAAGTGAAATCCAAAAAGCCTCATCCAGGATTTGAACTTAGGATACAGATTTGATTTCCTATGATGATAACCATTATGTAAAGTATGCCTCCATATTAGGAAATGTCATAAGGTCAAATATAAACAATGATACTTTCACTGATTATATAGACCAACACAATAGAATTTAACAGCAAAGACAATGATAGAACATAACATTAAAAAAATAAAGTACATACTAAATTAGATTGTCTTTGAATGGAAGAAACAGCATTAAATTTGCAAAGCAATCAATTTAAACCACGGATGTATTGTATAGTTAAGTCTATACAACATCAATCATTTTTCTGACAATAATAGTGACAATCCCATCTTATAAATTAATTCATTAACTTTTCTTTAAAATGAGTGTACAGTCAAAATCTCATTATTCAGCTTTATATTACTAAAATTGTTATGATATTCGTAACCATAACCAAGAAAAAACAGCAGATTATAGATTTTTATCAGAACAATGCATTTAAAACACTCTGATTGGTATTGCATTAAGCTAAGTTTTATGAAAGTTTATAAAGGAACCAGCATTTTTGGACAATCAAGGAATGGAATTATCACTATAGTGAATTTTTCATTTCTGACATATATAAGAAATTGTTGGTTTAGAGTTTCCATATCTATGGTTAGATGGTTGGTTGGGTTTTATGGCATATCAACCTTTGTAGGTTATTTAAAACCAAATCCATTTTTATGCAAATAAGTGTTCTATTTCAAACAATTCAGTTTAGCATGAGTACACAGTTTAATTGTCAAAAATATTTCTATTTCAAACTATTCAGTTTATTCAAACAGAGCTAATTCAGTTAAGTATAAGTACATACAGTTAAATGTCAAAACAGTTTTATATATAACAATTCAGTTTAGTGTAAGTTTCAATATCAAAAACAGTTCCATTTCAAACAATTCAGTTTAGCATAAGCACGCAGTTTAAATGTAAGTACAGTTTAATTGTCAAAAACATTTCTATTTAAAGCTATTCAATTTAGTCAAACAGTTCTAATTCAAACAATTCAGCTTAGCATAAGTACACAGTTAGCTCTATATAACCCATAGTTAGGGCCCTATCAGATGCTACCATTCCGAGCCATAGTGGACCTGGGAGCAATGGCAATGAAAGGGTGCTCAGCATTCCACAAAGCTCCAGCATCACTGGAACCTCACCATCAGATTGTTTAGTGTCATATCTTGGACACTCATTGGGGGGGTCTTACCTCTATGCAGAGGTGCAGTCTGTGTATTCTAAAGCCCCAGCTGACTGGGCAATGCACTGAGGTAAATGTCAAAACAATTTTATTTCAGATAATTCAGTTCAGCATAAGTACACAGTTTAAATGTAAAAGACAGTAAAGTCAAGAGACCACGGTTTAGTTCTATTTAACCAATAATAGATAGGGCCCTTATCAGGTGCTACCACTCCGGGCCAGAATGGACCTGGGAGTGATGGCAATGAAAGGGTACTCCGCATCCCCCAAAGTTCCAGCATCACTGGAACCTCACCATCAAATTGTTTAGAGTCATATTTAGGACACTCATTGGTTGAAAGGATCTTACCCCTTTGTAGAGAAGCAACTGGGCAATATTTCATCAATAGATACTATCCTTATGGATGATTAACAGTAGGTTCTTGACTGAACTGTTTGAGCCTGGCTATTGAACTATGGAGTTCCTCCATCCAGCAGCAGGTGAAGCATGCCTCTGATCGACTTTTAGATTCATCCACCTTGCTTCACATTCACTATGTTGCATCTCATAGTATTGCCATGGCATGAATAGGATTCTAGAAAGCACTACCACTCCAGGACAAAGTGTACCTAGAAACAATGCCAATGAAGGTGTTCTCAAGACAGAACTCCAGAACAAGCATTTGTTTGGGTCACCTTTTCTAGACCCTTCAAAGTTTTCTAAGTGAGCAGTGCTACCCTAGAGAGGGCTGCTCTGATATTTATGAGAACTTCAAAAGAATGCTGCATGCTGTTTTGAACAAATCCTGGAAGCAGCACCTCACAAACAGTAAGTGAACTGCCACTTACCTCTCATCTCAAAAACCATTCAAATAAGAGGACCAAATCATGCTGGGTACAGTTCAAGTAGTAAGGACAAATTCAGAAGCGATATCCACCAATGGACTCCAATACATGAACACATCAGTGTTAGTTTATCAGCAAAAATTATTCAGCTCTGTGTGAAAACTAGGTACTGTCTAGAGGACTTACCAAGAGTGATAGGTGATCGGAAGGGATCAAAGATGGGCATCAAGATGGATTCCTTTGACTGTGAGTAACTATCTTGTCAACATGCATTGATGATTATATATATATATGATAAAATAAAACAAAAAACATAAATAAATACACTGAGCATGTTTTTAGAGAATAAGGTCATTTCCAGTCTAATTTGCAAGATAATTTTGTGGAGGCTGTACTCTCACAGAAGGGTTTTTTAAATCGTCCAAATTCTTGAAATAATGGAAATAACTATGACATGCAAATTAAAATCTTTAACTCGCTCCCAAATAAAGGTTTCAATATCATGATAGACCACTGTTAAAATAAGAATATAACAGGTTCACACTTTTTCTACTTGTGATCAAAAATCTTTCCAGTTCTCAATTCCAATTTGATAGCAATTCTGAACAAAGAAAACCAAACAATTATGGCCTTCTTCTGCAAACTTCTGACATCTTTAATTACACTTGACCCAAATTCAAAACTGGCTACATCAGCAATTACTCAATGGCTTAGCTGTAAACAGAATTTATAAAAATCATTTTGATGATATTGAGAGATGTAAATATAGAACAAAAGAAAAGTCACCAGAATAAAGTATGTCAAGTGACAACATTCCTTTCTGTTATAGAAATAATAGAAATATGTGGTTAATTCAATAAGTTTCCAGACTTTTTTTGTACAGGCATTTAAAATTGCTGTAGACTCTGGAAAATTCACCATGTTATTGCCATACATCTTATGAGAAGACTGACCAATTTTTATGATTTCAACTTTAAATGGACAGCTACAGCAGCAATTGGAATACACCTTACTAAAACCTGATTGTCACAGCTGGTGAATTTCAAAAATGCAATCTGGTCATGAGGACACTTTAGAAGAACGATATGCAATAAAATTCTGTTTTAAACTTGGAAAAAAATGCCACAGAAACATATGGAGTGCTTCAGACTGCTTTTCGACCATCTTGCATGAATCAAGCATCAGTTTTTGAGTGGCATAAGAGATTCAAGGAAGGGAGGGAGTCTGTGAGGGATGATGAGGTGTGGAAGGAGTAAGGAAGTCAGAACACCAGACTTGATTGGCCAAAGGGTTAGGGTTAGGGTTACTATGTTGAGGTTTTAAGGGAGTTCAGGAAGAGATTCCGTTGGAAGAGGCCAGCACTCTTCAAATCGGGTAGTGGCATTTCCACCAGGACAATGCACCAGTCCACAACTCCATCCTTGTCACAGACTATTTGACCAAGATGGGCATCAAGACAGTTCCTCAGCCTCCCTATAGTCTAGACATTGCTCCCTGTGACTTTTGTTTATTCCCTAAGCCCAAGGAAAAACTTAGAGGCTGTCATTATGAGACAATTAAGGAGATGAAAGAGGCTGTGACGAAGGTCATTGACACGCTCACACTAAAGGACTTCCATGGAGCCTTGCAGAAGTTGTTTAAATGGTACAACAGGTGCATTGCAGCTGGAGGAGATTACTTCAAAGGGAACTAGAGTTTCATGTGTGTACTATCAATAAAAGTGCTCATACGAAAAAAGTCTGGAAACTTATTTAATGATCCTCGTAACTCATTAAGCAGCTACCAACATTTACACAGAGGGAGGAGCACTTAGTGTAACAGTTATTGCAGTAAGATATAGAATTGATGACTTAAATTCAAATCTTAGACAAAGCTACTTGTACTTCATTTTGCACTAATGCCCTTGGTAAAAGCATGGATCCATCTTTTCTCCTTCCAGCTATAGGTAAATAGAGCAGACAATGTTCTTTAACCATGATATGGCAACCAGTCTAAGAGAGGGAAAACTGAATTCAAACCAGCTGTACTCCACTTAACTAATTGATCTTGTGTTACATCCAGCTCAGGGCAGAGGAGTGGGGTAAATACACACCAACGTTTACACCTTTGTTGTATCATGGATATAATACTAAACTGCATCCAATGGTGAGGCTACAGCCATGAAACTTTGGGGGAATATGGAGCATTCCTTCATTGCCATTACTCCCAGGTTCACTCTGCCTGGGGTGGTAATATCTGTCAGGATCCTATCTATGAGTCAAATAGAAATATTTAATTATTGTCTATATCTGAAACCATCAAACTATGTGTAAACAAATGACTGATGGTAAATTGAATTATTAATATGACATAGCAATACTTGGAACCATTTAACTGTGTGCAAATAAATGAGCTCTAGATCATTTTAAAATAATGTTACTGACAAAATATTTGTTTACAAATCATATTTCTTTAATATATGCACGTATAAACAGGATTTGGCATTAAATAACCTACAAGGGTGGATATACCATAAAACACAACCAATAAATCCTATATATTTAATATGTATAAGCAGGATTTGTATTATATAACCAACAAGGATTAATATGCCATAAAACACAACTAAGCAACACCTTTGTTCTGATATTAGATCTTGCCAGAGAACAGAAAAAACTGTGGAACCTTAAAGTGACAATGATACCAATTGTAATTGGTGCCCTTGGAATGGTCTCCCAAGACCTGGAAATGAGACTAATAAAAAGAGGAGATCAGAAAAACAAAGACCATCCAGACCACAGAGCTTCTAAGATCAAGTAAAATATCTCAGTCTTGAAGGCCAGAAGAGACTTGCTGTCACTTAGACTTTAGTTTAAACTGATGTGAAAACTTGCAAGAAGTAAAATGATGATCAATAATTTTTAAAAACTAATGGAATGGTGATAATACTTTAGAATTACAAACATCTCATGTCTATACTGAGAATTGAATTTCAGTACAAAACTACTAAATAAATATTGCCAGACCAAATGAAGCCTCCTACCTAGAGAGATAGGGATAACATCATACAGTAATTGTTTCTCTGTAGAAATTGATAGACAGCACAACAAGACTATGTCTCCATCTTGCAGACATTTCATCCTTGCATTGTTCAATATACAAGGTCATGGAATCCATACAGAGACAATATGGCTAGCAGCTGACAACCAAGTCAACCATTTTAATAGTGAATATGAATTGGAGGCCTTTTACTGATCTCATTCAGATGAATTTTCTATGTCCTGACCTGAAGGAAATTGGTTGTGTTCAGACAAGAATTATTGTAGAATATAGTCACAGAAGATATTGGTGCTTGTAACCATTGCAAATATTTTGGTAAAATTCCAAATGTGACCAAATTGCACAATTAACATGTTTATAACTGGTTGCAGTTAATATGAAATAATTATCCCTAAGTAAAAAGGATCAAATTTTACATAAACAAAAAATAATGATAATCATCTTTCAAAAAATGGTAAGACAAAAACTAAAGGTGGGGAGGTGCCTCTTCCTAACAGTTCCCAAATAAAAGATTCCTTTGCTGTTTTGAGAGTTGTTATTTATCAACCTTAGCCGAGGAAAAAGTTTGAGACATCTCATCCAAAATAAAACCACTAACAATGATCTGCAAGCATAATTCACTAACCATCAAACCATAGAAAGTGAGGTGCCTTGTAAAGTGCTATGGTTAATGAGCAAATCAGATTTTTTAAAATTCAGATTAGGTTAAGTTATTTGGCTTTGTGGCATATCTAATATTTAAATCCAAAATCTGTTTATACATATCATACATATGATTTGTAAGAGAATAGTTTATACCAGGCACCTTAAGTGGTATAATTGTTATGAGCTACAACAGTTAATGACTTTGATTCTCACTGGGTGCCTTATACTTGGGGTTTTAGACGAAACTAAGCTAAGTTTAGTAAATGACAACAAAAGACCACACTGAAAAATGATCAGATAAAGTAGATCAGTAGAGTGTTTACCAATGGTCCAGCAGACCGAGGTTCAATCCTAGATCGAATCATACCAAAGACTTAAAAAATGGTACTTGATGCCACCTTGCTTAACACTCAGCATTATAAGGTAGGGATCAAGGGTAAAGTGGAGCAATCCAGGAAAGAAGTAGCACCCTCCCCAACACCTTGGTGTAGTAGCTATTAAAAAGGGAGCCTTCGGGCCACCCTCGACTAAAGTCGCCAACTTTACTAATAGACGTGTATATAAAAAAGAAACTTCTTCATGTCAACTTCATTACTTCAAGTTTCATGTATTAAGAAAAATAACATTGTCAACTGAAACATGAGGAAGTGAGATAACAATTTCTTTTAGGTTTTATCTTGCTCTACTGGACAGTATTTGAGCACTTTTTTGGATTTAAGAGAAACATTTTTAAAATGATTTGTTTATTTACATATTAAAAGGGTTACTGTCATAGGATATAGAACAGGTCAACTGTATTAAAAATCCTGAACAGGGCTATTTACATTTCACTGCATGCTAATGCCCTTGGGTAAAAGCATGAGTTCATCTGTTCTCCCTCCAGCGATGGAGAAAATAGTAGGGCAGACTGGGTTCCTTAACATAGGGATAGCAACCAGTTGAGGAGAAAGGAAACTCTTAATCCAAACCAGCTACACTCTGTTGAACAAATTGACCTCGTGTTACATCCTGCAAGTGTCACAAAGGTTAGTGTATATATATATATATATATATATATATATATAGAATAATTTAAATTCTTCCAATATGAGTTTGCCATTTTTTTAATTTAACAATGTTTTTCAGCATGTAAATAAAGACATTTTCAACTTTCAAAATTCTAACCATAACAATTTTGCTTTCCAATAAAACTCATTCTTTCAATACATAAACTCATTCCAAGCATCTGTTGTTCTTTCAGCTTTTTCAGAAGATATTTCAGTCACCAACCATTGTCTTCATAAAGTCAAAATATATGTTTGTTACACCTCCAAAATCTCATAACCTTGGGAATACAAAAGAAAATGAAAATTATCACAGCATTCAAATCCATTTGATCAGTTTTGCCTGAACGTGCACATTTTCACTCTGAATTGTATAATAATAACAACAACACTTACCGCTGTAAGGGTCCCAGCTAGTGTCCAGCTGGCAGACAAAAATAAGACAGGCTGTAGAATTGTGCACTGCTACTAGATCTACTCATCAGGCGAATAACAAATGACGCACTTCAAGCTGATCTACTGGTTCCAGGGACTGTATTGAGTTACAGCCAGTTTTATTTTTGTCTACCAGCTGGACACAAGCTGGGACCCTTATGGCAATAAGTGTTATTGTTATTATGCTACATGAATTTCTCATGTTTAAATAGAGTGAAAAATAAAGAAACATCTAATGGAGATATTTACTAAGCTTGTCTTAGTATTCCCAGATAAGAGAAGGAAACAATATAAACAAAAACATACATTATACTACTCTTTAAACTCTTTAGTTGTAATAAAACACTGGTAATCCAATAAAATATGATAATTAAAAAACAAGAATCAGTTATAAGTAAATTTCAGGAGAAATTGTTCTGTTATTGAGAAAGGGCTTAACAATATTTGTATGTTCACTAGTAAGATAGATATTTACTTGAGTCCCTACTCAACAAAGACTAATATTAGCATATCTGTGATATACTAACACAAAACAAAATGAAAGGAAAGACAATATTAACTCATTTACACATACAAGAACACTTAATATTTTATATGCACAATATTCTGGGTGTTTTACAAAATTAGATATTCAAGCTAAGACAAAAATTCATGATTTTGAATGCTGATTTTCTAGGCAAACAGACCCATCCCTAGGGTAAGTATATACACAAAGACAAAGTTCTTTGTCAGATTTTAAATATGCCAATGTCTACAAGTCAACATAGCATACACAATGTTTTATAAAATTAGGCATTGCAGCTAAGGCTGAATTTTTAGGCAGACAGACTCTTCTCAGGGATTAATAGACAAATAAAGACAATGTTCTTTGTTAGATTTTAAAAACATCTTAACTCTAATATAAAATTTTATGAAACACTGTGTACATGCAGGTGGCATTATAAAGAAAGAACACATGTGTCCTACAGAAGAATTTTACATAGATGGTTCCATGAATAAGCAGTATATAGAAGGGGTACAGAAAGGAAAATGACTGACTTGACAAGTATGGGTAATATCACCATGTTGCTTTGATTCCCTGGAAGGGTCAGAAACAATATCTCTACTGTCATTTGATAAGCAACAAGGACCTTAACAAACATGCTGATTATCTCTTCCAGAAATAATTATTTATGGTATCTCTTCACCAATAAAGACTATAGTGAGTATCCTGGGAAAGGAGTAGTGCCCTCCCCTACACCTTGATGTAATAGCTATCGAAAAGGGAGCCTTCAGGTCACCCTCAACTCCAGTTGCCAACAACAACTTATTAGTGAGTAAGTAGGTATGAAAATATTCTTTAACTTTTTTCATACTGAGAGGTGGCAGGTATCCATACATATTACTTAATTTTTGATTGGTATAAAGCAATAGTAATGGGGCACTCATTAACTTTGAAACTCATAATAATAATAATAATAGCCTTTAAAACCAACTTGTTAACTATCACTTAATAACAGGTGCTTCAAAACACATATATAGTATTTGATAAGCTTATTCTATTAATATTTTGGACACACTTCTTTAATATAAATTTTTTATCACATAAAAAATATTGAAAGCCAAAAAAGAATCAAACATGATTATATCATGTGCATGTGTGTGTGTGTGTATATATATATATATATATATATATATATATATACACACAGGCATTTGTGGTGTAATAGATAAAGAGAGGCATTTGTGGCAAGAGAGAGAGAGAGCGAGGGGCATTTGTGTGGGATAATAGAGAGAGAGAGAGAGGGGCATTTGTGTGGGATAATAGAGAGAGAGAGAGAGAGGCATTTGTGGTGTGAGAGAGAGAGCAATTTGTGGTGTGAGAAAGAGTGCCATTTGTGGTGTAATAGTTATTGTCATAGGAAATGGACATGTCAATCCAAGTTCAAATCCTCGATGATACCATTTGCATTTTACATAGCCTTAGGAAAAGTAGGAATCCAACTATTCTCCCACTGTTCGATGTTTGGAGGTCTAGTCGAAGTGGAATCAACCTATTGGGGGGTAGTCAAATTATTCAACACACAAAATAAACTGATGGATGTTCACCAATCGGACATAAGCAAAATACTGCTCTCTTCCACTTCAAACTTAGTCTCTTTTATATTCATCAAATCTCGCCACTTCACGGAGGCTTATCTCGTTCTCCTCCATAAAACAAGTTACACCTCTTGCATCCTTTTCTTCTTCTGGTTTCCACATGCCGGTAGCAGAGAGAGCACACCTTCTGTTTCTTCAAGGTAAGATTGTTCATGGCATTACTACTACACCCTCCAGCCAAAGGTAAATAGTAAGGCAGACTGGGCTCTTTAACCTTGGTATAGCATGTCTAAAAGAAAAGCTGTGTTCAAACCTCTTAAACTACACTTGAAGTAAAAAAAAAAAAAAAAAAAAAAAAAAAAAAAAAAAATCGACCTAGCGTTGCATCCTGCTTGTGTGGAGGGGTTGGGTATATATATATATATATAAACCATCAGCTCATATTTGATGAAGAAAATAAACTAAACATGATGTTGGTATTTTGTATTCAACTATTTGCAGTAGAAGCAGTTGATGAAGTTAATTTTTATCCATACATTTAATGTAGAATAAAAATTTAAAAGTTAAAAAAAAATTTAATTTGTAATTCAGAAACATTATGGTGATCCAAGCTAAACCTTCTAAGATTTTGCAAAGGGAAAAGATATTTTAAGGCAAAATACTAATATGTTCAGAAAGATTCCCCTAAAAAGTATGTCTGGATATATTAGATCAAAGCACTTAATAAAATTTGGTAGATAAACATGAGAAAGGAAAATCACTACACAATTTCTGAGCAATTAAAGAATTTCACAAGTTGTTTATAAAAACTGACCCTTTTTTTTTCTTTCTTTTTTACAGCAGGGATTTTTATTTATTTATTTTTTAGATGAAACATTGTCAGTGATAAATTTTGATTACTTCTTGACCTTAGAACAGGCATGAATCCATATTGTCTTCTAGGTATGGGTAAATAGTAGGGCAGGCTGATTCTCTTGCCTAATAAGTAGATAAACTGGAGGAGAACAACTCCACCCATAAAAACTTACTTGCAACAAAAACTGATGTACCAACATTGATATGGTGTGGCCATAACCCTATGCACCACAAAAAGCCCATAGGACAATATATGACAGATTTTAATGGCATGTCAACCCGTCTAGGGTTATTTTATTTAAGGGAATCAAGTAAATTATACGTTCATTCCATTTTTTGTGTAGTTGTCTCAAAAGTTTTTTTTTTTTTTTTTTTTTCAGTATTGTCTAATACGAATAATTTTCAAACAGATCGATTTGACCCATAGATAGGACTATCATTCTGAGGTCAGAGTGGACTTGGAAGTAATGGCAATGAAGCAATCCTCCACAAATCTCCAGAACTGGAGCTTCACTATCAGAGGAAGTTTTAGTGACATACACAGGACACCACTTCTTTTTAAAGTGGAAATTTTACCCCTCTGTAGAGGATACAATCAACATATTTTAAGCCCTACTGGCAGAGCGTAAAGACAATATAAGAACTAAACAGAACAATAATTTAAAAAACAAATTTTTGAAATATTAGAAAATTTCTTAATTCTGTAATAAAAATTTTTTTAATTTTTAAAAAATATGTTTGTGAATTAAAGTTCAAGTAAAATCAAAGTTAAATTTAAAAAAAAAAAAAGCAAATGATAGATAAACGCTTATTTTTAAAATAATAAGCTCTTACCATTTGAAAAATTAGCACAGTCTTCCTACATCTATTTCCTCTTATTTATCCCTGTTCTTTATTAAGCAAAATTTAGTTAATATCATTCATGAATTTTTTTTTTGTATATATGAATGACTAAAATATGAACACCCCATTTCTATTCTTTCATGATTTGGCTAATTCTTCAGTGAAATAAAAGAATTAATGAAAAAAAAACCAAAAAAAAACCCTCATGAAATGCCAACAGCATGAAAACCGGATGATGATGCTCACTGTATTCTACAAGATATGCAAACATCTGCTCTCCAACTGTGTCTCAGTTTGCTCTTCCAACAATTGATGTCTTCCATCATTGCTCTCCAATCACATTACAAATCTCTAAGATTATTTCCTGTTAACATTAACAAGACAGAATAAGATTTGAATTTGTACAGATTGTATTGAATGAACAGATATTTAACAGAACCAACACAATAAAAAGGTAATCATTGCAGCATTTCTTAAACCAATAATGCATTTGTATCCAGTAAGGTGTTTCTTACCAAATGAAAAATGATCTATGATATTATATTTATTTGTATGTATGAGGACTAAGACAATTTTTGATAGTTTTAAGAAATCATTTCAGAAGTGCATTTACCCAAACATACACAACCATACATTATCAAATGGGGCAAATATATATATATATATATATATATATATATATATATATATATATATACACACAAATGCACACGAAAACCAATAGCTGAACAAAAGAAGCAAACTGATATCCAAGTGTAGACATGCTAATAAATTTTTCTTGTGTCATTTACCATTTAAGTAAGTAAAGTTAGTGACCATAGTCGAAGGTGACCCGAAGGCTCCCTTTTCGATAGCTACTACACCGAGGTGTAGGTAAGAGCACTACTCGTTTCCCTGGATTGCTCCACTTTACCCTTGATCCGTACCTTATAATGCTGAGTGTTAAGCAAGGAGACATCAAGTACCATTTTTAAAGTCTTTGGTATGACTCAACCTGAGATTGAACGCAGGTCTCCTGGGCCATTGGCGAACACTCTAATCGCTAGGCCAATGTCCGGTATTTACCATATTTATTCTCCTTTATTTGGACTGTCCTAATTCACTCGCACTCTCTCTCTCATATATATATATATATATATATATATACACTTTTCCACTTGTAAGTGTTACATGTACTTACATCCTACCATGAGACATAACACTATAAATACAGTTGATTAGCTACATTTCTCACAATTCTGTCTGATGATTAGGCATACCATATGAAATTGGCAGCTAGTTTTCATAATTATATTTTTTTTAGTTTTTATACCTGCTCTGCCGTAATAACATGGAACACTTTTTAATGTAAACTTTTTTATTTTGAATTATATATGCGAGTTGTGTTAAAAAAGTATTGATACAGAAAAGAACAATAAATGAAATATTAATTTTCGTCAAAAAAAAGCCCCATTGACATTCAATGTATAAATACCAGAAAGTTTTCAACTGGTCAAAGAAGCTCCGTAAATCATCTTGATAGGAGAGGAAACTGCACCATTCTATTCATTTTAATATCTTCTACATCATCAAATCCTACCACCAAGATGAATTTGTAGTTTAAGCATAATACCTATAAAAAAATAGAAATAAAAAAAAAAAAAGATTTATTTATGTATATGTATTTACCAACCCTTCCTCATGAGCAGGATGTGATACAAGGTCAATTTCTCAGTGGAGTTTGAATTCAGAGTTTTCCTTCTCCTAGACTGTTTGTCATACCAAGATTAAAGAGCCCAGTCTACCCAGCTGTTTACCCATAGCTGGAGGGAGAATAATTGAATTCATACCTTTCCCAAGGCTATTAACTCAATGTGAAATGCAAACAGCCTCATCCAAGATTTGAACTCGATTCACCATGTCCATTTTCTACAACAATAACCATTACACCATGCATACTTTGTAATTATTTATGTATAAGTCAGCACATCTCTGTCAAGGATCCAAGTGTTTTATCTGTGTAGTCAGTAAAATATGTTAAACATATAAAAAAAAAAAAACAGATATGGATACTCATTTCTGTGTGAATGTGTCACACATTGAGGTTTAGTAGGTTAGTCACAGGAGAAGTCACCATAGCGTAATGGCTAACATGCTGGAGTGTAAGTTAATAGTTAATGAGTTCAAATTCTACTTGCGCAATTGCATTTACTTCAGGACAAATACTTATGGGAAGGGTATGAACCACCTGATTGCTCAATGACTGCTCTTCTACAAGGATGGCTTTGGCATTAAGTAACCCACGAAGATTGACATGCCATAAAACAAGAAACAAACAAAAGGTTAGTCTCTATGTTGGCTATTACTTTTGAATTCAATTCTCACTGGGTGCCTCCACTGTTGAAGGTGCCCATACCATACAAAGCTGAGTATAAACTACATATACAGGAATATAGCATGACAGCAGAGAAGATAAATTCAAATTGAATACTTG
Source organism: Sepioteuthis lessoniana (assembly GCA_963585895.1). NCBI lineage: Eukaryota > Metazoa > Mollusca > Cephalopoda > Myopsida > Loliginidae > Sepioteuthis > Sepioteuthis lessoniana. Next base: position 2,876,943 of record OY757930.1, read on the forward strand.
CCAAACCACAGCACCAAAATCCGAAACAAATGTTGGCCAATTAAAATATATTGAAAAGTACATTCATTTACAGCAGGTGTCTGAACTCAAAAGAAAAGCCGGCCAAAAATCATGTTACAAAGCCTGGCAGACCAAAAATGACAAAAATCTGTTTTCTTTGTGTAGACAAGTTATAAAACAATGATAGGATTGAATTTTTCAATTGCAGTATTTTTTGTATACAAAGGAGCTTCCATATATACTAATTGCATAACATTTGGAATTAGCAAAAAAAATTTTCATATTTTTCAGATTAATTTCCTTGATAGCCAGGCTGTCTGATATTTTCCATATTGCTGGTCACAATACACTTCAATTTTATTCTTGATCTTGCCCTTCTTCATGTTAACAAAAATCCCTTGACAATATCATCTTTCCATCAGTATAGAGTTCTTCCAAGTGGTCATATCCAGAGTCTTGGATAAAACTCAACAACAACTGCATGGGTCCATCAGTTGTTTGTGAATATTGCGACGTGTCTTACCCAGTGGAACTTTTGCTTTCAGTACTCTAAGATCACATTCTTCACTCTGCCCACAAATTACTTTGCTTTAGATGTGCTTACGTAACAAAGAGTTTTAGTTAATTCATATATTTGTACATTATTAAAACATTGTTATCAAATAAAAAACATTTTAGGTATTTCTAATAAAAACAAATATTAAACTTTTTTTAAATCAAATTAATTCTTTAAAAATCATGTTTAGTTAGCCGACCATAGTCGAGGGTCACCCGAAGACTTCCTTTTCAATTGTCACTACACCGAGATGTAAGGGAGGGTGCTACTCCTATCCCTAAATTGCTCCACCTGCCCTTGATTCATGCCTTATAATGCTGAGTGTTAAACAAGGAGGCATCAAGTACCATTTTTTGGTATGACTTGACCGGGACTAAATACTGGTCTCCTAGGCCATTGGTGAACATTCTACCTAATGTGTGTATATATATATATATATATATATATATATATATATATATATATATATATATATATATATATATATATTATGCCAATGGGCCAGTAACAAATAAAACAAAAATTTACTCAACAAAGCAATATGTTAGTTTATATTACAGTTTTAAATATTCAATTATAATTCATTTTAACACTCAGCAGATTATGTTCAAAGAAAATATTAAATTGATTGAATTCATCTTTTTCAAATGTAAACACACTGATTGTGATTGATATCCGAGATATCATGAATTCAACTGGAGTAGGAGGAATACGTAAATTCAATTGGGGTAGGAGGAATACGTAAATTCAACTGGGGTAGGAGGAATACTTAAATTCAACCGGGGTAGGAGGAATATAAAAATTCAACCGGGGTAGGAGGAATACGTAAATTCAACTAGAGTAGAAGGAATATGTAAATTCAACTGGGGTAGGAGGAATATGTAAATTCAACTGGGGTAGGAGGAATATGTAAATTCAGCTAGAGTAGGAGGAATATGTAAATTCAGCTGGAGTAGGAGGAATATGTAAATTCAACTGGGGTAGGAGGAATACATAAAGAATATATTTCCACTATTTTTTTTTATTGTTTGGACAAAATAACATTTTTATAAGCAGAGTATTTAACAAATAAAAACAAACAGTTTAATAACTTTCATTGATATATTTTTTAAATGCCAGTTTATTTGACACTGAAAATTTAATGATTTTTATTCTGTTTCTGTATAATAAAAGAAAGTATTGTATATCAGATTTTTCTCAAATTATTCTTTTGAAAGATAATTTTTACATTGATTAAACCATTCTTTATGAATGATTTAATTTTTTTCAATGGATTTCAATTTTTGACAAACAATCAAATACTAGTCATTGCTCCTGGTAAAATTTTTGATTTTAATGGCATGTCAACCTGTTTCATATTATTTTATGCCTAAAAGGTTAGGAAATAAGATTCATTGTACATTTATATGATATTAAGTATTTCCTATCTAATACAAATAATTTGCACATAGATGGTTTCAAGCTTTCCAAATGCTAATAATGATATGGCTGCAAAAAATTATTTCTATTCAATAATAATCATTTGTTTGCACATAGTTATATGGTTTTAAGTAATTAAAAATAATAATCCTTAGAATACAATTATAGCTTTCAGTAACTATTCTTAATACAAACAATTTACAATTATATGGCATCAAGCATTCCTATTTGATATGAATTATATAAAATATCATATACAAACAGATCTATTAGATCAATGGAAGCCTAACATGTACAACCACTCCAGGTCAGAGTAGACATGAGAGTAACAGCAATGAAAGGGTACACTTAAGCCTCACCATCAGATGCAGTTCAGTGAAATACCCAGGATACCCCTTTGTGAGGTGTCTTGCACCCCTGCAAGGAGTACAGTTAGCATATTCTAAGCCTAATCAACAGGATAAATTCCAGAAAAAATTTGTTTTTGAAAATTAAGAAGAAAGAGATTGTCATTGTTGAGGAATTAAGACAAATGTTATATTTTCTTTACAGTTCTTTATAAAAAAAATTTTTTTAAAAAACAGAAGACATGAAGCATAATTACAACATAGAAAGTGAAACAGGAAAATTTTGTGAAAAATTGCCAGATATTTTAAACCTGAAAACAAATAGTAGAAAATGTAAATTCTATACAAAACCTTTCAAGTGTATGTCATGTGCAGATTTTTCTTTTTTGGTTGTTGATTCAAACAAGCAAAAAAAATTTTGCCTTGAGTCATAAAAACACTCAAAATCGAAAAATAAATCTTAACCTCTTCTCTAGAAATTCTGATTGTATTCCCTTTCACATATTGGTGAATAATCTATTGCAAAGAGGCCTGCTGTACCCGTCTTCAATTAAACAACCATTGTATTATAATTTGAAGTATCATATTCTTTCTTATATTCTAGCATGCAAATAAAACAGATAATAATTACCAGGAGGTAAAGAATTTTTTTAAATCTAAGCACTTTTTGATAGACTTAATAAAAAAAATGTTTACGTACTGTAAATTCTGGCATACAAGATGGCCTTTTAAGCCTGATAAAATATTTACAAAATTAGAGGATGGCTTATATAGCAAAACTAAAATCCAAACCTTTTCCATAGAATGGTCACCCAGTGGAACAGTGCTCTAAACAATTAATATACACCACTTACCATAACTCCAGCAAACTGTCACAAACATTTCCAACAGTAATACAAATTTAGTATCATGTTAATGCTATATCACATGTTACCAATAACTGATGCACAGACCATTACAGTAGCCTACTGTATATGTAGAGGTCAATCTATACAGCAAGTATAGGTCTAAGCCAGAATTTTGAGCTAAAAATCTTGAGGTCAACTTATGTTGTATTTTGACCTTCAACCCGGCCAAACTTGCCATTCCGGAAGGAAGTGACACATTCCAATGGCAGTTATGAGAGGAAATCGCGTAGGCGTGCTTGGCTGATGAAATGGGACAAGGTAAAAAATCCCATGGTACACTCATAGACTGATACACCGGAAGAGAGAGACCTCTGAACTGCATAACAGTTATTTCCGCTTGATGACGATCAAACATGCCATTCCAAAGATTGAGTGGGCGATTGAGTGGGCATTGAACTATTATATAACTCGGTCAAGACAAGAAGTTAGACAGTTGGAGTAAGAGACAAGATGTGGTAGGGAAAGCCACACCAGGCCGAAGGAGCCCTTGGGGCCCTGATGAGTTGGGGATCAGAGACATCGGAGACAAATTGTGGTAGGGAAAGCCACACCCAGCCAAAGGGAACCTCAGGACCCCTGATGGAGTTTTGGAGACCAGTTGGTGATAAGATGCAGTAAAGAAAGCCATCATCCAGCAGAGAGCTGAGCCCCAGGGCCTCCGGTTGAGCAGCCCTGGAGAATGAGAAAGACACAACGCTGAAGGCCATAAGAGTGGGGGTCAATATATTGCAGTTCTGTTCGGTCTCCAACTCCCTCTCACAGTAAAACCTTGAGTAACCCTTTTCGAACCCTTACAATAAAGTGAGAGGTACATATTTTTCTAAAGAAGTCTTCGCTCGTCCTTTATCATTGTGTCGTTGTGATTCTTTCCGCATGAATTTGCATTTATATGCTTGGTCAATGGTAGAATAAAATTCTAAACATAAAAAAAAAAAAAAAAAAAATGATAAAATTGTAGATTAGAACTTCAGCAAGAATTCAATTGCATATTTTGTTAACAGGGTATTCTGAAAATATCAATCTTGTACTAAGTATTTTGGTAATATCAATATGGCACTAAATATTTACAACAATAATAAAACCTTTAAAAAGTGAAAATTTTCTTAAAATTTCCCAATCAAAATTGTTTGAAAGGGAATTTTCAATTTGATCTAAGTTTTATATGTAAATAATTCAGATTCATAAAAGTAGAAAAAGAATTACATTCCTTTTCAATCAAAAATAAAGGAGCATAGTGAGATTAATTGAAATTACAACAGTTAAATTTTTATTCTTTTAGAAAAACAAATAAAAAGAGTGAAGCCAAGAAGGCAGTGTTGAGGAGGGAGACACATAGACTGAAATATCATAAGGGGTAAGTCCAAAAAAGGCAAGATTTTATAATAGTGTCACGTGATAGCTCACGGAGACGAAGAGGTAAGACTGATACTATCCTCCCGTGTTGAATTAGCAGTATCTAGCAGTCAAAAAGTGACCGTTAAGAGAGAATGTGGGTCACAGAGGGGATAAACAGATGTTGGTACTTAGTGACCTCAGGTCGCCGGACATCGGAAGGGGAAAGAGAGAGAAGCCAAATGATTGGCTGGGACCCCAAAACGGAAGTGGGGCTCCCTTCCCCTCAGCGGAAGTAAAGGACAAGAAGTCAGTTTTTGAGCAAGGCTCGTGGCAGACGAACCATAGCCATTTTACTCCGGGTTGAAGACAAAAGATTAACTGAGACACGAAGGACTCCAAATCCTTCAAGCCAGTACTAAAAACAGAACAAAGTCTATTAGCCCGTGAAAGAAGAACGATTCTCCAGTGGAACCCCGTCGAAAATAAGATAAGTAACTTTGGGGACATTTTTCCTTTATACCCAAATTTCGTTTACCACTCTCTCTCTCTCTCTCTCAACTTGAAGAAAGACAAAAGTCAGAAAAGACGTTTATATTCGTGGACTGTCCAATTATATGTTTTTGACACTTTGAACGTGTACATAATTGTAGTAAAGGAATTTATGTATTTTCATTTTACCATGTGGTCTATGTTGTTACTTCATGCTTTCTTTTCAGCTTCTATTCGCCTTATGTTATCTTGCTTAGAATTGTCCTATTAATTCCTAAAGTATCACACGGGAAACCGGAGTTGCTGACTACTACAATATTAATATTATTACGACTAAAACCTGTAGGCCCATATTCTTCTGTTGTCTAAGGGGAAGAAGTTTAGCGGCCTGGTGGGTGTGTGATAGTGTGAAATTTGGGACCCCTTTGCCAGTGGTGGTCAGTCTGGCCCTAAATTATTCCCTCACATAATATACCAGTTCTCATATGCCTGAGAGAAAAACTCTGAACAGGACTTATTCTGTAGGGGATCAAGTGCCAACCTGCCCCGTCTTCAAACGTGCGAAAATAAAGTCCCGTTTTGGGATTTTAGTCAATTTGCCGTCACAATAGAAATCAGGTTTAGATGTTTCTAAATAAATAAATAATAAATTTCCTGCTGACAATCAGAAAGTGCACATTTTATAAAATACTAAATAACCCAGGAAACCAAAGATTTCCAACAGTTGGTAAGCATAATATTGATATTTTTATTTAGGAAGGAATAAAGGTTTATAATTAGCATTTCATTGTCTCCATTATATCAAGAAATTAGATTATTGAAAAATGACATTCACCATGAAGACAACTCCATAAAGTTATCATTCAGTTCCAAATTGGACTGAAAATTGCTTTATTCTCCAACTTTACCCACTTTAAGTGCATTTCTCTAATAAAAATCTCAATATGATATGCTGTTATTATTTGGTTAGGACATCATAAATCTAAGTTAGGACAATGTTGATGCAGAGTCAGTGGAACTTGATAACTGTCAGATTTTGTCTATGTAATCATCAGACCATCATTTTGACATGGTACAATGCTCCAAAAGAAGTGAAGCATCTAACATAATCAGAGAGATTAATTTTCAATACCTCTTCCTTAGATTATTCAGATGCTTAACAGAAAATCTAAAAAGTATCATAAGACTAGAAACATTAGTAAATTTATTTTTTAGAAACATATCTGCTTTTCCAATTCTTTTTTTTTTTTTTTTTTTATAAGTCCAGATTTATGGAGCTCTGAAGTACCCACTGAGTATCAGTCAAAATGATACTTCTTAAATCACCATTCTTCAGGTGGCCGAGATAAAAAGATTGTTAGTTTCAAAGTATTCACCTCTCATCTTATTTTGATTAGGTCTAATGATTCAAGTAAAATAAAATAAAAACTTTTTAAAAAATACAAAAGCAGCTGATGTTTGAATTGATATTGTTTTGTTTATTTTCAATCCAGGTGACAATGGAGACCAAATCCAGCTGCTTCTTATTTAACAACAATGAAGGGCAATTACAGATTTTCTTTGCCTATTCTTTATATATTCTTTGTATGACATTAAAATGCAACTGATGGTGAGGTTCCAGTTCTAAAGTCATGAAAGATGTGGAGTTCACCCTCCATTGCCATTACTCCCAGGTCTACTTTGACCAGAATGATAGTATCTGTTAGGGTCCCATCTATGGATCAAATAGATATGTTTAAAAATTATTTGTATTTGATAGGAATACTTGATATCATAAAATAGTATGCAAAACATTTAAGAAACTACACAAAAAATATAAATATGCAATGTACAGAATTCCTGAAACTCTAGGCATTAAATAACCCAAGAGTGGTTGAGATGCCAATAAAATCAATAATATGTTCTTTGCAGCTACAATTCAAAGAAACACAGATAAGGAAAAATGTCAGTACAGTGGTGAGGTTAGGTCTTAACCTCAAAACAAGCACTATCAAGTAAATAAAAATTGTAAAACTTTTTATAACTACTTTTTTAAATCCTAGCAAGCAAATTTGATATAAACCTAGGGTTATTTATGAAACCATAAAAGTCCCTTCCAGCTCACTTCTCCCAGTGAATTTTCTGTGTAGGTTGGATAAGACCAACAACCAAACATAACAATTAATCGATAACTTTTTTTCTTTTTTGTTATTGTTTTTTTTAATCTCCTTAAAATTGAATTAACATATTCAGAGTTGCTGTCAAATAAAAATAAAAAAAAACAGTAAAAATAATAAATAAATCTAACACTGAAGACATGGGTTTTTTTTTTGGTGGGGTTGATCAATAGAAATAGAAAAAATATTGATCCAAAAATTGCTCAGAACCTGAACAATAAAGAAGTGAACATAGTTTTATTTCTTAATTTCAATTAGGTTAATAACTTTTTAGTGGTTAAAATAACTGAATTTTTTTTTTATATTGAAAATATATATATATATATATATATATATATATATAAAATAGGATTTTTTTTCTTTAAAATGTTGAATTTTTTTAAAGAAATACTCAACAGACTTTAAGAAGCAAATGAGAAATAAATATTTCATAACTGTGTACAAGCAAAAGCTTTCACTTTCCAAAAAGTGCAAAATTATCAGCTAATTACCTATATTAGCCCTGCTACATAAAAGTCGCTGGGATAGTGAGGCTTGTTCTCACTTGGACAATACCAAAAAGAAAATCCTAACAAAGTCAATTGTGCAAGTGAAAAATCAACTACAACCAACAATCATTACAGTTTCTACTGTTAATGCCTATATATATATATATATATATATATATATATATATGTGTGTGTGTGTGTGTATGTATATTTATATTGAAACGTTGCAGCCATAATGATGCTATATAAAAACATGAAAGTAAAAGTTTGCTCACCAGATGGAGTTACAGACTTCTTTGAAATTGTTGCAGTTGTGGTGCAAGGGGACTTATTAGCCCCATATCTGTTTATTATCTGCCTAGACCACATGCTTTAAATGTCGGAAGATTTAATGAAAGGAAATGGCTTTACATTGGCAAAGGCAAAAAGCAGAAGATACTACACACAAAAGATTACGTGCATGGACTACGCTGATGACATAATGCTTCTGGCAAATACAGACACCCAAGCCCAAGCCCAAGCCCAGCTGCATATACTGGAACGGGCAGCAGATGACATAGGCCTCCATGGCAATGCAGACAAAACAGAATTTATGTGCTTTAATCAAAGAGGTGACATCTCCACACTAAATGGTAGATCTCTAAAACTTGTGGACAAGTTCACCTATCTTGGAAGCAGCATCTCATCTACCAAAAATGATATCATCACTAGCGAAGGCTTGGACAGCTATCAATAGATTATCAGTCATATGGAAGTTAGACCTATCAGATAAAATAAAGCGCAGTTTTTTCCAAGCAGCGGTCATGTCAATACTGCTTTATGGATGCACCACACGAACACTGACTTAGCATATGTAGAAAAAGCTTAACAGCAATTGCACAAGTCCTAGAGGCAGCATCTTACAAAGCAGCAGTGGTACGGACACCGACCACCTATCTTGAAAACCATCCACATTAAACAAGCAAGACATGCGGGACACTGCTGGAGAAGTAAGGACAAACTCATAAGCGATATACTCCTTTGGACCCCCTCACATGGACGAGCAAGGGTAGGGCAACCAGTTAGAACCTATCTACAAAAGCTCTTTACTGATACTGGATGCAGCATGGAAGAACTACCAAGAGCGATGGACAATAGGGACGAGTGGCAAGAGAGGGTCAGGGAAATCCATGCTAGTGGCACGCCATGATGATGATGATATATATTAACAATTATTCCATCTTTAGATAAGCTAGTAGGTAATATTAATTAAGATTTATCAGTAATTAAGGGTGCTCAACTAAAATAGTCATGAATTATTAACCTGGTTTATTTTTGTAAATATTGTGATATTGTTCTATATTTCTGTTTTTTGAACACTGCAAAGAAGTTGTGATTTGGAGATATTTGTGGCGTTAAATTCTAACCATTGAATTAAAAAATATTGAAACACACATATACATATTTACCTGGCACAGGTATGATCCCTAGTCTACAGAAGAAGATCCCCATCTTAAAATAAAACAATGTGTTGAACCTACCTTTAGCAATTAGGCTAGGTAAATAAGTTACAATCTTAAAAAAAAAAAAAAAAGAACCTATCAAATGCAGTTTAAGGAGATTGGGACCTTACCCTCTACAGAGGGTATACAGTCAGCATATTTTAAGCCCCACGAACAAGTCAAAGAAAAAAAATGAGGAACACCCAAAAATGCTGTGAGTTGAGAAAAAGGTTGACATATAATTCCAGAATAAGTTCACAGGAAGAAAGTAGAGACTAATTGTAATTTTTTTATGAAATGAATAAAAGCTCCGTTCAATTGAAATTATAGAATTAATGAAGACGACTTGAGTTAAAAGAAAATAAATGACCGTTTTGAAGCACAAACTCTCTAACATGTCACAATTTGGCTCGAGTATGACTTTAATTAGTCACCATTAGAATCAACACAATGTTGTTGCCAACAATCTAATACTGAATTTATTACAATAAAAATGAGGGAGCAGGTCAAAGGAGTCAATAAGCTAGTAGAAAGCATTTTTTGACTAGTTCAATATTGGTGTGTATACTTGATGGAGTAGATCATTTATCAAATACTCAGAAAAAAGTGGTAATCAATAGAGAAAAGGGTCCATTGAATAAGAAAGGGTGGGGAAGGACTGTGATGCTTGAATATCTGTCAGTTTTGTTGGCAGGTGGTTTATGAAGTTTGAGGGCAAGTGCTTGTGTAGTGTAATGGTTAGCAAGCTTAATTAGCAAACCATTACTAGTAAGTTCAGTTGGTTAATTAGTTGGTCGTGTTTTACAGTATATCACCCATTGTGGTTTATTTAATGCCAATCCCTGTTTATACATCAAAAATTTTTAATTTTAAACAAGTCAGATCTATGCAATACTAATAATTCAGTTTAACAGTCATTTGTTTATTCAGTTAAATGGTTTCAAGTATAAACAATGATTAAATAGTTCTATTTGACTGATAGTACTACCAATCCAGGTCAGAGGTGACATGAGAGTAATAGCAATGAAGAGATACTCCACATTCCCCAAAGCTCCAGGATTGGAGCTTCACCATCACATAGTTTAGTATTATATCCAGGACATTCGTTGATGCTGTGGGGAGGGGGTCTTACCCTTCTACAGAAATGCAGTTGGCATATTTTACAGTCCCAACCAACAAGGCTGTAGTGAGTTTCACTGAGTGCCCAATACATCCAGCTTTTGCCGCAAATAAGCACAAACTATGATCTATAAGGTCTTCTGCAGTAGTATAGGGTCTTCTAGTTTGTTCTTTTTTTTGGGGGGGGGGCTCTCTCTTCGCCACTGCTGACCAAAATGCTATTTGCTTTGGGTGCAGCAGTCCCAAATTATGGCAATTAGATTGTCATGATGGTTAAAGCTGGTTTCAGGAGATTGTAAATGGACTGCAGTCAGGAGAACCTTTGGGGGTAAAGAGCGAAGGGATTGTTTTTGTTAGAAGTTTGAGAGAGGAATAAGATTGACAACCCAAAGAAAACCAGATTTCTCGTGACAGAAACCACCTTTCATCACCATCCAAAATACATGATAAAAATAAGTCCCTTTAAAAAAAAAAAAAAAAAAAAAAAAAAAAAAACGCCGAGTGTCAAACCATCAGTCAAATTATAGGGCCACTCATTTATCCATTTTCTTCACTTTATTTGTGCCAAGTGCTTTCTGACAGTGATAGAATACAACAATAGTAGGATTCAGATTTGCTTCGATACAAGATTTTTTTTTTTTTTTATTAAAATAATTTTTTTAAAATCATGACTTAAGAGAATAGCAACGAAACTTTCAAATTACAGATATACACTACAACAAGAGAAAAACGATCACTCTTATGCAATAAAAAAATTCACTAATTTCGTTTCAATCTGCCCGGTAGGCAGGAAATATTTCCATACTCTGCTGAGGAGTAAGGCATACACCCACCCACCTACAAAAAAAAAGTGGGGAAGGATGCCCTGCTATGACACTAAACTGCATCCAATGGTGAGGTTCCAGTTCTGGAGCTCAGTAGAGTATAAAATAATCCATTACTCCCAGGTTAATTCTGATCAGGAGTGGTAGAAATTCACTAAGCTTTTTTTTTATCGGGAGTCAACTAAATCAATTTGAAAATTATCCGTATTCAAGAAGAATAAGTGAAATCATATAACCGTACGCAAAAAAATTATTATCAAATAGAATTATTTGTATTAGATAGGAATAGGTGATATAACAGTGTGCTAACAAATGATTCTGGACTGATTAAAGTGTCGTTTTTTTTTATGTTATCTATTTATTCATTTAATTCAATGGAACATTGAAAATATAGTAATCATAACTAAATATTTACAAATCAATCAAATGTCAGCATTAAATAACCCATAAAGAGTTAATATGCCGTTAAACAAATCAACCAAACGGGATATTTGAAAATTGAATCATATAAAATTTTGAAATAAATTAAGCCTCTTTTTTATCTTTTCTTTTTTTAAAAAAAAAACAAAAGAAAAAAAAGAGGCTTAATTTATTTCAAAATTTAAAAAATTAAACAATGAATGAAAAAAAAAAATGAACGAAAACGAAGAATAATAACAGAACAACAGTTTGTGTGAGAAAAAAACAAGAATCCTTCGTTATAGTTAGATACTTGCTCACTTTTTTTTTTTTATTATTTAACATATTTTATTGTTATGAAATTGGGCAACATCTTTCGCGATGCACTGATAAAAGTTAATGGATCTATTTTTCGATTAAAGGAAGCAAAAAAAAGTTTTCTTGATTGTTTCAGTTTCACTATCAAAAGAAAAACGAGTTAAAAATAGATTATTATTATTCATTTCTTTTCTTTTCTTTTATATGACAAATTTTATGATTTCGTCAATTGGAGCTCTGAAAGTCGGAAAATTGTGTTGCTGCGTCAATTTTTCAAATGGAGAGAGTTTGCCTGGTTGCCAACATTCAAAATAAATGCAAAAAAGAATCCACAAACGTACCAAGATGGACATGTTTTTGTTTTTCACTCATAGTTGAAACAGAAACAACAGTTGCTTCTACCCCCGACTTCTAATACCGGTTAAGAGTGGGGGTTGAATTTTAAAAAGGCCTGGATCCGTCAAACTGATTTTCAAAGTAAGCAAAGCTTCCCAAACTAGAAAGAAAGACTAACACAATATTCCTAGCGCTTTTATATGTGGGGTTTTAACAATGTCGAAACAGTCATAGTTGTCCTAATGTGTGTGGTTAAACAAAATAGAATTAAAACATAAACACAGCTTCATTTCCACACAAAAATGTAATTAAAAAACCAAATAAATAAAAGAAATTAATCTATATTCAGCGTTCAAAAATAAAGAAACATTCATTTAACACTTTCATTCTCAACTACCTTAAGAAAAAGGTCTACTAACATTAACAACGATGTTTAAAATAGATACTTCACTAACATAGAAAATACATTAAGACAATAAAAATATATTTTACCTTTTCCTTACAAATAAACAACAAATACACAGGCGTATGTATATGTCTATCTAAAAAAGATGTGATTTTTACAGTAAAGATAAAAAAAATAAATAAATAAGAGAGTGAGAGAGTTTCATTCTCGTCCCAACTTGTCCAGACAAGTGCTTTTTATGTGGTGGATTATTGGTGGACAAGGAAAGGTAAACATCAAAAAGATTTTTTTTTTCAAAAAACAATTCTTATGCATCAAGAAGAACCAAGACACAAAAGAAACGGACTCACAAGTAAGTAAATAATTACTTTAATATTTGATAAAACTTTTTTTTTATTCCTTTAAACTTTACACTGTGTTTGTATGATCCAACGAGAAAAAAAATCAAAGTAGAAAGATTTTTTTTTCAGTACAGAGGGTGTCCAATTACCTTGAAAATCAACATTTGATAATAATCCTTATTCCCATCTCTCTCTCTCTCTCTCAGGTTCGTGTACAGACCACTGGTGGGTTGCAAAACAAATATCTTAGCAACAGCCCCCGCCCCATTTCTTTTTTCTTATATTTCAGAATTTGCCAGGGGAATTTTTTTTATAAAATCTGAATTATCATTTGCCAAATGAAAATCAACCATGCAAAACAAGCTAATATTTAAAACCCATCAATGATCAATCAATATCTATCTTACCTAAATATCATGACTCGTACTTTTGTTGATTATTTATCTCAGTTAATACTAAGACATTTTACGTTTGGGGTGAGAGAAACAAAGTCATATTTGCGACCATTTATTGCCGATAAAAACCTTTATTTGTTTATTTTTTTCTTAGCCGATTCATTCAGTAAAATAAATTACAACACATATTTATAAATAAAAAGGAAGAAACAGTTGTCAAGCGGAACAGTGAACACGTTTCCCCCCCCCCCAGTATGATTGTTAATTGTCATCGTTTAACTTTACTAAGAGAAAAATTAGTTTAAAATAAGAATTGTTTATTATTATGAACTGTAAACATTGATAAATTGAAAAGATTCAAAGAAAAAAAAATCAACTCTTGAAAAGCTACTTTTTTCCTTCTTTCTTTCTTTCTCCCCCCCCCCATCCGTTACAAATGAAATAAAATACTTTTCTCTATCCAAGAAAAACGTGGACTAATTTTCTTTTAAGTATGGAAGAGCAAAAGAAAAATAATCTTAAAATTTTTCAAAATGTTGAGGGTCTGCTTAACTGAGAGGGTAGTTATAGATTGGTCAGTCCGAGTTCAATTTTTTTTTAAATACAGGAATACTTTGAATACCATCGTTATCATCATTATTAAAGCAGACATACTATCGTTCTATGCTTGAAAGATTAGTACAATAAAATCTTTTCGTGCCTAGATAATTCTGAATAAAACCGATTTTCCTTCCCTCTCCTTGTATCTCTCTCCCCTATGTTAGTTGATAACCAAAATGTAAAATACTTGCAGTTTCCCGCCGGCTCTACTAAATGATATTCAAAGCAAAGAATTACATTTTTGATTTTGGTACTTTTCGGATAGTGAGGCTCCTTTCTTTTCTGGAATATTTGGAATATTGAGGTGTTCTGCTGTTAAATCTTTTAATGTATTTTTATAAATTATTTCCTCTGCATTACATTTGTTTCAAGTTTGTTTTTGTTTTTTTGTTTTGTTTTAGAGTAATGACAATATAAATTCTATCACATAGTGTCACCGTACATTCCAGAAGGGACCGCACTATCCAAAAAGTTCGATGATTTTAAAAACAGGAAGGTCTTTTTATTTGGAAGAATGACACTTCATTCTTCGCCTTGTGCTAAACAAAACTAAGATTACTGATCAAATTATACAGAATTCCTTTAAGAAAAAATATTAAAAAAATTTCAAAACAACATTTACAATAATTGCGTATAAGGATCTGTTTCTTATTTTACCAAAAAGTGGGGAAAATTTTACATTTTTAAAGTAAAAGTGGAAAAAAATCTAATTAAAATACTGGAATTTCCTTTTTTTATTTTAATTTCTTTTAATAATTCAAGTACAGTATAAGGACCATTAAAATAAAAATATGAATAGAAATGAAAATGAATGAAATTATAAAATTTTAAACAAGAATAAGAAACCTGTTGGAAATTAATTATGAAAAATTAATTCTCAACATTAATTGAAAAGTTTGTTTTTCATTCATTCTTTTTTAATCAAATGAATTTAAAAATCAGTTCTAAATGATTTAACTGATTTTAAGACTTCGTTGAGCACCCGTAACATCAAAAGGTCAACCACTTCAATCATTTCTTCGTTTATAGCATCGTTTTGTCATTAAAGGTAAAGTGAAAATAAAAGGACGATGATTAGATAAATGAAAGAAAGAATTTCAAAATAGATAACAGGTAAAATAATTGCCTAGTGACGGTAGCCACAGCTAAAAACAATCCCATAAAAGAAAGAAAACAACAAGTGAAGTGATATCTTACGACTGAACATAGTTTTGTTTTGGGATTTTTTTGTTTGTTTTTTTTTTTTCTTTTCTTTTTTTTTTTTTTTTCCAATTTATTTACTTTTGTTGATTTAAGAACAAATTTTAAAAGTAGAGAAAGTTTTGATTTAAAATTAAAATTTGAAAACAAAAAAATAAGATAAAATAATAATCTTGTACTTACAGATGATACCAGGTTTAGGGTTTTTTTTAAAGATTTTTGTTTCTCCTCTGGTGTATTTTGTGTGCCGTGGTAGCAACAACACAAAACGATTTCCTGAAATTTCGGTTCAAAAAAAAAAAAATTTTTAATGTTAAAAAAAAATGTTTTTGTTGGTCGTTTTTTTTTTTTGTTTTTTTTTTTTTCACTTCTTATATCCTTATTTTTGTTTCTCAAATTATAGATCACTATAAAAACTCCTCCCCTTGACACATTGAATTTTTTTAAGGGGAGGAAAAGGAAGTTCTTTCCTTTCTCCCTTTTTTTTTTTCTTTTTTGTTTTTGCCGAATAAAAAAAATAGCAGGAAGAAATTAGAAAATCAGCAGGACACAACGATTTAATGTGTATGTGTGTATGTCTCTCTCTCTCTCTCTCCCTCTCTCGCTCTGTTTAGACGAAAGAACGCACTCACGATTTTCTAGCTTTCTCATTGGTCAATAATCGTCACTGCTCTTTTCCTAGCAGACTACATATTGACGTCATAAAACTCAACCAAAATTTTACTAAACTGATCTATGGAAAATAAATTTTCTTTAAATATTATTTCAAAACTTCTTAGATACTTTGAATTTCATATGTAATAAACATTTCTTTACCATACCCATTAATTTGAGCTCACTTGAAATATTAGTATAAAGAAAATGTTATTTTGTTGATTATTGGTAATAAATAGAAACCGAGTCGTCAATCTCCAGGAGTTTAGAACCAAATAATAACTGAGTTTTTAGCACGAAAAGATTTACTAATTTCATCTTTGTCCAAGACAATGTCAAATGAAGGGAAATATAGACTAGCAATATTTTGTTGGGCTACCGTTCCATCAGAAGAGAGTCTGACATCATTGAATCAAAACGAACAGTCTAATTCACTCGCACGAATGGGAAATTTCAAATTGTACAACTTGACAAGCAGACCACCTTCTACTTAAAATTTTAGGTGCTGCTATACAACCGATGAACCTTCCCGTTGTAACCACCGTTTGTATTTCTCTGTGCACGCATGTGTGCGTGTGCGTGTGTGTGTGTGTGTGTGTGTGTTTAAACAGCTGATTCTCTTTAAAGAATTTGTTTTTGCATCTATTATCTCTATTATATTGATAATATTGGTAATTAAAAGGTTTCCTGGTTTTGAACTGTCTTTTGTCTGTATTTTTCAAGTAAAAATATTGGAACTTTTGCACAACTAATATATTCCTTAAATATCTATATAATTTATAAATCCATAACGCAATCATGTTTTATACGACATACATACAAGCACCCCCTTATATATATATATATATATATATATATATATATATATATATATATATATATATATATATATATATATATATATATATGCGAGGATCATTAAATAAGTTTCCAGACATTTTTCGTATCGGCACTTTTATTTATAGTACACACATGAAACTCTAGTCCTCTTTGAAGTAATCTCCTCCGGCTGCAATGCACTTGTTGTACCGTTCCAACAACTTCTGCAAGGCCCCATGGAAGTCCTCTTGTGTAAGCGTGTCAATGACATTCGTCACAGCCTCTTTCATCTTCTCAATTGTCTTATAACGACAGCCTCTAAGCTTAGAGAATAACGAAAAGTCACAGGGAGCAAGGTATGGACTATAGGGAGGCAGAGGAACTGTCTTGATGCCTATCTTGGTCAAATAGCCTGTGACAAGTATGGCGTTGTGGACTGGGGCATTGTCCAGCTGGAAATGCCACTGACCCGATTTGAAGAGTACTGGCCTCTTCCCAAGGAATCTCTACCTGAACTCCCTTAAAACCTCAACATAGTAACCCTAAGCCTAACCCTTTGGCCAATCAACTCTGGTGTATTGACTTCCTTACTCCTCCCACACCTCTCATCATCCCTCACAGACACCCTGGTTTCCTTGAATCTCTTATGCCACTCAAAAACTGATGCCCGATTTATGCAAGATGCTCCAAAATCAGTCTGGAGCATTCCATACGTTTCTGTGGCATTTTTTCCAAGTTTAAAACAGAATTTTATTGCATATCGTTCTTCTAAAGTGTCCTCACGTGCAGATTGCATTTTTGAAATTCACCAGCTGTGACAATCAGGCTTTAGTAGGGTGTATTCCAGTTGCTGCTGTAGCTGTTCATTTGAACCTGAAATCCTAAAAATTGGTCAGTCATCTCATAAGAGTCTACGGCAATTTTAAATGCCTGTAGAAAAAAAAGTCTGGAAACTTATTGAAGGCACCACGTATATATATATATATATATATATATATATAGCCTGATGAAAAATAAAAATACAACTGAATACGTGTGTAGAGAAATATTTTTGGATAAATGCTGCTTCTTCTCAAGAATGAATATAAAAATAATTCGTACAACTTAACAAATTTTATTGCTTAATTAAGACTGAATTAAAAAGAGAATATATAAAGAAAACGGATACAAAAAAAGTGAATGAATGTGTGTAAAAAGGTCTGTGATGACGCGAACATATGAGAAGTTTTTAAAAGGTTTGAATGTTTCTGAAAGATTATTGCGAAAAAATTGCAGAAGTGTTCTTTTAGTTGTTGGTTGTGAGGAATTATGGTCCATGTTTGTATTTATGAAAGTAAGCTTACAGTTTTGTATACTGTGTACTGTCTTGTAGTGTAGTGTTCAATGTGGCCGAGGTACACTGGCGATGATCGTTCCTGTTCTAGAGGGACGAAACATTTCCTTGCCATTTGATCATTGTCTAAAGAAAGAGGATGAAGCCTTCACGTTTTTTTCTTTTATATCTTTGTTACTACGGTAACGTCATAGTATCCCCATTTGGTCTCCATTTAGTAAAAGTCCATTAATAAACAAAAGAAGTAATACCACACGTGTTTCGATTTGCGCAAGATTGAACATACAGATAATATAGCTGGATTGCAGTAAATAAAAGCATACACAGATCAATATATACATAGGTTCCAAAAGAAGGATTATATCAACAATATTTAGACTGCACTTAAATACACTGCATATTCTTCATGGGGGTTGACACATGCATGTCCTATCGCACGCATCCGATTGTATAGATGGTATATTGCATCCTGCAATACATTATTGTACGCTAAAGTCTTTGGACAATTTTTTTTAGGAATATCTACAATCCACTCTCCCATCATTAACGTGCAGTAGCCATGTTGAAATCAACATCATCCTTCTGGGTACTATAACTTTATCTTCATTGTCAATATATATATATATATATATCTTTGAGTAGACTGACCAAGTTTGATATTTAGTTGATTATTAATTTTCGTGATAGGTTTATTTGATACTTTAGGGGATTTTACAAGTAGATTCTTGAAATGTTCTTTCCACATATGTTTTCGTTCTTGACTGGCTGCTTTTAGTTTAGCGCTTGAGGTGCTCTTCCTTTTACTCTCTTCATTTACTGTCTGCCACGCTATTCGAGATTATTTATCTTCCGCAGAGTTTCTAATTTTATTGATCAAGCCTTGAATGTATTCGATTTGTTCTTTTAATATGCATTAATTTGTTCGTTTGGAACCTTCTTTAGTTTCTGGGCGTTGGCATGAGTTGGGTTCCTTTTGTTACATAGGGATGCTGTTTTTTCTCTAACTGCTTATGTCTCACACAGAACCCTCTGTTTGGCTCTTAGTTTGGTTGGTACACATTCTGTTGCTGCTTCCATATGGGCATGGACGAAATTCTTATATTCGTCATTCGAAGTAAGTGTTTCGGACATCTGAAAAGCATCTAATTTGTTTCTTAGTGTTATCGTATATTTATTACAAGTATCTCTCATGCTGAGCAATGACCAGTCATAGTGTGTGGTTTTAGTTGTTTACGTCGTATTCCTGCGTATGCACAGACGCATTTTTGCTGTGACAATTTTGTGATCGGAAGACACAGTTTCAAAAGAGGAATATGCCTCACAATTCAAAGCGCTATTAATCCATTTCTTATTCATGTGGATGAAAATCTATCTGAGCTTTAGCATTATTTGCGCAAGTGTAGCTTCATAGTTTTCCCTTCCTTTTCTGGAATTTAGTATTAAGGCATGTTAGTTCATTTTCAAGATAGAAAGCTGTTAGGTGTTCCCCATTTCTATTTGACGAGTTGTGTAAGTTGAATTTGTTGTTTTCGTTTGAGCATTCATGTCTCTACCGATGATTAGAACGTCCTGTTTAGGGATGCTACGAACTAGGGAAAATAACTCGTTATAGAAGGTGATGCGGTCAGTTTCATCACTAGCATTTGTAGGACTGTAAAAGGCTATCGTGTGGTGAGGTTGCCATTAAATGTAGTTATCATCATTCTCGGTTGTATTTTCTCGATGCTTTTAAATGATTTTATGGCGCGAGGACTGAGAAACATTCCTACACCCACTTTTACGGCATTGACAAAGTTTTTCCATGCAGATGCTGAGATAAATATCCATTCATTGCCAGAATCGTGGTATTTTATTTCTTCTTCTCTACGATGGTATTTGTGTTCTTGTACTCCTACTATGTCTATATTATGCTCAGCCGCAGACGCTGTCAGTCTCGGTGGTTGACCTATTCTATCTAAAGTTCGAACGTTTAGTGTCGCTATATGTACCGTGCTTTTACATTTAAGTAGTTTTTGTTTGTGTTTGAATTCTGTGGCTGATTTTTCGAACACTGGAACCAGAAGTCCAACGTCAGCAGAACGCGCCTGCCGGTCTTGATGAAATACCACCAGAAGTATGAAAGACAAGGAAATTGGATGACCTACTGCTCCAATACTGCAACGCCGTATATAACCAGGACACGAGAGAGAGAGATGGACAAAAAGCTGTATCCTCTTTTACCTCAAGAAAGGTGACCTTGGAATCGCCAAGAACTACCGAGGTATAACCCTCACTTCCATAGCGGCTAAGATTTATAATGCTCTGCGATTCAACTGCATTGAATCAGAAATAGAGAAATTTCTTTGGAAGAAACAAAATTGTTTTCGGAGAAACCGATTCACAACATCACAAATTCTGACAATCCGTTAAATCTTAGAAGTTCGTAGAAAAATCCTTGAGGCGACACTCTTATTTGTAGATTTCTCCCAGACACTTGACTCCTTACACAGAGGGAAGATGGAGCAAATACTTCTTGCTTATGGTCTCCCCAAAGAAACTGTTGTAGCCATAATGATGCTCTTTAAAAACATGAAAGTAAACGTTCGCTCACCGGATAGAGACACTGACCTCTTTGACATTGTTGCTGCAAGAGGATACATTAGCCTCATATCAGTTCATATTCTGCCAAGACTACGTACTTCGAACGTCGATTGATTTAATGAAAGAAAATAGCTTTACATTAAAAAAAGGCAAGAAGCAGACGATACCCTGCACACACTATTACGGACGCAGATTACATAGATGACAGCGCTTCTGGCAAATACACCTACCCAAGCCGAATCCCTGTTGCATAGTCTGGAGCAGGTGGCATTGGCCTACACGTGAATGCAGACAAAACAGAGTACATGTGCTTTAATCAAAAAGGAGACATTTCCATACTAGATGGTGATTCTCTGAAATTTGTGAACAAGTTCACGTATCTCTGAAGGAGCGTCTCATCTACTAAAAATGACATCAACGTATGACTAGCAAAGGCATGGACAGCTACCAATAGATTGTCGATCTTATGGAAGTCAAACCTATCCGATAAAATAAAACGCAAATTTTTTTAGCTGCGATCGTGTCGATTCTACTATATGGATGCACCATATGGACGTTGACTTAGCCTATAAAGAAAAAGCTTGACGGAAATTGCACACAAATGCCACAAGTCATATTGAATAATTCCTGGAAACAACATCCCACAACGCAGCAGCTATACGGCCACCTACCTCCTATCTATAAAACCATCCAAATAAGACGGACAAGATATGCGGGACATTGCTGGAGAAGTAAGGACGAACTCATAAACGACGTTCTCCAATAGACCCCTTCACACAGTCGTGGAAGTGTTGGACCACCAACAAGAACCCATCAACAACAATTCTGTACAGACATAGGATGTTGTCTAGAGGATTTGCCGGAAGCGATTGATGATAGAGACGAATGGCGAAAGACGGAGAAATTCATGCAAGCAGCTCGACTCGATGATATATATATGTGTGTGTGTGTGTGTGTGTGTGTGTGTGTGTGATTAAATAGGACAAAAGCTTCGTGTTTGCCTATTCTACCATTGATACGTTCAAGTCTTTGAGTCGTTTGATTTTTGGATTAAATGAGTTTAGGAAGGCGTCGTATGTTTCCTAACAACTTACGACCCCAACTGGATCCATCTTCAGATCATCATGGTGGGGTAGGGATGAATAATGAAATTACAAACACATTGACGAGTTATATTTATTTGTAATAAATAAAAGAAGAGAATAAAGTGGGAAGGGATTTACGAAAGAAAAGAATTTTACTCGAAGTAAGAGGAATAATCGGTGGGAAAAGTGCAATAGGCATTTTAGAATGTGGCTGCTATATTCGAAGGTGATTTTGTTCAAAGAAAGTTAGTCAATATTTTTTATATAGAGCGTCAAGAATTTAGAGTTTTTGCTTGTTTGTTTTGCGTCATGTGGAAGTGTTTTCAGTTAGAATTATTCTTTTTATTTAGAGAAGGGGCACGAATGCGTTTTGAGGTGTTGAGAGATGGAACTAGTGTCGGTATGGTGAAATGTTAAACGTCTCGACTGAGTTTCTATTTTTAGGTAAAGTGTTAAATGCTAGCCCCAATAGATTAAGTCCGCTCAAAAATAAGGATAATCGTCTTTGGTAATCCTTTATTACGTTCTCTAGCGAATTAAGCCTGATAGAGATGTGGAAATGGAAAACCCTGTTTCGACCTTTTCGAATTTATAAAATTATACAACTGATACAAAACACCAATGTGTTCGTTCGAGTTTCAGCCGCAGATTAAGTTATCTTGATTTTCTTTTTTTGATTTCATGTGTCATTGATTACATATATTACCGAGTAAACAATTGTGGATGTAGTTGAGAATAGGTCATATGACAAGTAAATCGATTAACGAAACAATCTCAATCCTCTAGTTCTTTCTTCATTTTAAAGCTAATTCGAACCGACTGTTGGACATAAATACAGTTACAATCTTTAAAAAAACTGAGTGGTTACAGTGATATCAGTGGAGACAGAAATGACACCGAACCACAAGATCAATATCTTTCTTTCTCCCATTTCCTTTTCGCTGATGTACACTTTGCTGCCAGAGCCTAAACAATATGCGAACACTTCAAAGGCCTTCATAAAATGATATTTATGACTATGTTCGTTCACCACATATGTACACATTTGTTCATCCAACAAACATACTAATATAGTCGAAACTTTTTTTTACTTGATTCGGACTTAGACACATCGAAGAATTGTTTTTAAGAAACAATGTTCACACACATAAATTTGTGGTTATTTTATCTTCTTTGTTCGTGTTCATTGCCGGTTAAATGAATATGTATATATGCTATCTTGTAATTCATATCGTGTTTTAATTTCAACTGTACGAGGTGGGCTGCATAGTCGGAGGAACTTATGATACTCTGACTGTACCCCCTGCTGTACGCAGTGTTTACCCCCCCAATGCATCTGGTGTTGAAGCTCTAGTCCTGTAGCGGTGGGAAGTGTGTAGTACCTTTCTATTACCATTACTGCCAGGTTCTCTCCTATCCGGAGTGATAGTACCGATTAAAGTCCCATCTCTTGGTCAAATATATCTCTTTGCAGATTATTTGTTTTAGATTGGAATACTTGATACCATACGATCGTATGCTTCAGAATCTACACATAAAATGTTAATATAAACAATACAATGATTGGTTGGGTTTTATGGCATATCAACCTTTGTGGGTTATTTAACGCCAAATCCATTTTTATGCAAATAATCAGTTCTATTTCAAACAATTAAGTTTAGCATGAGTGCACAATTAGTCAAAAACATTTCTATTTCAAACTATTCAGTTCAGTCAAACAGTTCTAATTCAAACAATTCAGTTTAGTATAAGCACATATTTTGTTTACACACAGTTAAATGTCAAAACAGTTCTATATATAACAATTCAGTTTTTGTGGAAGTTCAGTTTCAGTATCAAAAAACAGTTCCATTTCAAATAATTCGGTTGAGCATAAGCACGCAGTTTAAATGTAAGTACAGTTTAATTGTCAAAAACATTTCTATTTCAGGCTTGTCAGTTTAGTCAAACAGTTCTAATTCAAACAATTCTGTTTAACATAAGTATGCAGTTTAGTTCTATTTAACCCATAGATAGGGCCTTATCGGGTGCTACAACTCCGGGCCTAGAGTGAACCGAGGAGCGATGGCAATGAACAGGTGCTCCGTATTCCCCAAAGCTCCAGCATCACTGGAGCCTCACCATCAGATCGTTTAGTGTTATATCAGGACACTCATTGGAGGGGTCTTACTCTTTTGCAGGGGTGCAGTCGGTGTATTCTACAGCCCTAGCCGACTGGACAATACACAGAGTTAATGTCAAAACAGCTTTATTCTAGATAATTCAGTTTAGCATAAGTACACAGTTTAGATGTCAGAACAGTTCTATTTCGAGCAATTCAGTTTCGCATAAGTACGCAGTTTTAATGTCAAAACAGTTCTATTTTAAACAATTCTGTTTAGCATAAATAAGCAGTTTAAATGCAAAAAAGAGTAAACTCAAGAAACCACGGTTTAGTTCTATTTAACTCATAGATAGGACCCTTATCAGGTGCTACCACTCCGGGCCAGAGTAGACCTGGGAGCGATGGCAATGAAAGGATACACCGCATTCCCCAAAGCTCCAGTATTACTGCAACCTCACCATCAGATTGTTAAGTGTCATAAGCAGGACACTCGTTGGTGGGGTCTTACCCCTCTGCAGAGAAGCAGTCGATGTATTCTACCGCACCAGCCGACTGGGCAATAAGCATACAATGTACAAAATTCCCTAACCTCTTGGCCTAAACTAACCTTAGACGGATTGATATACCGTTAAAATTAAAAAAATTTTTCAGTCTTTCTTTCCCTTAGAAGGTGTCGAGTTATGGCCGAGTTAACAGTAATTGTCGGGTAAAAAAATTAAACAAATAACTTCTTCTTACTCTGATCTGAATGTTAAATATAAGTATATCACACACACACACACACACACACACACATATATATATATTTCATTAAAACAAAATTAATATCAGTCTTAATGGGCTTGCTCTTTTGTACAAGTACCCTTTTTACAGTTGAAGATAATTTGGTTTCTTTGTTTAATGACATATCAACCTTTGTAGGTTATTTAATGCCAAAGTCATACTTCTAGAAAAAACAGTAGTGGTACTATTTAATCCATACCTGGGAGAATAGGGGGTTCATGCCTTTGGCCTGGCTAGATTATTCCGAAAGCAAACATAATGGTACAACTAATTTTCGAACTCTCTTACTACGATGTCACAGTTCAGCACGTTACCCACTACGCCTCAGGGGCGTCCCCCAGTTGAAGATGGGTGTTTTATTTAGAGGAAATATAAGGATCCAGTTGAAATTTTATTTAAGCTGTATAGATCACTTGAACCTAATGATCTTCGGAATGCGTTTGCCTCAAAGTATCCATCCAATTTACCAGTCCTATCGCCGATCATTTTAACCTCAACAATTCATTGATTGATTTATTGATTTTAACCCGTCTCGGGGTTTTTTTATGCCTAGAGATTAGAGAAACGCGTTCATCGTACATTCATATTTATATTTTTTTATGTAGCTGTTTTTTTAGATCTTTTTTTGTACAAAGATGATATCAAGAACTTTTATCAAATACAAATAATTTTCACACAGTCGTATTGTTTCGGACATTCCTATTACTAATATTTTTTGGTTTCAAATGATTATTCTAATTTAATCACAGTTATATGGTTCTAAGTATTCTTATCAAACACTAATAATTTCCGAGCATTTATATGATTTCGAGAACTAATAATAATCCTGAGTAAACAATTATAGCTTCAATTAACTATTCTTAATATAAATAATTTCCAGTTAAAAGGCATCAAGTATTCCTATCAAATATGAATAATTTTTAAACAGATCTATTTGACATAAAGATGGAACTCTAACAGGTACTACCACTCCGGATCAGAGTGGACATGGGAGTAATGGCAATGAAGGTCTACTCTAAACTCAAAAGATCTTTTGAGCTGAAGCTTCACCATCAGATGTTGTTTTGTGTCATACCAAAGACAGCCCCTTTTTCTGAAGCGGTACACTCAGCGTATCTAAGGGTGGTCAAAATTGTGAGAAGATGATGAAAAGCTGGATAAATTAAACCTGTAAAACTTTTCCTCCTTTAGTGTTGCCAGAACAGCCACAGCAAAGATTGGTATATCATTCCTTGTCAATAAAAAGTGCTGTGCAGGGTCAGATTTTGTTTGTCCTCTTCCTCTCCCACTTATTATGCATATCGATGGGAATATTTTCCAAAGAAACAATTACAGGGATAATTTCGATTCAACACTCTTCAAGTTAGAATAGGTTCTTGTGTGTCTCTGAATTTATTCCATTTGCGGAATCAAATAAATTAAAACCTTTAAATATTTTTTCTTCAGACAAATAGAAAACTTAAAAATTCAACAAAATTCTAAAATAGAAAAAATTATAAAGAGTAGATTTTATTGCAGAATCCGTCGGGCGATGCTGTCAAAATAATGTTTGTCTATCTGGCCAATTAACAAATTTGTGATGTTCATGAACATTATTTTCTGTGATAGCTTTTACAAATTCTTTCCTTTGGAAAATTTAAATAATTACAGATTCTAAGTATGTATGTACCGGCCCATTGCCTAGTGGGTAGAGTGTTCGCCAATGGCCCACGAGACTGGGGTTCAATCATAACAATAAATGGTACTTGATACCTCCTTGCTTATCACTCAGCATTGTTAGCTACGTATCAAGGGTAAAGTGGAACAATCCAAGGAAAGGAGTGGCACCTTCTCCTACATCTCACTGTATTTACACATATAACTAATTGAATAGTTTGAAATAGAAATGTTTTTGACAAATAAACTGTGTACTTATGCTAAACTGAATTGTTTTAAATAGAACAGATTATCTACATAAAGATGGATTTGGCGTTAAATAACCTACAAAGGTTGATATGCCAACAAACTGAAATTAAACGAGTGTCATATCGACGGGACCTAAAATATGCCGACTACACTCCTCCAATGTATCCAGGATATGACAATTGTTGCATCGAATGGTGAAGTTCTAGTTCTGGAGGTCTGGAGGGCGCAGACACATTTTCGTTGTTATTACTCCAACCCAATATGGTACTGTTAAGGTCCCATCTATGAGTCAAATAGATCTGTTTGACTATTATTAGTAATGGATAGGAATACTTGAAACCCTGTAACTGTGTGCAAACACGATAGTTGTTGTTGAATGAAATATCTGCTTGAAGACCTATGTTTGTATGTAAATTTTTTTTATTACATAGGTATATTTGATGCCATTTTACTGTGCAAACATATTATTATTATTATATTTATTATAGACAAAAAATGCGATTAAAATTATTTTTATTGATTGGAAATATTTGAAACCATATAACTATGTGCAAATTTTTGTATTAGGTTTGTTTTGGTTTCCGAAACGGTGTACAGATTACAGCTAATAAATGAAAATAAACAACTACGTAATCTCAGTAAACAATATATATATATATATATATTAATACAAATGTTGATGAACATAATAGACATTTTCTGTCTACATATTTTCTTGTTGATCCGTTCATATTGCCGTATTGCTTTTATCGTATTCGCCGGGAATTGATTGATGTATTTTCTATAATTGTATATATCTCAAGTACTTTCTGCCCGACTTTGGGCCATCATCGGGGGAGGATCTATTTCAAAAGTGATGTAACTTTTGTTTTTGCATTACTACTATGTAAGAGCGTCTTTACCGATGGAATGTGTAGCGTTTCCTTTTAAATGTGTTTCTATAAATAGTGTCAGTAGCTAAAGACATTTAAGTACATTAGCACTGGTTTGATGGTTTGGTTTGGTTTCTTTGTTTAATGGCATATCAACTCTTTTTAGGTTATTTAATGCCAAATCCATTCTCCTAGAAGAACAGTAGTGGTACTATTTAACCCATAGCTGGGAGGATAAGGGGGCTCATACCTTTCCCAAGGGTATTTGCCCGAAAGTGAACGTAATAGCGCGACTGGAGTACGAACTCGCGTACTACTCGCTTTAACCATTACACCACGAGGACACCCCCTCACTGGTTTGAAAATTAATTCTGTTAAGTGTCGGTTGCATGTTTCTAATATGTTGTTGGTCATGAATATTTTTTTAGATGCTGTACTATTGAACTTGTATAAGAAAGGTGCATTGTAAGTCTCCTCGATAGCTTAGTTGAGGTTAAACCAACATATATATTATTATTATCAGAGATACGATCTCCTTAAGGACTTTTAACTTGATATATAACGTTGGTTTTTTGCAAAACCCCACTCGAAGGAGAGGAATTATTTTTTAATGATTAAGTTGGAGGTTTTAAATTTATTATAATATATAAGTTTTATTTTTTTTATTAGGATCAGTGGGGAGTATGTTTTTATGAATCAATGTTTTTCATCTGATTTATAATTGTAGTGCATTTGGTTACGGTAAAAAAAAAGTTTGATATATGTTTGTTGACTGGGTGGAGTGGGTACAGTGTTTATTTTGTTAGTTAACATTTTTAATCATACGTTTAATTTGTTCATCAACAATACACTTGGGAAACCCAATATTAATGAGAGTCTGTTTTATGTTTTCTATCTCTTTATAAAATATTGTTTTGGAGGAGGAGATCAGTTTGGCACGGGATATTAGATTATTAATAATTGCTTTTTTATATCTGAAGGGGCATTCACTTTTAAAGTTGAGGGTACAGGAGTTATTATAAGAGGGTTTTTTGTAAGTAGAGGTAGTGAAGTTATTATCATTGTTAGTATCAATGCGAACATCTAAAAAGGAAATTTTATTGTTTTTGTTTAGTGCATGAGTAAAGTTAAGAACTGAATTTTTTTGGAAGGTGTCTTGTAGTATGTTGATTTCGTTAATATTATTAGTAAGAATAAGGATGTCATCAACATATCTTAGGTATATTGGAGATTTTTTATGCTATTAAAAATTCTATTTTCGAGGTCGGACATGTAGAAATTACTGAAAATCGGGCCCAGGACAGACCCCATAGATACGCCATCTGTCTAAACGTAAATATTTCCAAGATGGTCATAAAATGGAACTTCAGTAGTACATGTTAGGAGTAGTTTCCGAAGTATATTAGGGTTGATTTTAAGAGGAGGGAGAGATGGGTTATTATAAATATTATCTATGATAATATCAACTGTTTCATTAACAGGTACATTAGTGTATAAATTTTCTACACCCAGTGAGGCTAATATACCATTATTGGGTTTAATTGTATGAAGAACTTGAATTAATTCATGTGTAGATTTTATGTTGTATTTGCTAGGTAAGTATGGTGAAATAAGCTATTTTATTGTTTTTGTGAGTTGATAAATTGGTGTAGGTATTTGTGATATAATAGGGCGTAGAGGTTGATTAGGTTTATGTATTTTTACGGTCCCGTAAAGATAACCGGGTTTATAATCGCCAATTATTTTGGGTAGTTTTGTGCTATTAAGTTCGGCATATGATTAGAATGATTAGCAGTGATTAGTTTATTAATTTTTGATTTTAGTTGGTTGGTGGGATTCTTATTTAATTTTTTAAATTTTGTATGGTCATCTAGAATATTTTGTAGTTTTGAATGGTAATCTGTTTTATTGAGTACTACAAAAATGTTTGTTTTATCTGCTTTTTAATGGTGATGTTGGGGTGATTGCGTAATTCTTTTGCAGCAGTTTTTAGTTGATGTGTTAGTAATGTAGATTGTTTTTTTTATTGTATCTGTTTTTGATGGTTTCAGCCTTAAGGAGATCACAGAATTCAGGTTTGATTGAAATTACCTTATTATCCCGGAGCTTTAAAATATTTTTGGATAAAATCTCAATTTCCGTATTTTTGTTGATGCTGGTATATCCTTGGAATAAATGGCAGTTGGGTCCTAAGTTGAGGAAATCTTTTTGTTGTTGAGTTAAATTACAGTCCGAGAGATTGATATATTTGTCAATATTATTCTGCTGTTTCGTGGAGTGTTGCTTCATCCAATATATATATATATATATACGTGTGTGTGTGTGTATATATATATATATATATATAAAGATGTGAATTAAGAAATCAGCTTTTAAAATTCTCCTCCTTATGCTGTATTCAGTATGTATTCCTTAAAATCATTTAAACTAAAATTATTTGAATGATAGGAAAGCCAATGAAAGAAAAATATGAAGGTGTTGCACTAAAACGAAGACAAATATTTATCGGTTTCTTTTCTTTTCTTTTTTCTTGAGGAATTATTGGTCAGCTGGTTTGAGTTTTTCTTTCTCCTAAACTGGTTCCTTACCAAGACAAAAAACAAAACAAAAACAAGTATGACCAACTTACTATCGATTTTAATCTGCATGCACGAGCTGTCAAAAAAGTTATCGAAGCGATAAAAACAACACGAAGAATCTAAATTGGTAATAAGATAAAAGATAGTGAAAATTTTTCGTCAGAAAAGATATTACAATTAACTTGAAATCTTTGTCGGCATTAAAAAAAGTTTTGTTTTCAGGATATTAATCAAAATATACAAATAACAAGGAATTTATTTTTCATTCTTGTAGAGTCAAAATACAACCCGAATTCTTTTGTGTGGCTAGAAAATCAGATACCTTTGTTTTGAAAGTAAATAATGTTCCTAGAATAAGAATGATATATTCTCATAAAAGTCAGTGTTGCTCCTGTTGGAAGAAAATAAATGTCTCCCTTGGAGGATGAATGTGTCTTTTTGGCTCATGAGCAGTCACATGACAATCCCAGAAATCCATTCTCACCACTTTTGCTACTGTTAGTGGGTATGATGTTCGCCAATGATCCAGGAGACCTGGGTTCAATCCCAGCAATATAAGGTACGTATCAAGGGTAAAATGGAGAAATTCAGGAAAAGGAGTAGCGCCCTCCCTTACACCTCAGTGTAGAAGCTATTGAAAAGGGAGCCTTCTGGTTGCCCTCGACTACGGTCGCCAACTTTACTTACTTTTGTTTGAAAAATACGGATGTGTCTCCTGTTTGCTATTGTACAATAAAGCCAGCATGATCATCATTTTACTGTGCATCTTTTTTCAAATCAGCCTTTTACCGTTTTTGCACCCTTTTTATATGCTGCTTGTTAAAGGACAAAATATGTACACACTTTATCTGTTGGGACACGTTTGTGCATTCTTTTCGATACTTCTTGTTGG
The DNA here is from genome assembly GCA_963585895.1 of Sepioteuthis lessoniana. Lineage (NCBI taxonomy): Eukaryota > Metazoa > Mollusca > Cephalopoda > Myopsida > Loliginidae > Sepioteuthis > Sepioteuthis lessoniana. The sequence continues at coordinate 2,907,666 of OY757930.1, forward strand.
TTAATTATATATCCACTAAATGTTTCTATATTAATAGATGGGCTTATCTTTCCCTCTAATGCTAATATTGGCCCTTGTTGAGTGGAGACTCGACTGAATATCTTCATTATCTTAAAACAACTCAATATTTGACGGAAGAAGATGGTTTTAAGAATCAAATTGATATGTTTCTCTAATGGTGTATCGTCATTAGAATACGAATGAATTTATTATTAAAAACGAAAACAACACAGAAAATAGAGCAGACGTCGGAAACACAATAAAACCTTTGGATAGAGCAAGTTTTTCGGCTTCCAAACACTATATAGTCACCGCTGCTATTGGTTGTTTATTTTCGCCCGCTATTAAGTAGAACCTGCATGTCACGCTCATCAAAATCGGCACTAACCGGTGCGACCCACTTTTCATGTGTGTGTGTGTGTGTGTGTGTGAGGGGGATTATATTGGTTTTTCGTAATCCTAAGAATATTTAAATCGAAATATTTGTTTGCGTCGCGTAATGCCTACAGGACGGATAGATGCATACAAAATCTGAATGTGCTTTTTCAGCTTCTACTTGAGTGCTAAAGAGGCTCTTGAAAAGAGTTGTTTAAAATGTGATTTTCTCGTTTCAATAGGTCAGAAAACATTATCTGCCTTTTCACGACAGGATATGTTATTTTTTAATTTGATTTTTGACTGGAACTCTCGAAGTCATTTTAATTCATTTTGCTTGTATCTGATTAATTAGGTGAGTCGAAAGTGTTGCAATATTTTGGTACGTGCCAGTTTGCGGCGGGTATATCACGTGATTGAAACAGGTCAAACCGTGAAAAGGTACTCAATGTAGTAGGTAGTATCGTAATAGTTGGCGCGTTGACACATTGTCCATTGCTTCACTCTGTGCTGCAATATTTTGGTAGGTACCAGTTTGCGGCGGGTATATCACGTGACTGAAACAGGTCAAACCGTGAAAAGGTACTCAATGTAGTTGGTAGTATCGTGATAGTTGGTGCGCTGACACGTTGTCCATTGCTTCACTCTGTGCTGCAATATTTTGGTAGGTGCCAGTTTGCGGCGGGTATATCACGTGACTGAAACAAGTCAAGCCGTGAAAAGGTACTCACTGTTGTTGAAAGTATCGTGATAGTTGGTGCGCTGACACGTTGTCCATTGCTTCACTGTGTGTGTGTGATCTGAAAGCCGCACAGATGAGCGTTCGACGTAGTCTAATTAGGGAACTTACGCTTTACGAGTTCGAACTAGATCAATAACGCCACGGAAGCAATTTAAAAAATCATTTGATGTGCGAAAGGTGAAGTTACAGTGTTGTATAGCCACATAATACATTTACATCTGCATGCAGAACACAACGACACAATAAAGACGAGCGACATAGTTCTTTAGAAAAATATACTTCTCACTTTATTTGAAAGGGTTGTGTGTGAGAGGGAGTTGGAGACCGAGCTGAACTGCAACATATTGACCCCCACTCTATTGGCCGTAACCGCGTTTCTTTCCCGTTCTCTTGGACTGCTCAACCGGGGGCATGTGCGCCTGGGGGCCCAGCCTCTCTGGGTGCTGGTTTGCTCTACTGCATCTTATCTCCAACTCGTCTGATCTCCAAACTCATTGAATTTCCTGTGCACTGAGTTATATAATAGTTCAACATCCACCTTCTTCTTGTGGGCGTCACAAATCGCACTCATTCAACCCGTCTACGGTCAAGGTTATAATATCCTGATATTCCTCGACCGGATGCACCTGTTATTTACACAGGTGCATTTCCTATTTTGACAGCTTAGCTGAGTCGGAGGTCAATATGCAACAACAGTTCATCACTGTACAATAACTGGATGATTGAAGAAATTTTGCTCGGTTTGCTACAGCCTCGACCATCATGAAAGCTCAGGTTGGCCATAAGAGTGAATTATGACGCCATTCTCCAAGCCGTATTGGCAAACCCAGCGAGTAACTCTCGGAGAGTATCAGGCGAGCTTGACATTTTACAATGCAGTGTGATTCGTCACTTTCTTGATTCCGGCAAAGGCATCCGGAGCTGGTGAATTGTGCCTCACGTGCTTCCAAAATATTGCAAAACTTTTCACCCACCCTAGGACATGCCACAAATGAGCACACACCAAAATATTGCAAAACTTTTGACTCACTCTAGTTTCAACGCATGAAGACATATTCTCAGAAAATACTAATTTCATAACTTTAGAATTAGCAGAAACAAAAAAGTAATTTAAAAAAAGACACAAAACATAGGAATCTACTTTTGATTTTAATGTGATCCCACAATGTTTACCACTACTAGGACGAGTCTCCGTGGCGTAGTGGCTAACGTGCTGGACTCTGACATTGTAGTCAGTGAACTTTGCAAAAGTATCCGGATTTACTGAATTGTTCCTCACATTACCAAAATATTGCAAAACTTTTGACTCACTCTTGTATGAATGAGAAATTTATGCCTTCTTTATGTTTGGGGCGATTATAATCACTTTTAGTGCAATACGATCAGGAGAACTAATTCTCCGATAGACTCTAGTTAAATATTATCTTGAAATCTCACTCCAAGACGATACAAGATGACCTTGCTAGTTCAATGGTGTATTTAATACTAACATTATTCGAACTGATCTGTCAATGAACGCCTGCTTCAGTGATAATATTCTGCAAGTCATCGTGAGACAATCAGCCATGTTGTTCAAAGTGAACACGATTTATAGTATCGTAAAAATATCAGTAGCAGTGGTAGCGAAATTTATTTCCACCGTCGACATGAATAGATATGAAACATGTCTCTGCTTAGAGGAGGAGGTGGAAGAGAAGGAGGAGGGAGGAGGAGGAGAAATGAAGAGTGTCTGAGGACACGGCAATGCAAGAAGTCCATTTCGAGAGTTTGGTAGCCTTTGGGAGGTCATGTTGCGACCAGGAGAAACAATGAAATGAGGAAGCAAACGAAGCATGAAGAATAGCGTAGAAATTAATATATATATAAAAAACTTCTAATGAATTTATAATTGAATTTACTGAGAGATTTCGTGCGATACGTCTGATACTGGAAAACATAGAATAAGCCCCCGCATCTGAAACGAAAATTGATGGCCTTTGTTGATATAATCACGTATATAAAACACATTGTGTGTGTGTGTGTGTGTGTGGTATCACCCATAAATAAGTACACGACTAATATTTTTTTATAAAAATTTAATTTTCTTCCAAACCAAATATTCCAGGATTTAATCATTTTTTAGGGGAACATTATACAATCATCATCGATTACGTATCTGTATTATTTCTATTAGCTTTTATGTGTTACAAAACTCAACAGCACTGAAACCAAAAGCCAAATAACATAAATATGATGATTCGATGGTTTGTCAGAATATGTGATATTATTGATCAATTTCTCTGATTTTACCTTAGAATTTTCACGATTTCAGGTTGAATGCCGTTGACAAGCAGGGCATTATAAATCTTAGCAGCTACTGTCGTAAGAGTTATGCTTCTGTTGTTCTAAGTGATTCCGAAGTCGCCTTTCTTGAGAAAAGAGGAGGATGTAGCCTTTTGTCTATTTCTCTATTGTGTTTTCTTTATACACATTGCGTAATCGGAGATGTATGTTATCAAATTTTCTGGTCTTCCATACTTCTAGAATAATTTTTCGAGGCCTACAACATTTCTATTTCTATTCTTTTTCAATAAAGTGTTCAGTTCTTCCTTCGAAAACTGTTCTAGTTTGATTTCTAGTTGGCTATTAATAATTTTTCGGTAGGGTCATTAGTGATTTTTGGACGGTTTTCAAACAGATTCTTGGAGTGTTCTTTCCACTTGTGAAGTTTTTCTTCTTGGTTAGCTGCTTCTGGTTTTACTTTTGAGGTGGTTTTCCTTCTCCTTACTTCATTTATTGTCTACCAAGCTAATTGTGATTGTCTATCTTCTACCGAATTTCTGATGTTATTAATATCGCCTTGAATGTAATTTTGTTGGTCATTTTTATGTTTTTGCTTGTTCTCTCTGAACTTTCTTGAGTTTTTGCACATTAGCATTCATTGGGTTTCTTTTATTTAGTAAGAATGCCTTTTTAATATTATCTTGTTTTTCCCTAACTGCTATTGACTCTCATAGAACTCTACATTTGTCTCTTGATTTGGTTGGTATGCACTCGGCTGCTGCTATTTTTTTTTTTTTTTTTTTTTTTTTGGTGGTTACATAATTTTCATATTCGTCATTCGGAGTATGTGTTTCAGATATCTCCAGACGAGTATCAAACTTGTTTCTTGAAGTAACTGTTTATTGACAATTGAAGACCAGTCATTTCACGAATCTTTATCTGTTTGTTTCTTGTTTCTGAATAGATTCAAGCGGATATTTCCAAACACGACTCTGTAATTGGAAGATACTATTTCAAAAGAAGAGTATGCCTCACCTTTCAAAGCGTTATTTATCCACTTCTTGCTTATAAATATATGATCTACATATGCTTTTCAGTTATTTCAGATGATGTAAGTCCACACCTTTCCCTTAATGGAGACATAATTTTGATTAATCGTAAAATTAGATCAACTAAAATAAATCCTGTGGCTCCTTTCGATCGACCGTTTCAAAGAAAAATTAATCGTTGGTGATTAATAAATTGAACGACTAAAACCACACACACACACGCGCACACACACATACAAATATTTAACAAACAATATTTGGACATTCACACTATTTTTGTAATGTTTTCTTTTTTTTTTTTTTGCTTGTTAACACCCCCACTCACACGCATATATATATATATATATACACACACACACACACATACAGATATATATACGATATATAACTATGGTTAAAAATTAATGGTAAAGATGTTTTTAATCAGTAAAATCTTTTTACACTGGTCTCTGCACAACGACAATTCAGAGCAATGTCAATATTTTCAAATATAAATAAACATCTTTCTTTCCTCTGCACTATATATATATATAATATATATATATATATATATATATATATATATATATATTGTATTTTCTGTGATAAAATAGAATAACAATAAAAACAGGAAACAAATTCACCATCTTAGATGTCTATCCTAGCTTACCTGAGGATTGGTAACGTGAAACTTGTGAGATTTTATCCTACATTCATTGTTATTCTAATTTATCATTGAAAATATTATATATATATATATATATATATATAGTGCAGCGGAAAGAAAGATATTTATTTAATGTAATGAGAAGCCAAGTGATCTTTACTCCAAATCTAAGAGGCAGAACTTCATACCAAACAAATTGACGTATGATAGGTTGGTCAGCCTGTTACCTATTTTATTAATCACTAACATTTGCTTAAGTCTTACCCTCAAGTCTCTCGTTGCTTTAAGTACCAGCTGTTACCAAATAGGCACCTACTTAAGTACTGAACAGTTTAGTCGCTACTTTGGCTATCAAGCAGGAACTGGTGATTTCTGCTTGACTTGACCCTAAGTTTACATGTTATCTATTTTGATCAGTTTGAATTTAAGAGAAAGTGCTTTTTTTAACTCCTGAATAATGCTCGCCCTGTCGACAAAGATTAAAATACGCTGACTGCACCCCCCCTGCAGAGGGGTAAGACAACATACTGAATATGACACTAAAGTGCATCTAATGGTGAAGTTCCCCTTCTGAAAAATTTCAGCGTAGAATTCCCCTTTATTGGTGGCCTACTCTGACTAGGAGAGTTAATATTTGTCAGGATCCCATCTATGGATCAAAAAAATCTGTCAGGATCCATCTATGAATCAAATAGATCTGTTTAAAAATAAATTCGTATCTGATAGGACTGTGTGCAAAAGAAAAAAAAAACACATAAGAAACTACAAAAAATATAAATATGAACATACAATGAACGCCATTCCTTAACCTTTAAGCATAAAATAACCCTAAACGGGACGATATGCCGTTAAAATCAATCAATCAGTCGTGAATAATCTACAGCCAAATGGCTTCTCCCGCTAATTTTCGTCTTGCCATAAATATTGAATTCGAAGAAGTGTCAACTTCAAACATACAATGAATGGCAAAGAAGTTCAATTATCGAATGATTGATACACTGTATCGATAACCAATCATCTTTCGTCAAAATGAATGATCAACAGTTATGGAAAATGCTACATGAGGTTTGCTTAATTCAGAAGTCATTCAACAATCTTGTAACTTGCTCAAGATAATGATTCTATTCGGTTAATGTTGTATCATTGATCATGTGGACAGATTTTGACTGTGAAAATCTCTATTGGTGCAATTATTAAGAAAGCAAATTACACGTTTACATTGAAGATCAAGCCTGCATAATCAATTTGATGCGAGTGTGCATCACATTAGAGCAACGAGTTGGTGTAATTAAATGTAATTTAATATTGTAGTAGAGGACTCTTCCGAGTAACTGCAATAAACGGTTTATGCAGTAACCTTTAGAATACGTAACTCACATAAGAATAAAGTATTTGTAAGATTTAACTCCATTTAACTAATTTATTCGCTAATTTTAATTTTTAATTTTTATTCATTACTTTTACATAATGTGATTTTCTTTTTGAAACAGTTTAAGGACCGGACATATATATATATATATATATATATGAAGATTTGTTCAACCAGAGACCGAGCTGCACAACTCTCAGAAAAGCCGGTCAGAGCCATTCTTGCGTTATATATATATATATCAGTGGCGACTCTAGCCTATTTTTGCTACTCGTGCCCCCCGCCCTCTGTCAACTTCAGTTCCCAACCCGTGGTCCGTCGACCCAAAGTAAGTCATCATAGTTGCTATTGCGTGATTCTCCATTGTATAGCACAGATTGACAAACGTACGTTGCATGGTGTTTTTTTTTTTGTAAACAATCAAAATCTATATAATTTGTAGTCTTGTTAATACAGTAGATAAGATAATTTTTTTTCCTTTCAAAAGTATAGAAGAAAAGAGAAGATGTTCATTACTATGACAAGAAAAATATGTTTATTAGAATAAAGAAACTGATGACAATATACACAGACACAGCTAGTAGTTTCAATTTCGCTTAAAATAAGGATTATTTGTTGAAAATGTATTCAAATAAACAAATTTTAGTTACAGAATGTAATATATGCAACATTCATTAAAGAAATAGACATCTGTTAGTGAAAAAACGAATTAAAACACGCCGTTTAACCAACATTTACCATAGCGATGATGATGACGTCGGCGACGTCTCTAATCTGCTACCCCCTCTCTCTCTCTCTCACACACACTCTCTCTCTCTCTCACTCTCTCTCATTCTCTCTCTCGGTCCCTCTCCCTCTTCCCAATACATCTATCAGCAGTCACACGTGCTAAGATTTTTGAGCACAGTGTTAGGGTTGCTCTTGCTTTTGGCTACAGCCAAAAGCGTATTTCTCTAACATTACTGTTATTATAAGGGTCTAGTGCCTGGCACAGATCGGGCGTTCAACATTATAGCCGATTTTATGGGATGTTCAATGAATCTGACGGTGGCCGGACAAAGACCATCCGTTCAAAACAGCATCGTTGTATTATTCCCAGATATATTTATGAACTTTTGGCTACTTAGTTATCGAAACTTGAATAGATACGTAATTTAATTGAGATCAAACTAAGTATGTTTGCTTGAAATTAATGGATGATTTTTAATCCATTTTGAATAATATTGACCGAGTTATTGGTCGTGCCGGGCACGAGTAGCACTAGTCCCGTCTCCACCCCTGATATATATAAATCTGATTTGACCGAGCTAGCAGAGAGGACCCAATCAGTAGAAAGATGAAACGTCCAGCAAGCGGCTAAACCATCGGTGACGGTCGACTCAACAAACCACGAGTAATCTCCCTTTATACGTGGATTTCTCATGTGATCCTTGCCAACTCCAACTTTAGTAGGTGACATATCCTTGGGCGAGTAAACGAACTATATCTCGAACGAACATAAATGAGATTTCTTTTTCAAACAGTCTTCATCGATGCATTACTTCTTACACTTTTCCGGTTAGCGAGATTTATGGTACCTTTAAACGAGTGTATTCATACCCAGTCTATTCCCACTCATCGGTAGTATAGCTACCGCTACAAGTTGAATCACGAAGCACTTACATTTAGTGCCAGTAAAGCAGAAGTAGGAGCCGTTCGTAGCTTAACGATTATTGCCGTGAGAAGTGGACTTAGATACTCGAGTGTTAAAACCTGAACAAGGCTGTTTGCATTTCACATAGCACTCATACCTCTGGGTAAATGGTAAGATAGACTGGGCTCTTTAACCTTGCTATTACAACCCGGTCTAGAAGAAGGAAAAGTGAATTCAAGCCAGTTGTAAAGATGGGCTCTGTCATGCTATTCCTACTGAAAACATGCTCCAAATTTCGCCCCATGACGAAACCAGTTTACAAGTGAAGAATGCATAATATCGTATTTTTGGTTTCCATTCTCTCAGAGGATGTGATACTATCAGTGAATTTGGCAGTTGAAAAAAGATTCAAAACCCTCAATCTTTAGAGCAAATGAAAAAAAAAAAATTTAACGCTTTTGCAAGATTTGAAGCGAACTGGACCAAAGATTTGAAGTTTTTTTTAATAAGTCCGTTTATAGAAATTTGTGTCTATAAGAAATTCAATGTCAACAAGTGGTAATAAGATCGATTGTCGGAAGAAAGAGCAAACACAGTCGAAACAAATACCTTTTTGTAAGGTTATATTGCGTAGTTTAAAGGTTTGCGTACCATAATCAGTGAGTTCGAGTTTCATTGACTGCCCCATTTTTCTAGTCTGGTACTATGTACTAAGTTAAGCTTAGTAAATGAAATTTCCCTTCTTGTCAAAATTATCTTCAATGAGACATTCTACGCTCTATTACAGAGAGAGAAATTGGAGGCTTGCAAATATTCCCTAAAATTTTTTACAGATTATTTGATTGAATTCGTTTGGGGTTATTTTATGCCGAGAGGTTAGAGAATCGTGTTTATTTTACGTTCATATTTACATTTTTTGTGTTGTTTCTAAAGATTTGTTTTTGTTTTTGTTTTTTATCTGACAGACTTAGACGCTCTTCATTAATGGTAGGAACAACCAACACATTTAACTACCCAGAGGGAGAGGGGAGCAAGAGGGGTGTCTAAATGATTTATTGATTTTAACGTTATCTTAATCTGTTAACAGTTTTTTTCATACGTGGTGGTTAGGGAATTCCATTCATTATAGATTCATATTTACATTTTTTGTGTTATTATTTCATAAGGTGTTTTTTGCACATAGTCCAATTTTGTACGTATACATTTTAAGTAGATTTAGTTGACCCATAGATTGGGCACTAAGAGATATTATCTCTCTGGGTCTGAGTAGACCAAGAAATAATAGCAATGAAGGGGTACGCCTCTGAACTGGGGCCTCACCATCAGACACAATTTAATGTCAGACTCAGGATACCCTCTGCTGGGGATACAGTCAGCTGACAGAGTAGCAACAATTTTTATTAAAATTATTTATTTTCATTGTGTATTCAATCTCTGGTACAAAAAGACAAAAGTGCTGGAAACGTTTGCATGAATATCATTTTATAATTTATATCTAGGATATAAAAAATGTATTTTTTAGTTTCAAACTGTGGCTCTCAACTTCAGACATGCTTTAGCTCTATTGGCAGAGCTTAAAATACGTTGACTGCATTCCCTGCTGAGAGATAAGACCCCCCCAAAAGAGTACTCCTCGGTCAACTCTGACTCGGAGTGGTTGTACCTGTAAAGATCTCCTCTATTGGTCAAATAGATCTGTTTAAAATTATTCGTATTTGATAGAACCATGTGCACCCCCAAACAAAAAAAAAAGACTCTTAAGAAACAATTACACAAAAAATGTAAATATGAATCTATAATAAACACGCTTCCCAAACTACTGGACATAAAAATCTCTAGATAGGTTGAGATGCCGTTAAAATCAATCAATCATTTAGACATGCCCCCCTCCCTCTCTCTCTCTCTGAGTGGTTGATTGTGTTGGTAGTCCTACCATTAATACAGTGCTTCTAAGTCAGTCAGACAAACAAAAAAAGAAAGAAAAAAAGAAAACAGAAAATAAAGAAAAAGAAAGACGTGGTTTTCCCATAAACTTGTTCATTTCTCAACAGATTATTCTTCAACGTAAATAGGCTAACTACAACACAGGTGGGAAGTGATATCGTCTGCGTCATCGAAACTTGAATGTTTGGAAAACGTGATTTTAGTAAAGTATCACAGATTTCATCTTTTAATGTTAAGTGGACAGAAACGATAAGAAAAACACGTCCACACTGGCCATGGCTACCACTTAACAGCAGTTACGATTCAACAAAAAAGAACTTTCAACAACATTTCATATTTTACATTATGGTTTTATATCATTGTCTATTTGTAGCTGAATACTTTATATAAATATAGTTACAAAGTACAAGAGTTCTTCGTTGATGTGTGTAATTAACCACTTAAAGAAGAAAATAATACTCGTACGGATCTTATAAATGAGGAGGATCTGTCTGCATCATCATCGTCTCGGTAAGAGCCTCGCAACAATGCTGTGCTACCACACTTCATTGCATATACTCTTACTAGTCATTAACTATTGAGATAACAGCTTATTGCTGTTAATGCATGGGCAGGTAAGATAACTATGAAAGAGTTGTGTACTGAAATGCTCAACCACTCTCAACTCAGTCAACGATCCTGGCAAGCCAGTGATGAGACATTTTCTCTTGCTATCTAATGTCAACGTACAGCACCAGGAGGAGAGTATTCATGCTTTATATTAATGTGAAGTGAATGTAAACGGTCTCATCCAAAATTCCGTTTTCTCCCTCGTCTCTCGAAGACGAACGCACACACGCATAGATACGTGCACACACACACACACACACACACACACACACACACACACACACATTTATATAAAATTGTGTTGCTAAAACAACCACTTCTCATCTTAAACAAATTTCTATGTAATAATTTTCAAAGCGTTTTGATTGGATGTGGTCCAAGGTCGAATAAATAGGGCACTCTATGAGAGACTCGAACTAACTCTTGTAGGTTTGCAAGTCAAGCTTGCTAATAATCACACTATCTGAGGCGTTCAACAAATTTCTATGTAACCTGCTATATAACTTGACAAAGGTAGCTAGTTTTCCAAATAGGATTAAGTCTTTCAATATTTACTTGAAAAATCCCTTAAAAAGAAGAAAGGAAAGAAAAAGAGGATTTTAGATTGAAAACGAAGACTATGGTTTATCAAACATTTTCAATTTTATTTTTTCTAATAACCTGTTTTCTTTTTCTTCTTTTAATAAAGGACTGTTATATATATATATCATCATCATGTCGTGCTGGTAGCACGGATATCCCTGACCCTCTCTCGCCACTTTTCCCTTTCGTTCATCGCCTCAGGCAGGTCTTCTGCACAACATCCCGTATCCTCACATAGTAGCTGAATGTATGTTCGTGCTGGTCGTTCTGCTTTTGCACGGCCATGTGTGGGGGTCCATGAGAGTACATCACTTATGAGTTCGTCCCTGCTTCTCCAGCAGTGTCCTGCATGTCTGGTTCGTCTAACTTGAATAGTTTTCGTGATAGGAAGCAGGTGGCCGTACAGTTGGTTTCTTGTGGGGTGTTGCCGCCAGGACTTGTTCAAGATTGCTTGCAGCATTCTTGTGTAATTGCCGTCTAGCTTCTTCTCCAGCCGTTTTGTTAGAGTTCATGTAGTGCATCATATATATATATATATATATATATATAAAATGCTCAACACTGTTAATAGAACACATGTAGATCTAAGTTTGAATAGCATTGACATAGAGTCAATGGCGGCTAGTGACAATTAGTTTCTTGCCTATGTGATCATCAGACTAAAATTATCAGAACAATAATCATTTTGGACTGATGATCGCATCGGCAAGAAACTGACAGTCACCAAGCGCCTGTGTCTACGCTATTCAAACTCATATATATATATATATATATACATGGAGAGAGAGAGAGAGAGAGAGAGAGAGAGAGAGAGAGAGAGATGATGATGATGATGAGGATCTGATAACTGATAGTTTGTCCTCTGAAGCTGTAAGTCCTATAGCTAAACAAAATGTAAATTGACGTAAAACAAAGAAAAAAAAAGAAAACAAAGAATAAAAAAGAAAGCAAAAAAAGAAAAAAGAGGTGAGTCCTGGTGGCGCAGTGGCTGACCTGCTTGACTGTGACCTTGTAGTTAGCTAGTTCAAAATCCAGTCGCATTGTTATGTTTACTTTCGGACAAATACCGATGGGAAAGGTATGAACCCCCTTATTTCCCCACTAGCTATGAGTTATCGATCATATGGAAGTCTAACATATCTGATAAAATAAAATGTGATTTCTTCCAAGTAGAGGTTGTGTCAATTCTACTGTATGGATGCACCACATAGGCGCTGACGAGGCGTATTGGGAAATAGCTAAACGGTAGCTGCACAAGAATGTTACGAGTTGTAACAAATCCTGGAAGCAACAGCCCCCGAAACAACAGTTGTACTGCCACCTACCTCCTATCTTTAAAACCATACGAACAAGGTATGCGGAACACTACTGAAGAAGTAAGAACGAAATCATCAGTGACGTTCTCCTATAAACCCCTTCACATGGACGTGCCAATGTTGGATGACCAAGAACAACATATCTACAACAGCTCTGTATTGACACAGGATGTAGACAAGAAGACCTGCCGAGAGCGATGGATAATAGGGACGATTGGCGAGAGAGAGTTAGGGAAATCCTTACCAGTTGATGAGACTTGATGATGATGTTGAGCTATGAGTTAAATAGTACCACTACTGTTCTTCTACAAGGATGGCTTTGGCATAAAAAAAACACGAAGTGTGACCATTAAACAAAGAAACCAAAACAAAGAATGAGAAAAGAAAGCGAAGAAGAGAAAAAAAAAATATAACAAATCACTTTTCTGAAGAGCAATATGTTTTTTTTCTTTTTTCTTGTTTTCTAAATTAGACGTTGTTGTTTTAAACAACAACAGCATAGTTTGTTTTGTTTTGTTTTGTTTTAATAAACTGCAATATGTAAAATAGATGAAAACGAGAATTTTTTTGAAGAGTTTACTTAAAACTTTCGGAAATACTGGTGCAAATTATCCCATGTTCTTTTGAGTACTTGTCTTCTCACCCTCTGCACCAAAATGAGTTGTCACATTCACTGTTTCTTACGTTATAAAACAAAATAGTCCCCATGTTCTGATATGTAAGTTAATTTTTTAAAATCTCAGACACACTTTCTATCACAATAGGTTTTTGAAACAAGCAGATGAAGATTTTACGAACGTTCTTACTAAGAATGTTTGTTTTATGTTAAATAGAATTATTTCTACTTTTCAGCTTTTTGATCTTGAAGTGAAAGCAGCTAAAATATTAAAGTACATTTAACCCTATATACCGGACATTGGTATAATGGACTGAGTGTTCGCCAATGGCTCGGGAGACCTGGGTTCAAAACCACATTGGAACCTGGGTTCAGTTCCAGGTCGAGTCATACCAAAGACTCAAAAAATGGTAATTGATGCTTCCTTGTTTAACACTCAGCATTACAAGGTAAGGATCAAGGTTTAAGTAGAGCAATCCAGGGAAAGGAGTAGCGCCCTCCCCTACACCTTGGTGTAGTCGCTATCGGAAAGGGAGCCTTCGGGTCACCCTCGACTATGGTCGCTAACTTTACTTACTTATATTTAACCCTTTTCTGAGGAGAATTATGGTCAGGGGTGAAAAACGAATTACCAAGTTTTAGGAAAATATCAATCACGAAAAGTGTTCTGCTGCGTGTCATAAAAAAGTAGTTTACGAGCCTCATGCGGCCCGTGAGCCACGTATTTGAGACTCCTGATTTAGATTGCTTACGGTACCTGCTGTTTCTAAATGCCCCCCCCCCTCCTCTAAATAGCGGGCAAGCTCAATCGCTGTTTAACTTTGGTGATAGAAAGGGAAGCGTGACTTGGCTTTAAGTTCTGTTCTATAGATAAACGATTTACAAGTTTCCTGTCTACAAAATAAATGTCCTTTTCAGAATTGATTCGTCTTATGACCATCTTGTCAACCGGAACAATTATTATAAACTTACGTAGGAGGCCTTTTAATTTCTCAACACTTTTATCGAGTTACACTTGAACGTGTTCATGAATATCTTATCGAGACTGGAAAAAAAAGTAACAAAACATTTTTTAAAAACGTTGATTGAAAACATCGCTTCTATTATTTGACTGATCCAAGCAATACATTTATTCAATGTGTGCGGTAAAGAGGTAAAAGAGAAGTGTTGCTAGGGAAACGTGAATTTAATAAATTAGCGTAACGAATTTGTGACTAAATGTTGTTTAATATTGTGACAAAGGAGTCTCTTCCGGATAACTGTGACAAAATGTTAATACTGAAAAGAATCATAAATAAACCAAGAAAACAGATAACAGGAGATTGAGTTGAACAGACGTTATCTTTTCATATTATTTTAGCAGTAAGTAGTAATTTACCAAATATGTTTTTTTGTGAGTATCAATTTTTGTATAGGTACGTAAATATTTTTAGTATATTTTTGAATTTCTTCCTTGTGTGTCAGTCCTAAATTTCTGTGAGGATAAAACTTGGTTCTCGTTATGGAATTTGGGACGGAGATTTTGGTTTAGAGGCTGGAGTATCTAAGGTCTCTTTTCTTTAACTAACTAGCAGAGGGAATTGCTGGTATTCAGACCCATTAGATTTTGGTGGCAAAATAGGGAAAAGTTATTTTTGGAAATTATGACACATTTTCTATTGCGACGGCAAATTAGAATAAAAAGATCCCCGGATGAGCAACCATTTAAAAGCGTATGGGAACTGGTGCATTTAAATATTGTTATCACCAAACGGGGAGTTTATTTTTTTGCACGTGTGAAGACGGGGCGGTCTGGCACTTGATCCCTTGTAGAATAAGTCCTTGTTCAGAGTCCTTTCTCGGGCATATAGGAACTGGCATATTATGTGGGGGTTAATTTATGGCTAGACTGGCCGCCGTTGGCAAGGGGTTTCCAAATTTCACACTACATACACACCCACCAAGGCCACTAGTTATTCCTCCCCTAGAACAATGGAAGATATGGACCTCTAGGTTTAGATGTAACAATATTAATTATAGTAGTCGACAACTCCGGTTTCCCGTGTAATATTTTTAAAGGAATTCATATAGGACAATTTAAGCGAGAATAACATAAGGCGAATAGAAGCTGAAAAAGAAACATAAAATAAGCAATTTGATAGTAGACGATACAAATGAACAACTTCAACACGTGAGAGCATTAAAATATATCAATCTTTTTACTACGCACGCGGATACACATATTCAACGCGTCGGCTATATTACTAACGGATAGTACATTAACATAAATGTCTTTCTTCTTTTCTTTTCTTTCTTCTTTAGTCTTTCTTCAAATTGAAAGAGAGGTTGAGAGTATATAATTGGATATAGGGAGAAACAGTCTTAAAGTTTACTTATCTTTTTCCGATGGATTCCTGTGGAGAATATTTCCTCTTTTACGGGCTAACGGACTTTATGTTATTTTAGTTCTGGCTTGAAGGTATGGCTTCTTCTTGTCCAAGATACTTTCCATCTTCCCCCGGTGATTTCGGCGGTAGTTTCAAGATAACTTATTACTTCAACTACTGTTCCGCAAATCCCGGTTCTGGTGCTTCACCCGGAGTTTGGCATTAGATATATTCAACGCGACCTCTGTCCAAAAACTGATTTTCTTATTCCCTATTTCCGCTGACGGAAGGAGCTCCCACTTCCGCCTTAGGGTTCTAGCCAATCATTTGGCTTCTATCTTCTTCCTTCCTCTGGTCACTAAGTGCAAACATCTGTTGGCTTTCACTCTGACCCACATTCTTTACTTTGACCTATATTACTACTCTGTCTTAACGGTCATTCTTTGGGTGGCCTGCTAACTTAAACACGAAGGATGGTAGAAATTCCTTATTTCTCTTCTCTTAGTGGGAGACTTCGTGACACTATTTTTAGATTAGATGAAACACTTAATTTAGAGAAAGTAACATCTCTTTGACATAATCATTACTTATTAGTGTCTTAATCCTTCGATTGAACTTTACCAAAGTATCTACAAATAAGATATTATCTGTCGATAATCTAAAACCGAACTATTTCTTTACAGAAACCTGCGTTTATTTCTATTTATAATTTAAAGCTAGCAACCATTTTATTATCGATTCGATTTTTATTGTTCATTTGGTATCAAGTATGCATTTACATATCCCTCCAACATAAGTAGTTTGGTTTCTTTGTTTAATGGCATATCAACTGTTTTTAGGTTATTTAATGCCAAAGCCATTCTCCTAGAAGAACAGTAGTGGTACTGTATTTCACCCATAGCTGGGAGGATAAGGGGGTTCATACCTTTTCCAAGGGTATTTGCCCGAAAGTGAACGTAATAGCGCGACTGGAGTACGAACTCGCGTACTACGATTCTGCAGTCCATCGCTTTAACCATTACACCACGAGGACACCCCCCTCCAACATAAGTAGGATGCGACACAAAGTCAATTTTTAAGCTGAGTACAACTGATTTGAATTCAGAGATTTTCTTCTCCATGACTGGTTGCCATACAAGGTTAAAGAGTCCAATTTGCCTTATTATTTATTCATAACAGGGGGAAAATTATTAGATTCATTCTTTTTCCAAGAGTATTGACGCTACGTGAAAAGTAGACAGTGTGGGTGTCAGTAATAGTCAAGGGCAAAGCTGTGTTGCCGTTTGATATCTGACTCCATTATGAGGTTATTTTGTTTTACCCTACGTTGGCTCGTTGATGTCACTCCTTGAACAAGAAAGGCCCAAAAAGAATTATACGAAAGAAGACAGCATCAGATAAGAGACGAAGACATTTCTTTTATATTTTTCCTTTATTTCCTGGGTTCAACAACTATTCCATGGGTGAGGGAGTTTTCTCTGAATACAATTGAAATGGTTGAATCCCCCAGTTAAGTTGTCTAAAATACGTTAATCGTTTCTTGCATATGCTAGTCCTCATTTGATATTTAAAGCTTCCATAAGGGTTAGTTTCTTTTGGAAGTTTGTCAAAGTCCAGTTGTTTTTGTTTGTAGTTCCATTTCGTAGCCTTTTATATTTCGGCATACTGTTAACCGAGAGAGAACTGCTACTGGGTGAAAGGGACCAACCAACGCCTCGTCTAAAGATGTATGCGTGGCGCCCAAACATCAGTTAGCAATGGTGTTGTCAATTCGCCGGTCACTGTCTGAAAGAGAAAGAGCCAGCTCCCCATGTCGGGAGGTCACTTTTTTCTTTACACATGCGTCGTCCTTTTTCGTGTCAGGAACCTCTGGGAGTTTCTGCAAATTTAATACTTTTCTTTTTATATAATTCAATTTAAAAATTAATTTTTTTTTATTCGTTCCCTACAACAGCCTCCTCCCGGATTTGAACCCGTGTTACCGAGTGTTTTCTTAGACGATAATCGTTCGGCTACGAGCACCTCCAATTATTGTCAAGTATAACATGACACAAATCCGAAGATGGGAAGAGGTTTAATGATCTTATTGGTTCTTTAAACTTAAAACCAAACATTAAAAGTTGCCTTACACGAAATAAGATTGATAGAATTCAATCGATATTCATTAATTTTACCTTACTTTAGCACGTGACCATATACACGGAGCATTCCGGTAGATTCTCAGTCAAATCGTGTTATGATTCTTAAACTCTTCATTTCGGTCAAAAACTGTAACGGCCTGTAGACCATTCAAAGTCACTGTCTGACTAGGGGAAAGTATCACGTGTCAAGAAATTAAGCGTATTTTTGTTATTGCTAATCAGAAGACAAACTAAAGCTGTGACACTTTTTTGATCAGACCAAAAGCATATATAAATAATTCCCGACATTTCACCATAGCCAGTTCTCATTGTCGCAGCTCATGCGTATCTTCGACAAGCTATAGTTTTATAATGAAGAAGGTGATTAAGTTACCCTCTCCGTTATATTTAAAGTAAAAATATATGAGTCAAACGAAGATACCGAAAGTTTTTCGTTTAGAAGTTTAATAAAGGCTTGAATTGAGACGTAGCCTTTGTGCTGGTCATCGTAGTGGGAAGAAAACAGTTAAAAAGTGATGAGCAGTCATTTGGCGTTCAGCCAGTAGTTCTAAGTTCCATAGATTTTGGAGTGAGGAATAAATGTCTTCAAAATAGATAAGCAGAATAGAGATAGAATAAGGCAGCTACGTGTCTGAGCAGGATTTGCATCATTACAGTATAGCAAAGGTTTTGTTGCTGAATAAGGACAGGAATGATGTAGTCAGCCATAAGCGTAGTCCTATAGCAGTGGGAGAGAGAAGAATGATGATCTCCCACAGAGTTTGGAGGAATGAAATAGCTGAATGTCTGAGTGGAATTATGCGTCGTTGTATACATAGCAAAAGGTAAAAGCGACATAAAAGTGTTCCTGTAAGTGGCGGAATAAATACAGCTGACTTATATTCAACTGGGAGACTTTGGTCAAGAAGAGTAGACTCAAAGGTCCATAAATTAGATGGCTTTCCTCATGGTGTAATGGTTCTGCTGCTAGGAAGAGAGAGGACAGAAAGTCCGTCCGTCCGTCCTGCTAGAAAGATTCCAAAGAAGAGAGATTTTGGCGGACTTTCACCATTTTTATGTTGCCCGGGGAAAATGGTCCGGGCAGAATATGATAAGTCATCCTCATTGGGTGAAAATATGCAACGACCATAACGGTCAAATTAATTTACGCGCCAAACAAAAATACGAAGTTCTTTCTGCTACAGTTTCTTTGCTCGTCTTAACGAGCGGGCACGGGTAAGACTCTGAACATATTCCTTTGAGACAAACCACCTTTCCTCCCATGCGCATAGAGGAGAGCTCAAAACAATTTATCCATGAAATTACTGAGAACTCAACTATCATGATAGAATCATTCAGCAAAACAGACATAGAATATTCAAATTGAAATATTTCTGGTGGTAAAAAAAAGTTGACGGTTTTTACGTAAAGAGTACCAATATTCAGTAAAAGGGAAAAAAAAAGGATTGTCAATGGTCAGGAATTAATGCAATCGTTACTAAAAGAATACGGCTATTATATGTTTAATGTATATGCTTTGCTAATGATTTTAAAACAGAAGTGCATTGAAAAATTAGGAGAAAGGGATTGTCAGTGGTCAGGAACTAATTGCTGATTGAATTGGTCAATTGTAAGTATGATGTAAATACATGACAAATGATTTATTACTTTTGATTATTTCTTTTTGAATGGAAATCATTGAAGAAAGGATTTGTCAGTAGACAGAAATTAATGACAGAATAGGTTATTATATCTATAATATAAACAAACTGTGAATTATTTTATTATATACATTGAAAACCAAGAATAAAGGAATTATCCTAGGCCATGAAATAATACGTGTATTACAGATAGAATAGGGTTAATATAGTTGTATAATATCAAAGGAGAGTGGAAACATTTAAACAAAAACAATGTTATGTAAACAGCTTAAGATTATTCATCCACCTAGAACATTAAAGATTATTTCATTGCTTAAAGGAAATATAAGAAAAAAAATTATTGTATGGATGGCCATAAAAGAAAACCCTTAGATAATGAATGGTTGATTTTCATTTGAGGTTAAATGGCGATTGTCTACAAAGGAACGAATCGAAGCAAAATATAGATTTCCTCCCGAAAGACAATTTTCCTAACATTTATTCTTTGTTTCTTTAAATATCTTTTGTAAACGTGTAATCTAAAAGAAAGGGCGCCGGCTCTTGTCACAACCCCGACAAACAAAATAAATAAATTTAAAAAAAAAAAAAAAAATAGATAAATAAAGGCGGGGCCAGTAGCTTAATGGTTATTATCGTTGGAAATAGGTCGGGCAACCCGAGTTCAAATCCTAGACTAGGTTGTATTTCACAGAAAGCAAATACCATTAAAAAAAGTATGAAGCCATTTTTTACCAGATATGGGAAAATAGAAGAGTAAGCTGGCCTATTTAACTTTTGTATGGCAACCAATCTAAGAGAAGGAAAATTCAGAATTCAAATCCGTTAAACTGCATTTAAAAATTGATCTTGAGCCATATCCTACTCGTGACCGAGGAGTTGGATAAATACATATCCCACCACAAAAAAACAAAAACAAAACAAAACAAAACAGTGTCGCTCCGCTAACATGCCTGTTAAGATTAACTTGATTCACAGAATTAACCGATATTAGTAAAGGGAACGATGTATATTATCACCCATAAATAAGTGACCATGTGCCAGATTAATCTTTGTAAATACAGTATCCCATATAAATAAGTACACTTCGACAATTTTTTAAGATAACAAGTTCCCGGTAAATCAAAGATAAAAAGATTTTCTGGCGGGACCAAAACGGATGTTATTAGGTAATATTCAATAACAAACATAAAAACGCTGAAACAACACACAATTTTGTTACATTTCTGTAATAATAATGATAATATATAAATATATAATGAAATCCCGGATCTTTAGAAGAATATATATATATATATATATATATATACAAGGAGCACACAATAAGTTTCCAGACTTTTTTCGCATGGGCACTTATATTTATAGTACACACATGAAACACTAGTCCCTTTCGAAGTTATCTCCTCCGGCTGCAATGCACTTGTTCTACCGTTCCAACAACTACTGGAAGGCCCCATAGAAGTCCTCTTGTGTGAGCGTGTCAATGACCTTCGTCACAGCTTCTTTCATCTCCTCAATTGTCTCATAACGACAGCCTGTGAACTTAGGGATTAACCAGAAGTCACTGGGAGCAAGGTCTAGACTATAGGGGGGATGAGGAGCTATCTTGATGCCCATCTTGGTCAAATAGTCTGTGACAAGGATGGAGTTGTGGACTGGTCCATTGTCCTGGTGGAAATGCCACTGACCAGATTTGAAGAGTGCTGGCCTCTTCCGACGGTATCTCTTCCTGAACTCCCTTAAAACCTCAACATAGTATTCTTTATTGACTGTCTGTCCAGTGGGAATCCAGTTCATGTAAATCATGCCAGTGCTGTCAAAAAAAGGGATCATCAAAAGTTTGTCGGTGGATTTGCTCTGTCTGGCCTTCTTGGGTCTGGGAGAGCCAGCCTGCTCCCACTGGGAACTCTGTCTCTTGGTCTCTGGGTCATAGCAGTAGATCCAGCTTTCGTTGCAGGTCACCAGAGCATCAAGAACTGCGGGATCTGAATTGATCAGCTCGGCCATCTCCCTGCTGTGATGACAACGTCTTTCTTTCTGATCTTCTCTGAGAGCCCTTGGGACAAACTTTGCGCAAATCTTCTGCATCTTCAGTTCCTCGTGAATAATTGTGTGTACAGTTCCCACACTGACATCAAACTGTTCACTTATTGTCTCTATAGACACACGACGGTCCTTATCCATGAAATTCTTTATTTGGCCAATCAACTCTGGTGTTTTGACTTCCTTACTCCTCTCACACCTCTCATCATCCCTCACAGACTCCCTGCCCTCCTTGAATCTTTTATGCCACTCAAAAACTGATGCTCGATTCATGCAAGATGGTCGAAAAGTAGTCTGAAGCATTCCATACGTTTCTGTGGCATTTTTTCCAAGTTTAAAACAGAATTTTATTGCATATCGTTCTTCTAAAGTGTCCTCACGTCCAGATTGCATTTTTGAAATTCACCAGCTGTGACAATCAGGCTTTAGTAGGGTGTATTCCAATTGCTGCTGTAGCTGTTCATTTGAACCTGAAATAATAAATATTAGTCAGTCATCTCATAAGATGTATAGCAATAACATGGTGAATTTTCAAGAGTCTACTACAATTTTAAATGCCTGTACAAAAAAAGTCTGGAAATTTATTGAAGGCACCTCGCGTATATATATATATATATATATATATATATATATATATATTTCTAAAGATACCAGGATTTCATTATTTCCCGTGGAACATTATATTATCAGAACTGATGTCATTAGGTATCATTTATGACCAAACTCTGTTGCAGTAGACTTTAACCAAAATTAAAATTAAAACATCTATCAAACTAAATATAAAATTGCATAAATATATATGAGGTGAACTTATTTTAGGACTGCTACGTGTTCTCAATTTTTGGTGCGAAGTTTCAATGTTATAGAGTTTGGTAATAAATAATAGCTAATTATATCTGCTCTGATTGTTCTACTAGAAATCATGAAATTTAGATATTCTTTCGGCTGTGGCTGTAGAATAGTCCGACCTTCCCAGACGAGTGTCCTGTTATATGACACTAAACAATCTGATGGTGAGGCTCCAGTAATGCTGGAGTTTTGGGGAATACGGAGTATCCCTTTATTGCCATCGCCCCAGGTTCACTTTTACCCGGCGTGGTAATACCTAGTAGGGTCCTATCTATGTGTCAAATAGAACTATTTGATATTTAAACAGAGTGCACAAAGGACTTATCCTAAATAAAATTGTTTGCAATAGAATTGTTTGATCATTTAACTGTGTGCATCTACGAAATATGTTTACAAATCATATATTTGATATAGATGTAAAAACAGAATTTGGCATTAGATAACCAACAATAGTTGGTTTATAATATTCGAGACGATTCCTCGTTGCCACTTTAATATTTGCATAATGTTAGATTCAGGGGAGGTAATTTTGGCCGACACTTTATAATCTCTTTAATCTCGTACAATGCCGAATACAGAGTATGGAATGCTAATGTAATTCTTAGATTACTGACACACAGTGCTACTCTACACACCTGATATCTCATGCGCGAGTATGGCACATGGCTTTTTTTATTGTGGGAACCAGGAGCAGGACCGTAACCCTCACACGCCTGGCAGTTCCAAAAAATGCCTTGAGCCCCGTCAGTATTTCCTTAAAAAGTGGCGCCTCAGGCGCTAAGCGATGAATCTAGCCCCTCCGGATAGGGTTAGAGCCTGTGGGGACGGCTCCTTGAAAAAAAAAAGTGAAGAGATCTCCATTTAAAAGAATTTGATTCCGATGGAAAATATTTACAAATAATAATGACTGATGAAAAAGATCTTGTTACTTCTGTAATAACTGAATACACTTCTATTTTGATTTGTGAAATCCGAGGTTGAAGTTAATTTTCTTTGTAAAATCAATTTAAAATTAATCATTTATTTAAAGAACCTAGGATACAGTTAATAAGTATAACCTAATCTGGCACAAGGTCATAGTATAGGGGCATCGAGTTTGAACCTTATTCACAAGACATACAAAATATCTTTTTACATTTCTGAGGCGAGGAATTCATATAATTTACATTATTAAAAAAAACCCTGTTTTATGGAAGAAACAGACAAAATGACATTAGGTTTTGAAGCTCTTTGAAATGGTCTCTGAATTATTCCACTGGACAATGTCCTAAAGGGTCAAAGCATTGTTAATGAACTTCTAACTGAAGTCCTAAGTTCCATCTCTGAGTCTAAATTCAGTGGAAAAAAAGAGGTTGACAAAATGCTATTAGGTTTAAAGTTCTCAAAAATGTTCTTTTGTAATGATCTTATTATTGTCACCCAGCCGTTGACTCGACCTCTCGACGTCTGACCTTCCCAGGTGGGAGATCAAATCTTAGCTGAATCAATCGTCTGCTTAGATTGTGAATTTTTAGATCCCGACAACTGGATTCACCGTTTGTGCCAAAAGCCGAAATGACTGAACCGGCTGATCATTTGATAAAAAAAAGTAAAATAAAACGTTGAAGTCCAGAGAACGAAAAAAGCACGGAGTTGAATAATAAAATAGAAATGTTTTTAGTCAGAAAAAAGAACAAATAACAGTTACGAAAATAAATGTAGTTATTTCGATGTTTCATTCCCCGAAAATACGAAGCAGAATGTATCATAATCTAGCCCCTATCTTGCGGCGGTCAGTCCTATTCCACGGTCAGTCTTTCTCACTTATAACCATTAAGTATTCTCAATGCGTTACGTTAAACTTATCTTCAGGTTGTTGAAACAATAGAAATGTCAGAGGATCTGGTTATCTCTGAGTTTGATGCGAGGCTCTTTCTACAGGAGCTCTTCCTGCTTCGAGTCAACTCAGCAACGGTCTCTCGCCGCACTGCTCACTTTTTGGCAAAAATCCTGTTTATATAATTATTTCTTCCGTTTTCAAATGGGTGTATTTCATCAAGGGCATTTAATTAATCTTCAACAAATAAATTTCATTTTCAGTTGCTCTCTGCTACCCCCAACAGCGAATCTCTGTGCCTGCAGTTATAGGGGGTAGGTTAGTTGCCTCCATAGAACTTCTGGTCCGACTGCTACCATAGGGTTTTGCCTCCCTCCCTCTCATCGCGTCTCTTTCTATCCTTTTCTCTGCAGGGGGTGGTCCTTTTCTCCTCACATGATTCATACGTCATAAGTTTACATACTTCCAAAAATTAAATCAAAATTTTCCATTTCTCAAAGTTTGATTTTTTTCCCCAGGGCCATCAACTTTCATTAGGTTGACCCCTCTGTAACCTCACTTCCTCTTCAGCTATTGTTTTTGCTTGTGATTTCTCCAACTTTAGCTTTCTCTTCTTTCTTTCTTTCTCTGGTTTGAAAAATCAATTTCTTATGTTTTTGTAATTTTTTGATAAGCAGAAATTAAACAACATTTTTCATTTTCTTTCTCATGCTGATAATATATTGCATCACTCTTTAAAAAAATCAATGTACTGATTTTATTCTAAAATCCGCACTGCTTATTCCTCTTTGCTTTATTAAAATAAAACATCACTGGCTTTTTAGAAAAACATTCAGCCTTTCTCATTTTCAATTATTCCGAATAATAAAAACATTCCTTCTCGATTTGTCAGCGTACTGCCCAATCTTCTAAAATCAACGTCGAATAGTTTTTCTAGCAGGCTATGCTCTGCTGCCTCAATCTGCTCTGTTAGATTACCATGAGGGTAAAACTGTTGGAAATTGTGAGTTCAATCCCAGGGTCCAGATTCAGCTGAAAGAAAAACAACATTACAAGGGTGAATTAACGGGCCCGAAATATTCGTGTCGGTATGAGAACACTTTATGTTCTCACAATTAATGAAATATCTGTTTCTAAATTCCCAGAAGCTTACAAAAGACACCCGAAGACAACTGAAAGTTGTAGGGAACGAATAAATAAATAAAAAATTGAATTTAAAAAAATAGATAAAAAGAAAACTATTAAATTTGAAGAAACTCCCAGGAGTCTCTAACGGAAAAGGAGATGACGCATGCGTAAAAGAAAAAGGGCATTCCTCTTGAAAAAGAAGACCATATTATCTTTCTCTTTCAGGCAGTGTCCGTCGAAATAACAACACCATATTGCTGTCTGGTGTTTTGGGCACCACGCCTACGTCTTGGGACGTAGCGTCGGTTAGTCCCTTCACCCAGTAAATAAAGGAAAGTATAGAAGAAGTGTTTTCGTCTCTTATATATTTCTATCTTTTCTTTTTGTATATTTCTTTTGGGACTTTCTTTGGTCAAGGCATTGCGCCGGCCAGTCAACGTGGGGTAAAATAATATAACCAAAATATGGAGTCAGATATCTACGGCAACACAGCCTTGCCCTTAGCCCCTGACCTTCAAAGCCTTCAAACCCCACAAAGTACAGCGGCTGAAACGTAGTAAATATCATAATCAAAATGAGGACAATAGTCTTAGACGTATAAATAATGTAAATGTATACGAAATTAATTTACTAACATCAATATAGGGTCAGGTATTCTTACAAAATTTAATATTACCAAGTCAATGGCCAATAATTTAATGATAACGCACAAGGTTGCTAAAACACGTCAAAACAAATATTCAATGTTATGTAATGCTATTTGTAATGAGATTTATATTTAATCCGTTCTCCCGTTTTCTTTAAATCCAAATTTTTAGGTATATCATTTCAATTTACTTTAATTTTTGGAGGCGTGCTTAGAGTAAAGATTATCGTCGTAGGAAATAAGATCGACAATTGGGGGGACCTGTATGCGTTTCTTTCGCGTTAATGCCCTTGAGAAAGGCTTGCATATATCTCTTCTTTTAATCGGTAAATAGTAGGGGAAAATGGATTACTTAGCTTTGTTTAGGCAACCAGTCTAGAAGAAAAAAAACTCTGAATTCAAACCAGTTGTACTCAGTTAAAAAACTGACCTTTTATCACATCCTGCTCGTAGCGGAGGGGTTAGGTAAATACATACTTTCTCATTTCAGAAATTCAGACAAGCCATTAGATTAACATCAGAATCATCAGGTCGAATTGTAATAACCCTAGATGAACTGAAGAATGTAAATATCAAAATAGGCCAATAATCTTGGGAAAGGGATGAATCCAACTATTTTTACCCAACAATAATTGAACAGATTAGGCTCTTTAAATCTGATATGGCAACTAAACTAGGAGAAAAAAAATTCTGAATTCAAATCAATTATACTCTGCTCAACAATTGATTTTGTGTCATATACTGTCCGTGGCGGAGGGGTTGGGTAAACACTTTATTTTATTTTTTTGATTTTGTAAACGGTGTCGAGAAAAAAACCTGAATCACACTAAAAACAAACATTATTGTGATCATTAGAGAAAAATGATTTCATTTGGTTATGTAATACCTTGACTAATTCACGTTTAAATTATTTCAGATTTTCACAGAATGTGTAGAACCCCCGCCCCCACAATGTCTTATGTTTTTCTTTACTGGTATTGAAATGCTATTCACTGGAAAAGAAAAGGCGTTTAGAATTTAAACATCGAATTTTAATTATTTCTAGACATTCAGTTAAAATTTGAGATCATTTGAAGGAGAATTAGTCAAGATATATTACGGAATCATAACAATTTTTCTGAAAAACACTGTACATCTCAAATGATACCAAATTTTTGAAACACCCTTTATTTCGATCTTAACATTAAAAAACGGATTTTTCAATGCCTTCTTGATATAACTGATAAAACGATCAAACATCTCTCTCTCTCTCTGATTACATCTTTACAGTGAGCAAAAGCTGATAATTCCAAAATCTATTTTATATTCCAGACAACAGCAGGTAATCTTACCGGTTTACATATTAATAACGGCTATTTCCGTTATGTTTCTTTTGTCCTATTCGCGCTTATCCAGTCGGACTTCCGTCCGTTCATCTTTTACAACTATCCAATATTGTACAATATCCCACTCGGCATAAGTTGGCCTTCTTCTTTGGAATCACATTTTCTATTACAACAATAGACAATCTGGATTAAGTAAGAATAATGCTACTAAATCAAAGTCAAGTTCGTAGTTTAATGGTTAAATCTCAGGATTAGTCTCTAGTGAATCTTATGTTCAAGTTTGCAGAGCAAGACAATCCATGAACACATTTGGTTCTTTTTGTAACAGTGGTCCATGATGATATTTATGCTTCTATTTAGAAAGAAATGAATCATACTACTTCTCATTTTATAGTTGTTTCCGTTATATAATAAATTTGATTGAATGATAAAAATGAGTTTCAATACAAATTCAACCAGACAATACGACTAAATGCTTTAAGAAGATAAAGCGATTTCCATTCTAATTTGAAAGTGAATGATGATTTATTAGAAATAAATCATCAATTAGTTCCAATTTGAACTGGAAATTGCTTTATTTTCTAAGAGCATTTAAACGTATTGCTTTAATAAAAATCATGCTTTGATGTGGGATTTTTTACTGGTTTAGCATCACACACATAGATATAATTTATATTTTAGCTAAAAGGCAAATGGTGGTCTGATCTGTTACATTAAGAAGAAAGGAAAATTCAGAAATTGATGAGTTTCAATAGCTTTAATGATAGCCAGAAAGATAACCCTTGTACTGAGAGTCGTACAAATAGAAAAAAACTGTGGCGAATTTAGAGCAGGAATTAAGCATCTAACCTGAAGTTTCGAGGTCCAGTGGGTCTAGGAGGAATGAATAGATGACAAAGGACTAGTCTCCAAAAGGAACAATGGCCCATGGTTGAATGTGCTCTCCTCGTATTGAATGTTGGGGCTCTGCTGCTAGATTGAGTGAGGAAGAGAGTCGGTCCGTCCTGCTCGAAAAATATGTGAGGAGCGTTTGCGCGGCCTTTTATACTACCCGGGAAAGCCATCCGAGTAGAATGGCTTAAATCATCCTCATTGGACGAAAATATAAAATCGAAACCTCAACGGCCAAAAATAATTCCCGCACTAAATAATAATTTGAAATTCTTTCTTTCTGCTACAATATTTACTAAATTTAGCTTAGAGAAGAAAAAATAGTGTTGCGTCGGTCTTCAATCTGATGAGAATCTTTCATCCTGAAAATTCAGGAGGCAAAATCCTCACTTTTTGTTTGGAGTACGAACAGTAAACTCACATACGCTTAGCATTGTGCTCACTGTTCTGGCACAAGGCTAAGTATACGTGAGGTAGTATGTTTTCGTTGCACCAGTATATTGCTTGAAAATCCTCATTTTAAATCCTTTTTTATCACTTGGATCGAACAGCGATGGAGAATGTGTAATTGTCGGGATACAGTAAATAATCATCTCTTTTAGATAATTTGCACATCAGATAGGGGCTCAATAAGAGATTACATAACTGTTCCAAAAACCTATCTTCGGTCTCTTTTCTGCTGAGTTCTTTGAACTGTAGAGATGTTATCTCTGACCTCTGCCAGGGAACGGTAAAGCCATTCTTTAACCTTATCAAGCAAGTCTTTTTCTATTTTATACCCCTTCCATATACTGCTTGTTCATGGAACAGTATGTGTCTAATTCTAGCTGTTGGAGCACGTTTGTGTATTTTTTCCTTTTAATACCTTGTATATAATGTCTAATATACATATTGCGTATATGAAATATTGAATTTTCTTTGGTATGTACAAATGAGTTTATTTGGTCTTTCCTTCTGTTGAGTTCACTGTTAATATATAACTATCTCGATCACAAGTTAAACTAGTTGTATATTTTCATGACAAAAAAGAATTTTAAGACACAGTCGGTAAAGTTATATAAATAATGGGAAACAGTGTTCCGAGTTCGAAGTGGAATCGAGGAATCTTTTCTTCAGTAGATTCATCAAGTGTGAGCGTCAGATTAAGTATAGCAAAATACGACGGGACTAGTAATGTTACAAACCAGCTCCTGTCACTAAACTGCCTTTCGAATCTGCACTGCTTAGTGACTTTCCTTGACAGGCGCTCATAATTGCATCGGCCGGAATTCTGGTAGACGAAATTAAGAACAAGGATGAACAACAATAGACGCAGAGATCAGATGAATAAAATTTAATAACAGGAAAGAAAGAAACTTCATTGTCTTCATTTAATAAGTTTCTGTCTGGCAGTCCCAAAACAGTTGGCAGTAGGAATTTGAATATAAAGCAAAAACAGCAACCTCGTAGACACAGGGAGAGTGTTCAAAAGAAAACATGGGGAAAAAAACTAAAAAAAAAAATCTGAACAAACCCCAACAAATGTCAAAAAAATAAATAAATAAAGGACTCTTTCCCGTGTCTTAAACTCACTCTTGTTGCAGAGCCATGTTTTCTGTGTGTTTTCTTAATAACCAACTCCTTCGTACTGTTCGAAAACATAGCTTTCTCGGTGTTTCCTGATTAATAGTCTACCTTCTTTTGGAAGGCCGGCGTCACTAGAACTCTTCTTCACCCTTCTCCAATAGAGTTGTTTTCGCCAGATTGAGAAAAGATTGTAAGGAAGAATTAATATCTGTAATAGTAACTTCTGATTGCTAAATCCAGTCAGTTATGATGCATGGACTATGAAACAAGATTGTTTTTTTAAGATTGTTTTAGAGTTCTGCAGTAAAAAGTGACCCTGGAAACAAACAAACAAACAAAAAACTAACAATATATAAAATACAACAGCAAAGGATTAATGATTGAGTCAAGCAAATATATTTTTGCCTTAAAATGGAATGAAGTTAACCTTAGAAAAATATCAAATGAACCAAAGGATCGAACTCAAACTTGGGCAGTCCAGTTGATGAAATTGTAGCCATAAACTGATAAAAAAGAAAGAATTCTAATTTCTAACAAAAAAGGGAGATTTTTTTTTTCTTATCTTTCAAAAGAAATTTGTAAATTTAAACTTGGTCAAAATCTCATCACTTAAAGGCAGCCATGAGCAAATTGCTTTGCGTATGCCACGCCTAATTTTATGAGTAAAGTAACGTTTATTAAAACTTTCAAAGTTGATAAAAATATTCAATTTTTTCTTCAATACACAGCTCATATTCATATTGAATACATTGATTTGATTGAATTCATTGATTTTTTAAGCATTCATTTTTTTCTTTTAACCATTTGTAATATATCACAAATGCAGAATATGTTAATTCCAGTGATATCGGTGATAACATTTTAATAAAAAAATATCTTTTTACGAAAGAGAAAAATGTCACCTTTTCCCTATTTCTTAGGCAGATGTAAAAATGGTTGAGGTACCTTCCACAAAAAATTACCTTGAATTCTTAGATGATGGATCTTGTCTCATGACGTCCACCTCCCGAAAAATGTAGCTCATGCCTGATTCAAGACATTTAATTGATTAGGTTTGGTTTGGTTTGGTTTGGTTTTATGACATATCAACCATTTAAGTTATTTAATACCAAATACTCTTTATTCATATATATTAAATAGTTATGATCTGTAAACACATTTTGTTAATAACGTTTTTAAACGAGCCTAAGTTCATTCATTTGCACCCAGTTAAATTGTTCAAAGTATTGCTATGAATAACTAACAATCCAATTAAAGACCAATCATTTGTTTACACTCAGTTAAATGATCAAACAACTCCATTTCAAACAATTCAATTTAGCATAAGTCATTTGCTTGAGCACAAATTTAATGTCAAACAGTTCTATTTGATCCATAGATAGGTACCTATCAGGTGCTACCACTCCGGGCCAGAGTGGACCTGGGAGCAATGGCAATGAAGGGGTACTCCGCATTCTCCTAAGCTCCAGCATTACTGGAGCCTCACCATCTGATTATTTAGTGCCATATCCAGGACACTCCTTTAGTGGGGAGTCTTACCTCTCTGCAGAGATAAAGTCAGTGTATCCTACAACCCCTGTCGACTGGGCAATAATTGATTAGGAAAAAAAAATTAACTATGTTTTGTAAATCTAACTTAATACCTCGTCAGCCGCTTATCATCATTCGTTGTTTGGTGGGTAGTTTATCATTTTTCTTGGGTCTCTTCATTTAGGACTTTCTCACTTTCGACGCGAGAAAATTTTTTTTTGAATTTAACAATTTATTACAAAGTGTCAGAATTAACAACAATAAAAACCAGGGTACACAACTTGTGATAGCTGTATGTAGTAAGAATCAGTAATGAACCTACTACTGCTTATAAAACAATGGGATTCATGTTCTTATACTATCACTGTGAAATGAAAATTGATCTGAAAACTGACGAATCCTCTTTCTGTTATAATATGAGAACACATGAGAATTACTGATTGGTTTACATCCGGGTATTACAGAGATGTGCTCCTTATGTTATTGTTGCTGTAGTGATTAATCTCACTTTGAAAACAATAATAAAGCAACATGATATACCCATGTCTCTGAGTTGCCCCTAATGTAGCCGTTATGAACCCACATTATTTGCAATGCAGTCACTTGATGCCAACGCATGCGCAGAAATAGTGTGTCGCAGGTGTGAAAGACTAAACTTAACCGCGCTGGCGAAAGAAGAAACTTTAATATCCGCAAATAATATATATATATATATATATATATATATATATATATATATATATATATATATATATAAAAGGTCGAACAAACATTACAATAAGAAAAGAAAACATGAACATATATTTTCTTGTGTACAAGAAAATTAACAAAAGTTCATATAATACCCAACAAGAGTTATAGTTTAGACAGTATACTTCGAGTTTGAACAGTTCATTTATTTTTGTGTTGCAAAAAAAAAATTAAGAGAGAAAGGCTATCTTACGATAGAGAAGAGGAAGTTTAGGTAAATAAAGGTGTTCTTATCTTTGCGTGATGAAGAAATAATTTCCTATTTTCCGGTTGTATGTGTATCTGGTGATATATGTTTCATCAGTCTCTCCGATGTATATTGGCACGTGAGAGTGACTTGTGTAGTATTTAACTGACTTCCCATTAAGCCAGGACGTGCATATGGTTGTTTTATAGTGAGAAGAAAGGCACAAATCGAGGCTCATTCGTGGCTATTTCAAAAAATGCTTGGTCCCTCCAACATTCCCCATTAAGATGCACCTCAGGCGCCAAGCTATCAACTCAGTCTTGCAAAGCAGGTATTGTCTGAGGGGAAGACCACCTGCGACTAGACAAACTCCTCGATACCACCTATCCAAGGCGAGAACAGGTGAGTGTATGGGTAGTTTCTTTTAACTGACCTCCCATGAAGCCAATATGTGATACATAATTATTTTATAGTAGGAAGCCACGCATAAATCAAAAATTATGCGTGTCTATTTAAAAAAAATGCTCGGTCCTTTCTGCTTTCCCCACAATAAGGGCTCCCCAGAAGCTATACAATCAACTAAGGCAGCATAGTTGGGGAGAAGGCCTCTTGCTGTGAGTAAACAATACCACTCAATACCACTCATCCGAGAAGAGCCCGAAAAAAAAAAAAAAAAAAAAGGCATGATTGGTTTGTGTGTTTCTCTGTGTGTTTCATATTATCACTTGGATATATTCTAAGTTGGCTCCAAATTTTAGTTTAAGCGGGAAGTATTTTTATTGGTTGTTAATTTTAATAATGTTTCCTATTTTATTTTTGAGTATGCGTTGAGCCTATGCGCAGAAAATTTGTTTTGATCGTTTTAAACTTATCTGTTGTCATGTTCGCATCCAGTTAAGCACTATTCTGTGTTTTAACAAGTGCATTAAACTCCAAAGCACACCCGCTTGGGATTAAACTCGTTAGAGAAACAATGAGGTGGGGTACTCAGACAAGACTGGCCAAATCAACGAGCAAAGAAAATAAGAAGGAAATAAAATCAATCTGGCGATATTTGTCTCTACTTCCTACCAGACAGGACTTGACACAAAGTTTTTTTTGTAATTGGAGTTTAAGGAATGTGAGGTGGGGTACGAACTGGGGCTCAAGCCCTGCTGGACTTATGCTTGTCATTGGCTCACTTAGTGCAGTGAGCCAGATGAGCCTGTTGCTCGACTTGAACTCACTCGATATATTACGTGAGTCCTGCATGTATAGCTGTTCATAGTTTAAACTAGACCCGAAAGTCTAGTGCTACATTTTGCTATCAATGACATCATCGCCCACCTACAGGTGGCCCAACCGAAGCTGGGGAGGGGCATTCGGCCTCGAATCTGTCATTGATCTTGGCGTCTGTTTTTAGATCACAATATTCCCTTGCATCATTTCACGTTAACCATATTTACCAACCCCTCCGCTCGGGCAGGATATGACACAAGGTCAGCTTTTAAGCGGAATTTAACAGGTTTGAATTCAGAGTTTTCCTTCTTCTAGACTCGTTGCCTCACCAAGGCTGAAGAACTTAGTCTGTCCTACTATTGACCCATAGCTAGAGTGAGAATAATTGGATTCATACCTTTCCCAAGGGTATTAGTGCTATGTGAAATGCAATCAGCTTCGTCCAGGATTTGAACTCGTGTCGCCGTGTCCATTTCCTACGACGATAACCATTACACCACGGTTAACTGTTGTCAGTAAAGGGTTAAGGCAACAACTTGAACTATTTACGTAGACTCATTTTGGGATTTATATAAAATATTCTTCATAATTGTTATTTTACTCCTTGTAAGTTTTTCTCGCTAGCTCCAACTGATGGTTTTACACTGGAGTCTGAATAAGAGCAAATTTCCCCAGATTTCCAGGACTCTGTGTTCTAGCTGATCTTAACAAAGCTTTGGTGTAAATGGTCTCGATTCTTCCTCTAATCTCTCGTCACTCACTCTCTTTTCCAAGTCTTTTGGTTACTGTTCCTCGGTAACCATCTATAACCGGTATTACCATGACCTTCACGTTCTACAACTTCTTCAGCTCTTAGACACGATCCAAATATCTGTTTATATTTCTGTCTCCTTTATTTTCACTTTATGATCCCCTAGAACAGCAAAATTCATTAGATGATAAGTTCTTTTCTTCTTGCTAATTGATAAATTAATCAATCATTATTATTTAACACCTTTGAGAAATCTTCACACCAGCGTTAGCTGATGACTTCTCACTGGAATTTGAGTGACAGCAACTTTCCTCTAGTCTCCAGGACTCTTCTCAGTATTCTGACCGATGTTAATAATGTTGTCGTCTGAATGATCACAACTTGTCCTCTTATTTCCAAGTCTTCCAGTCCCTTGATCAATCCTTTGGGGATTGTCCCCAGTAATCACAATAGCTATCACCGTCACCTTCATAGTTTTTTTTTCTAGCAAGGTTGAAGTACTTATCTCTCTTCTCACTTCCTTTTATTTTCACTCTGAGGTCTGTCGAGACGGCAAACTACTCTATTCAGCAAATTGTCTCTTTTTTTTTTCTCTGTTGACTATCACTTGGTCTGGTCATCTGGCTGAGATGAGGTGATCTGTTCATGTCTCAAAATCCCAAAGAATTTTGTGCCTCTTATTCTCCAGGACTTGTTCGTATGGTCAAATTTAAATTTCTTGCACAACCCCCAGTTGTTAGTTGTTTGAATTTTTTAGATGAAGCTTGTTGATTTTTATTATTAGAGGTTTTCGAAATATTGTCTTCACCTTTATTGTTAATTCCACAACGTTTCGGCCGATACGTCATCCGGACTTCCTCAGATGTTTGTCGAACTCGCGAACCTACACGAACTACGTCCTTTATTGAATCTACGGGGGTCGCCTATTCTGATTCCGTTAGCCATAGTGATAAGTATTCCTGTATTGTTACTCGCCTGTAGTCAGGATTGAACGTGAAACTTCCAGATGATTGTCTTCCTTAGAAGCTTAGGGAACCAATGCCTATAACCGTTTCACTATGTGTTTAGAGTGAATTTTTGGGACTTATAAACTTAATGTTCTTACTTGACTAGAATTACTACTATTATGTAAGATTTTTTACCTACGCTCATATTCAGTTTTTTTTTTTTAAATCTAACCTTTTTAATTATCGGTTCCCATATCGTATTCATCTTTATACTTGGTCTACTCAGCAGGTCATTGTAGCCCAACATATGTGCTGATTCCTTAATCGTGATTAGTCTTACATGTTTTTCTGCTAATTTACGACATTCGCTTATTGTATGATTGATCGTTTCATTTCTATCACCACATAACCTACACTTTATTATTATTATTATTATTAATGAAATATACTATTTAACTGAATTTTAACTTGTGGTTTATTTTGTGTAAATACCTAAACCTACCAATGACTCCTTATTACATTATGACAGAGGTTGATGGTACTGCTTCGGTTAAGATTGTTCGACCTGCGAAGGAATATTTAATGGGGGCTCACAAAGAAATTGATAAATAAATAAGTAGATGAAATTACTGGTCAGTCCACATATGGATAAAG
This sequence comes from Sepioteuthis lessoniana, assembly GCA_963585895.1. Taxonomy (NCBI): domain Eukaryota; kingdom Metazoa; phylum Mollusca; class Cephalopoda; order Myopsida; family Loliginidae; genus Sepioteuthis; species Sepioteuthis lessoniana. Next base: position 2,943,254 of record OY757930.1, read on the forward strand.
TCAATGACTGAAATCCCAAACAATTAGTGACCATCGTTAAAGGCAGACATTGAACAATAGTATTTTGCGATTTGGGATTTTCGGGTCTTCTGCTCTAATTTGTACAAATTTTAACTTTTCTTTGGACCCCTCTTTTGCAAGTGCTTCCTCATACGGCCCTTTTAGAGTTTCAAATATTGGTGTATTGAATTTATGGAGAACCTTTAGCAAATATATAAATTATTGAAAAGAAGATTATTTTCTGCATTAAGAAACGGAGTAAATGACGGTGACATCCAAAAAATCAACTTTTTTTTTATTACCAACAATTATTTCCACATTAAAACCAGATTGTTTACAGATATCGATTGTAATTTTTTTAATTGTTAATTTTCTCCCAGGCTTTAGATTAAGTAGCAGAAAGAACTTCGTATTTTTGTTTGGTGCGTAGATTAATTTGACCGTTATTTGTCGACGTATATTTTCACCCAATGAGGATGACTTATCCTATTCAGCCCGGGCCATTTTTCCGGACAACATAAAAATGGGGAAAGCTCATCAAATACTCTCTTCTTCAGAACCAACAAGACGGACGTACTTTCTGTCCGCTACCTGCATAGCAGCTGAAGCACAACACCATGAAGAAAGCCATCTAATTTATGGACCTCTTGAGTCTACTCTCTTAGACCAAGGGTTCCCAGTTGCACATGAATTAGATGCATGGAATCAACCACACACAGGAATACCTTTATGTCGCCTCTAACTTTAGCTACTCGTATGTCTATCGCGACACGCAATTTCGCTCAGACATCCAGCAACCTCATTCCGGGGCAACATTATCTGGAGACTTTCATGCCACTCTCCTAAAACAACCAGGACCACACATTTATGGGTGACTACATCATCCCTGTCCTTAGACAGCAAACATAACCTTTTGCTACACCTATGGCGACGCATAATTCCGCTCAGACATTCAACAATGCCTTAACTATAGCGATGCACATTCCGCTCAGGCATTTAGCTGCTAAAATTCCTTCTATACTCCATAACTATTTACTTCCTTCTTTACTACGAGACTTGCAGCATAGAGGTACCCTTTTTTCTCGCTGTCATTAAACTACTAGATTGAAAACCAACAATATCTACGCCTTCATTATTTTATTTTCTTTCTTTTAATATAACAAGAGGCAACAGAACGATACAACGTCAATGCCATTTAGGTTTAAATGGTAATATCATCTGCCTTCATGTTATAATTACTTCCCAATCATAAAGTGATCATTATAGTTCAACCCTATGTGTTTAGGGTTGTTGGGGTGAATAAAATAAATAAAATAAATTTTAAAAATGCAGAAACTACCAGAAACCCCTGACAGGAAGAGGGGCCATGCATACACGAAAAGAGTAACCGTCTCTGCGAAAGGGAAATATTGGCTCTCACTTCATCAGGACCCTTCTGATTGAAAGGACTTTTCTTCCAATCGACTGCAAGCAAGGTAGCATGTCAGTTTTGCCAAGTCCCCTGGGCTTAGCTTGCGGATTGTGTCTGCTGCTTGCGAGCCAATACGCCGAAGCAAGCAACATGAAAACACTAATGGATATGACCACACTGAATTTTTAACCACCGGAGACAACTAATACATTTCAATGCCTGGTTTAGGAGAAACAACTGTTCTCAAAGAGTCCAGGAAGACATTTCCACGCTACAGAGTTGCCGTGCGAAAATCCCAAATGAAATAAAGTTAACATTCAAAAGATATCTTCTTTCTCCGCTTTTCTTCCTTTTTCTTTCTTAGCAGCCTTAACTGACAAGAAGATGCCAGCGAATTGAGATGGGATAAGAAAAAAACTAACGGAGTCAGATATCAATAACCAACAATGACCAAAATAACAAATATTCTGTAACCCCACAGGGCCCACAATTGTGCTCAACTAATTAATTTAGCTACATTAGCTCGAGTAAATACTCCCATCGACACATCCAGTCCAAATTTCACACCTTTCTTTATCCACATCTACCTATCAGTAACTTTGCTGACTTTGATACCGGAGGCTTTGAATGTGTTACGAGGGCAGCTTCAATTTAGCAGCTGATACGTCACAAGTTCGTCACTGAAAGGAATTATAAGTAAACCAAGCAAACATTAAAACAAATAACAAGAGGTTGAGTTGAACAGACATTGTCTTTTTATATATTATTTTTGATAGTAAGCTATGTTTTTGTGCGAGTATTAATTTTTGTATGTGTACAGTGTACATGAATGTTTTTAGTATTCTTTTTAATTTCTTATTGGCGTGTGATTGCTTAATCCCTTTAAGGATAAAACTTAGTTAATGTTGTAAAATTCGGGATTGATATTACTCGTATTTTAGTTCAATATCGCTTGGAAAGAAAGAAAGATTGAATTGGTAACCCGGAAAGCTAAAAAGGTCAAGTGTGTTGTTTCCTCAGATTGGCTGACCATTGTGGTCTAATAGTTCCAAAAAGAAAATCTTTCGCGGTCTCACCCTTTGACAAAAAAAAAAAAAAATCAATGAAAACTCGTTAAGTTTTTCTATGACATTGTTGCAGTTTACGATGTAAGAAATATTCTAAGTATCAATAGATGGATTCCAAATTAAGATTAACGACAGGAGTTTAGTCAAAGACTTTCTGTGGTTAATTTCAAATATTAGATAAACTATGAGAGGTGAAGCGTGAAACGACTACACCTTGGCCTTTATTTTGTTGAAATTCACTTTAGTCAGTAATAACAGTGGGGCCAGAGGTTATCTGCCCAAATCCATTTTTGTAGCGGTTAGTTACCTGCTCTTAGACTTTTTTTTTTTTTTTTAGTTGTTGTTGTTATAGAATAAATGAAACACCTCGGGTGTTGATAGCAGTCCTGATGTGTTGCTCCGTTATTTGAATGGAAGTTATCTCATGTCTAAATGACTAACTGCGCTTGCCAGAAAGAAAAAGGTATGTCTCCTTAATTTTTAAGGGCTTAAGTCAACAAATTCCAACAAAAGGTTATGGAGCCCAGAAAGCGCGATCCCAGAAACGCGTGTCACGTCGAGCACATTTTTCCGCCATCGTTCTCGGAAGAAGTTTTTGTGTCGTTTATGATCTAAATATCTTTTATATTATTTATAATTGAAATATTCTTGAACATTGCGATGGAGACAAAACTTGTTAATCTTGTACCGCTGAATGGGACAAATTATGCTACTAGGAAGGTACAATGCAAAATGGCATTAATAAGAGATGGTGTTTGGAACATCGTTAATGGAACGGAAATTGTTCCTGATTTCTAGAACAGAAATGGGATTACATGCAAAGTATTTATTGCGCAAAGATCGCGCATTGGCAATGATTGTACTCTGTCTAGAACCGTCACTTTTGTACCTAATTGGGGATCCAGACGATCTGGGAGTAGTATGGAAAAAATTAGCTGACCAGTTTCAGAAGAAGACGTGGGCTAACAAACTAGCATTAAGGAGGAGATTATATTCTCTTAAATTGAAGGAAGGCGATTCTGTTCATAATCACATAAAATTGATGACAGAAACATTCGATGAGTTATCTGTTATCGGCGATTCCCTTAATGAGGAAGATAGAGTAGTATATCTCCTGGCTAGCCTTCCCGAATCTTATATGTTAGTGACAGCACTTGAAGCAAGTCAAGATGTACCTAAATGGGCCTTAGTCACAGAACGACTACTATACGAGGAAAATAAAATGAAAGAAAAACAAACCGGTGGTGCTGAGTCAAAAGCCATCACATCAAAACACCATATCAACAAAAAGGGACCAAAATGTTTTCACTGTGGTAAATTTGGACATCTGAAACGTAACTGTCGTCTACTCGGAGAAGACTCTAAAGAAAGTCTAAAAAGGGACTATCCAAAGAAGAAAGCTTTCTTAACGAAGAAAACGAAAGTGGAGCCTAGTTGTTCCAAAAACGAACATGTTGGATTGTTTGCTCACCATGCATTAACAACCAATAATAATGAAAAGAACTCATGGATCGTGGACTCTAGAGCGACATGTTATATGTGCCATGATATTGATAAGTTTATCAATATGAAAAAATTAGATAAAGCAAAGGATATAACCCTCGGTGATGGACACTCAGTTAAAGCATTTGGGATAGGGACTGTTGATTTAAATGTGAAAATGTCTGATGAAAAACAACAAAGATGTAAATTATTTGAGACACAATATGTTCCCAAGTTATCTTACAACTTGCTTACTGTTACTTGCTACCAGATCAGGAAAATCGTTTACATTCACAGAGTCATGTTGTCATCTTCTGGATGAAAAACGGAATGTAGTAGCTACAGGTTCAAAAGTTGGTAACATATACTACTTGAATTGTATTGATGAACAGGGAACAACTCATGCAGCAACTATATGCCCAAGTGGTGACACAAAGGAGGAGATTTGGCATTGACGTTTTGGTCATCTTGGAATGAAGAATTTACAGAAGCTAGCAACAGAACAACTAGTAAATGGACTTGACTATTATGTGACAAAAGACATAACATTTTGTGAGCCATGTGTGGATGGAAAACATCACCGTTCTTCATTTCCAAAATCTGGCGGTAGGCGAGCCACAAAACTGCTCGAAATTGTGCACAGTGATGTTTGCGGAAGATTAGAGGCAAAATCACTCAGTGGAGCAGAATATTTTGTCACATTTGTTGACGATAAATCAACATATGTATGGATATACATTCTTAAAAACAAAAGCGAAGTTTTTTAAAATTTCCGAAGTGGTGGAGAAATCCAGTGGTGAAAAAATCAAGACACTACGCTATGATAATGGCGGTGAATACTCTTCAAAAGAGTTTGAAGATTACTTAAAAGGGAATGGTATTTGCCATGAGCGCACTGTTCCTAAAACACCAGAGCAAAATGGAGTAGCTGAGAGAATGAATCGGACGTTGGTGGAAACTGTACGAGCAATGTTGTCAGATTTGAAGCTGCCTAAGAAACTTTGGGCAGAGGCCCTACCGACAGCTTCATATTTTCGATTCCAAAGTCCAATAACAGCCGTAAAAGCAATGACACCACATGAAGTGTGGAAAGGCTACAAACCAAATGTTAATCATTTACGCATTATTAGATGTAGTGTTTATGCTCATATACCAAAGGATGAAAGATCTAAAATGGATCCTAAAGCAAAGAAGAGCATCTTCCTTGGATATGGCATTGGTGTTAAAGGGTATATACTATTTGATACAGACTCATCGAAAGTCTTCCATAGCAGAGATGTCATATTTAATGAAAGTGCATCTATAAGTGAACTGAGGACAGAAGAAGTTGAAAATCAACCTTTAGTGGAGGTTGAATGTGAAAACATCAGTAGTGATGATGATGAGAATTCACAAGAGGTCACAGAACCCCGAAGATCACCAAGGATTAGAAAAGCTCCAGATCAGTATGGTGAATGGGTATACATTGCTCACAGGTTGGATGAACCATTAACAGTAAAAGAAGCACTTTCCAGTCCTGAGAAAAGAGAATGGATGAAAACAATGGAAAGTGAAATAAATTCACTAAATACTAATAAAGTATGGGATCTTGCTGAATTACCCTGTGGAAGAAAAGCTATTAGAAGTAAGTGGGTGTTCAAAAGAAAATATGATAGTGGTGGAAACAACACAAAGCTCGACTCGTAGCTCAAGGTTTTCTTCAGAAACATGGAATTGACAACGATGAGACCTTTTCTCCAGTTGTAAGGTTCGAATCAGTTCGAACTGTTATAGCATTGGCAGCTAAACATGATCTCAAACTACACTAGTTGGACATAACCACGGCATTTTTGATTGGTTTGGTTTGGTTTGGTGGGTTTTATGGCATATCAACCTTTGTAGGTTATTTAACGCCAAATCCATTTTTATGTAAATAATCTGTTCTATTTAAAACAATTCAGTTTAGCATAAGTACACAGTTTAATTGTCAAAAACATTGCCATTTCAAACTATTCAAGCAGTTATATGTAATAATTCAGTTAAGTGTTAATACAGTTTTAATGTCGAAAAACAGTTCTATTTTAAATAATTCAGTTAAGCATGAGCACGTAGTTTAAATGTAAGTACGGTTTGATTGTCAAAAACATTTCTATTTCAAGCTATTCAGTTTACTCAAACAATTCATTTTATCATCAGTAAAGGTATTTGAATAAACCCATTGACGACCAAACTCAATACCTAAACAGGTCCTGGACGTGAGTTTGACGACTTAACGCTCAAGATCGTTAATTCGATCGGGGAACTACTGCTACTCCTCTATAAGAGTGGCTTCTATAGAAGAGAATAAAACAGCCATCGAAAGATAACCATGACCCACACTCAAACCACATACACAAACCGCATCGCTCTTCGCGCGGGTAAAAAAGGGGCGCGTCTTGCTGAGGTTGGAGCCCTGGCCTCAGTGTTCGAAAAATCAGCTACAGAGCTCAAACGACAAAAACTACTAAAGTGCAAACAAACACTACAAATAGAGACATTTAACGTAATAACCTTTAATAGAATAGGACAACTACCAGAGCTAATCGCATCGGTCGTAGAACATAAGATAGACATAATATGCATACAAGAACACAGATACACACACACCGAAGATATCAAATATTACGAAACTGGCAATGGATGGTCGCTCGTCACTGTATCGGCATGGAAAAACTCTGTCAACGCCGCAGTAGGAGAGGTAGGATTGCTTATAGGACCTAGAGCATTAAAAACGCTAAATAGCATTGAGAAAATACAACCTAGGATGATGGCAGCTATTTTTAACGGCAACACCAGAGCAACAATCATCTCCTGCTACAGCCCTACCAATGTTAGTGAAGAAACTGTACAAGTCGCCTTCTACGATGAGTTATCCTCATTCGTGCATAGCATCCCGAAACACACATGTTAGTCATTGGTGGAGACATGAATGCTCAAATCGGGAAAAACGGAAACAACAAATACAGCCTCCACAACTCATCAAATAGGAATGGGCAACATCTAACAGATTTCATGATAGAAAATAGACTAGCATGCCTCAATACAAACTACCAAAAAAGGGAGGACAAACTATGGACATACACGTACGCGAACAATAGTAAAGCACAGATAGACTACGTCCTTATAAACAAGAAATGGAAAAATAGTGCAATGAATTGCGAGGCATACTCCTCTTTCGAGGGTGTGTCCTCCGATCACCGAATAGTCACGGCGAAAATACGGCTAAGCTTACGAAAAAACGCCAAACGAACAGCGACCACCAAACGAATAGCGACCACCAAACATTATGACTGGGCCCTTTTGAACAACAGAGATATAAGAGATGAATACGTATTAGAATTAAGAAACAGATTCGAAACACTGCAAGAGAAGACGGAAAAAAGTACACCAAATGACGAATATGAAAATTTCGTCAATGCGCACCTCGAGGCAGCAGCGAAATTTATTCCAACAAAACTCAAAACTAAATATAGAGTCCCATGGGAAACTTTAACGGTGAGAGAAAAACGTGCACTAGTGAAAACAGCCTCCAAAAACTATCAAAAAAAACCCAACAAACACAAATGCCCGAAAACTAAAAACGGCACAATATCAATTAGCAGGCATATATATAAAGGAACCGACAGAATACATTCAAAATCAGATAGATAAGATTAGAGACTCGGTGGAAGATAGACAATCTAGGATAGCCTGGCAAACAATAAACGAAGTGAGTAGAAGAAAGAGCACAGCCAAACCAAAACTGAAAGCTGCAAACCAACAAGAAAGAATAAAACTGTGGAAACAGCACTTCGAAAACCTACTAGGAAACCCACCGAAAATAACACATGAACCAATCACCAGAATAATTAGTAAATAATTGGACATTAAACTAGGACCGTTCACACAAGAAGAACTCGACTCGGTTCTCAGAAAAATTAAAAATAGGAAAGCTGCAGGGCTGGACAAGATTCCCCCAGAAGTATGGAAGACCAGACAATTCGACGACATACTGCTCTGACACTGCAACGCAGTATATAATCAAAATCCGATAGATAGATGGATGAAGGGATGCATCCTCCCCTTCCCTAAAAAGGGGGACCTCGGATTAGCTAAAAACTACCGAGGCATAACACTTACATCCATAGCCGCCAAAATCTACAATGCCCTACTACGAAACCGCATAGAACCCAAAATCGACAACATACTTAGGAAAAACCAAAATGGCTTCCGAAGAAATAGATCCACGACCTCACTAATATTAACCATCCGTAGAATCCTTGAAGGTGTACAGGCAAAAAACCTACAAGCGACATTAATATTTGTCGACTTTACCAAGGCCTTCGATTCCATTCACAGAGGAAAGATGGAACAAATCCTACTAGCATACGACATACCTAAAAAAACCGTAGCAGCAATAACGATTCTCTATTGAAACACCAAAGTAAAAGTACGATCACCAGATGGAGACACAGAATACTTCGACATTGTAGCAGGAGTACTACAAGGGGACACGCTGGCTCCATACCTCTTTATCATTTGTCTAGACTACGTACTTAGAACATCGATTGACAAAATCAGAGAGAACGGCTTCGAGAAAGAAAAGAAGCAGAAAGTACCCCGCAAAAACAATTACCGACGCCGACTACGCCGATGTCATTGCGATACTGGCAAATACACCCAACCTAGCCGAAACACTACTGCATAGTTTGGAACGAGCAGCCGTAGGTATAGGCCTCTATGTCAATGCACACAAAACGGAATATATGTGCTATAATCAAACGGGGGACATCTCCACTCTAGACGGAACCCCTCTTAAACTAGTAGACTAATTTACTTACCTAGGAAGCAGCGTCGCATCAACCGAAAAGGACATCGACACGAGGTTAACGAAAGCATGGACAGCTATCAATAGGCTATCGATTATATGGAAATCAGACCTAACCGATAAAATGAAACGCAGTTTCTTCCAGGCAGCGGTCGCATCGATACTGCTATATGGATGCACTACATGGACTCTAACAAAACGGCTGGAGAAGAAGCTAGACGGCAATTACACAAGAATGCTGCGAACTATCTTGAACAAGTCCTGGCGGCAACACCCCACAAGACACCAACTATACGGCCACCGGCCTCCTATCACGAAAACTATTCAAGTTAGACGAACCAAACATGCAGGACACTACTGGAGAAGCAGGGACGAACTCATAAGTGATGTACTCTTATGGACCCCCCCATATGGCCGTGCAAAAGCAGGACGACCAGCACGAACATACATTCAGCAACTATGTGAGGATACAGGATGTTGTCTAGAAGACCTGCCGGAGGCGATGAACGATAGGGAAAAGTGGCGAGAGAGGGTCAGGGATATCCGTGCTACCAGCACGACATGATGATGATGATGATGATGATAAGTATGCTGTTAGTTCTTTTTAACCCATAGATAGGGCCCTATCAGGTGCTACCACTCCGGGCCAGAGTGGACCTGGGAGCAATGGCAATGAAGGGGTACTCCGCATTCCCCAAAGCTCCAGCACTGCTGGAACCTCACCATCAGATTGTTTAGTGTCATATCCAGGACACTCGTTAGGGTGGTCTTACCCCCTCTGCAGAGGGGCAGTCAGTGTATTCTACAGCCCCAGCCGACTGGGCAATACACAGAGTTAAATGTGAAACAGTTTTATTTTAGATAATTCAGTTCAGCATAAGTACACAGTTTAGACGTCAAAAACAGTTCTATTTCGAGCAATTCAGTTCAGCACCAGTACGCAGTTCCAATGTCAAAACAGTTCTATTTTAAACAATTCAGTTTAGCATAAATACGCAGTTTAAATGCAAAAATCAGTATAGTGAAAGAAGCACGGTTTAGTTCTATTTAACCCATAGATAGGACCCTTATCAGGTGCTACCACTCCGGGCCAGAGGGGACCTGGGTGCGATGGCAATGAAGGGGTACTCCGCATTCCCCAAAGCTCCAGCATTGCTGGAACCTCACCATTAGATTGTTTAGTATCATATCCAGGACACTCGTTGGTAGAGTCTTACCCCTCTGCAGAGAAGCAGTCAGTGTATTCTACAGACCCAGCCGACTGGGTAAGGCATTTTTGAATGGTGAGTTAAATGAAGACATCTATATGAAGCAGCCGGAAGGATTTGAAGTCAAAGGCAAAGAGCATCTTGTCTGTAAACTGAATCAAAGCCTAAATGGTTTAAACAGTCGCTAAGATATTGAAATGAAGCCCTTAACTGTCAACTGAAGAAGATGCATTTCAAACAGTTAGAAAATGATCCTTGTATCTACACACTAACTTCTGTTGATGACGTTATTCTGGCAAGCAAGTCTTCGACACGTATCCAAGAATTCATTAAAAGCATTTCAGAAAGTTTTGACATCAAGGATATGGGAAAACTCCACTACTTCTTGGGTGTCAAAATTGCTTATCCAGGGTCAGGAAAGATCTGGATCGGACAACCAGCATATACAGCAGAAGTCTTGAAAAGATTTCACATGGAAAATTCCAAACCTACGGCAACACCAATTGATACTGGTGCAAAGTTAACCAAAGCCACTGAGGACAGTAAGTTATTCAATCAAGAATTGTATCAGTCGGCAATCGGAAGTCTATTATATCTTTCAAGAAGAACAAGACTCGATATTGCCTATGTTATCAGTAATGTAGCCAGATTTTGTTCCAAGCCTACTATGGAACACTGGAAGTCCATTAAACACATCATGCGTTATCTAAATGGTACACGGAACTATGGGTTGCTGTATGAGAAGGAGAAGGTGACAGATTTCATTGGATATTCTGATGCAGACTGGGCAGGTGATTTGGATGACTGCAGGTTAACTTCAGGCTACCTATTCAAATCGAATGGAGTTGCTGTCAGTTGGAGAAGCAAAAAACAATCTTGTGTTGCATTATCTACATTGGCAAGTGCAGCACAAGAAGCTGTATGGATGCAACGACTTCAAAATGATCTTAATGAAGCCTCTGTTAAATCAACACTCATATATGAGGATAACCAATCCACAATATACATGGCGAAAAATCCAAAATATCATGGACGAGCAAAGCATATTGACATTAAGTTCCATTACATCCGTGAACAAGTTGAAAAGAAAGCTGTTCAACTTGAATATTGTGAAAGCAAGAACATGGTTGCTGATATGTTGACAAAAGTACTTCTGAGCTCACAATTTGTGAAGCTCAGAGAAATATTAGATGCGAGAGAAATTATTGAACAAGTCTGGCTGCAAGTGAGGAGGAGTGTTGAAATTCACTTTAGACAGTAATAACAGTGGGGCCAGAGGTTATCTGCCCAAATCCATTTTTGTAGGGATGAATTACCTGCCCTTAGACTTTTGTTTGTTTGTTTTTTTAAATTTTTTTTAGTTGTTGTTGTTATAGAATAAATCAAACACCTCGTGTATTGATAGCAGTCCTGATGTGTTGCTTCGTTATTTGACTGGAAGTTATTTCATGTCTTAATGATTAACTGCGCTTGCCAGAAAGAAAAAGGTATGTCTCCTTAATTTTTAAGGGTTTAAGTCAACAAATTCCAATATTTCAAATTCCGCCTCCTTTTTTCTATTTCCTCTTTGAAATTATCAAATGTTACTTGAAAAATAATTTTTCAAAGTTACTTTTTAATGTTTTACTTTTAAAAAAAAGAACTGTACATAATACACACACACACACACACACACACAGCACATACACAAATATAGATTAAACCAGTCAAAATACAGGAATAGGAATTATAGAATTAGACTCAAGATGACACAAGAAATTTATTAATATGTCTGCACCTAGATATTAATTTTTTTTTTCAGCAATTTATTTTCGGTATATTCCAGGATACATAATATTTTCTTCCAAATATAATCTTCGCTTATTATCACTTTCTTTTTCGATAGCTTTTTTTCACAATATTCCATTTCATTATGAAAGATTCACCTGTCTCATCTCTCATTTGCCTCACACACACACACACACGCATATATATATATATATATATATATATAGAGAGAGAGAGAGAGAGAGAGAGAGAGTAATAAAGAGTTAGGTTAATAAAAATGTTGAATTATTTGCTCTTACCGATAGGACAAAATTTCTGAACGCTCGCGTTGACATAAATAGTTGCCATATTGACAAGGAAAATAAGATGCAACAATATTTCTATTTTTGCTCAGCGGAAGAAAACGGGATTTTTCATTCGCCCGTGCAGATCAGAGTCGTTGTACCATTGGTTCATGATCAATGCCACTAGTAGAATGCTTAGTGGTAGGAACGATCTTTTGTCGAGTTCCTAATCTCAAAAGACCAACCTTAGCCACAGAATATCCGTGATATACTAAGAGTGAACATAACGGAAGGAAAGATGCAATAAGCTCATTTACAAATACAAGAACATTTATTTTGCAAACACAATATAAAATTAGTATTAAAAGAATGAATATACAAAACATGTCCCATGGTAAAATCATACACATACTAGGTGGCAAAAGCTTACTTGACATGTGTCTTTACGGTTTCCTGACAGTGGTCAGAGAAAACGTCCCTACTGTTCAAAAAACAGAAGTAAAAAGAGGTCGAGAAGGGATTTCCGTGACTCTCATGTTCCATCCTATAAGGCCCTTAACGAATATACCAGTTTTTTTTTTTTTTTAAAGAAGGTAATTATTTATTGTATCCCTTTAACACTTTACTCTGTCGGCATGTTACGTAAGCAAAGGACGTATTTGCTAAATAGATAAAATTAAACGTGTTTTCTTTCTTTTTTTATTAAACTCACATCTTCACAAACACACACGCACACACACACACACCTTCACTTTAGATCTTCATATGCAAACAGACTTTCATACACACATACACATTCACACGCACACCCTCACACACACACACACAAGAAGAAGAAGAAGAAGAAGAAGAAGAAGAAGAAGAAGAAGAAGAAGGAGAAGAATAGGACTTGCCAGCATTGAAAATAGCGTGGACATATCAATACAACGACTCGAAGACTACATTGAAAAGCGCGGAGTAGAACTGATTGCAGCCACCAGAAACAATATTAACGACACGAGGATCAACAGAACGACAATTACCAGAAAACAAAAGAGGGAAGAAAAACAACTTTATGGACGTTTTAAGCGACTAACAAGTGACACCTCACACGGGAAAACGTAGACGTGGCTAAGAAAAGGAAACCATAAGAGAGAAAGTGAATCTCTTCTAATAGCATCACAAAACAACGGCATAAGGACTAACCATATCTAAGCGAGAATAGATAAGACGCAACAAAACAGCAGATGTAGGTTATGTGGTGAAAGAGACCAAACGATCAATCACATAATAAGCGAATGCAACAAATTAGCGCCGAAAGACTGGGTGGGCAAGGTGATCCACGGGTAATTGTGCAAGAAGTTGAAGTTTGACCATACGAATAAATGTTATCAGCACAACCCAGAATCTGTCCTAGAAAATGAAACGCCCAAACTCCTCTGGGATTTTGAGATACAAACAGATCACCAAATCTCGGCCAGACAACCAGATCTTATGATGATCAACAATAACAAAAAAAAAAAAAAAAAGAGAACTTGAAGAATTGTGGACTTTGTTGTCCCGGCTGACCACAGAGTGAAATCTAAAGAATGTGAAAAGAGGGATAAGTACCTCGACCTTACTTGGGAATCGAAAAAGCTGTGAAACATGAAATTGACGATTATACCAATTGTAATTGGTGCTCTTGGTACAGTCACCAAAGGATTAGTGCAAGAACTGGAAGGCTTGGAAATAAGGGGAGATTGGAGACCATCCAAACTACTACATTATTGAGAACGACCAGAATACTGAGAAGAGTTCTGTAGACTTCAAGAGACTTGTTGTCACTCAAACTCCAGTGAAAGACTATCAGCTAAAACGGGTGTGAAAAACTCTATAGGAGTAAAAAAAAATAATAATAACAATAAAATCTGGATATGAACTTATCAAACGTATTTAAATCTACGAATTATATTTTTACAAACACGCCTTATGGGAATAGAATTTTATACCAGGTATGAAAGATACAAACGCACATCAATATGAAAACATAATACACAAATGTAGAAATGTAAGTAAATATCGTACCTCAAAAACAATAAACATGATTGATTTTATTTGTTTCGTCTATTCAGTCACGTATTTCTGAATGTCGTTTGTTTCCACCAGATTCTTTTTGTTTTACACCGTCTCCATGGTAACTTTTAATTTTACATGTCGACAAGGTGGTTGTTTGGATGATATTATTATACAATGCTACGAAACATCAGCTGCTTGCCCTCCCCGGTACCCCCCGCTACCTCCAACGAGATAAATTATTATTATAAGCTGCAAAGAGTAAAAGCCTTGTTCATACTGTGAGTTTAAATCACATCTGACTAGAGTGCTCTAGAAAAGTTATTTTGCAAAATACAAAATGATGATAGTAGTGGACTTTAGCTTTAAAAGATAGGGCAGCTTGGTTGGGTACCTCGCGTGATGTAATGGTTGACAAGGAAGATTAGCAGACCATTGTTAATGAATTTACTTCTTACTGGGTGTCCTATACCTCTAGCCTTGTTCCCCAACTAAGCTAAGCTTACTAAATAGTGAATACGAGTCTTATTAGGGGCCCCATCCAAACGATCTTGTGCCACAACTATGACAGCTTAATTTAATGGTCAGCAAGTTAGATTTGCAGTCTATTGTTTATGAATTAGATTCTCACTGGGTGCCCTATACTTCCAGCTTTGTTCCACTACTAAGCTAAGCTTAGTAAATAATTGGGCACCTCCCGCAGTTAGTCAGCTAAATTTGTTGACCATTGTTAGTGAGTTCGATTGTCACTGAGTGCTTCATAATTCTGGCCTGATTCCACATCTAAAGTAAGCTTAGTAAATAGCTTATGGTGAATACGAGTCTCATTAGGCGCCACATACATCTGATCTTATGCCACAGCTTAGCTAAGTAAATAATTCAAACTAATTGTGAGTTTGAATCTCACTGAGCGACCTTTACATACAACCTTGTGTCACAACTAAAGCTAAATAAGTAATTAAAACAGATTATGATAAAAAGTTATTTTTAGATTAAATTTTTTGATATTGTCAGTTTTTCTAGATTTTAATATTTCAGGATTTGCTGGGTATCATATATGACAAGAATATTTTTCATTGTAACTTACATTGTCTATGGAAAAATCCCAAATCCGTTTTTTTTTGTTTTTTTTAAAGTGGGGTTTTGCACTCTGTTCCTCCATAGAATGAAAAATGTTGGTTAAGTTCAACCGTTTTCTTTTTTGTTTGTCACTTGAGGTCGACACTTTGAAGCGAGAAGAACAAAACAATTTCCATTTGGCCTACAGCAACAATCAATGTCAGTTATCCAAATATAAAGTGGTATGTTTTGTTGGTTTTTAATGGTATGGGTATTTTTACTTGTTTATTTATTCTCTGAATCAGGGAATTAACATTTTTGTCTTTTCTCTGAGCTTGAAAAAAAAAAAGTAAAGAAAAGAAAAACGTTTTCAATAATTTCCCTTAGAAAAATTCTCTTTAGCTTAGAAAAGCCCAAATAAATGAAGATAGTGAGATCATGTTGCGCCAATCTTCGTAGTTGGTAGAGCTTGTTTGCCTTAAATGAACATTTAAAATACGGGTTTTAGGTACGTTACACTGAAATAGACACGTTATGATCTCATTCAAGCACTGGACCGACAACTTTTTCTTTTTTTTTTTTTACTGTAATTATTATTTTTAATTTGTTGATATTTGTCTTTTTTTTCTACTAACAAATGCACTAACCGTCCGTCTCCCTTTATTTAAATCGTGGTGAATAATACATTTAAAAATGTAGCCTGTTTCTAGTGTTGTGGCAACCAACATAAAAATGATAAAAACAAATATTGGCGTAAAACCATGTCCTAGTTTTCCAGTAATGATGGGAAATATTTACACGAGTGAATGTTTGATAAAAAATTCTAGTTCACTCATGCTGAAAGAAAGAAATACCGCTTTAAATACACCAACAGCATAAATAATTTCAGTCCCAATCGAAAAGGAGGATTTTATTGAATAATTTCTCATATCTGAAACCTTGCCACATAACATAGACATACTTTGACTTTCACATAATTATTTTCCTATTATTTACTTTTAAATTGATGTGTAAAACTGTTTTGGAAATTTACTTATAACACTTTGTTGTAGTGTTTTGGTTAGCAAGCTAGTATAGCCAATCAGTAGTGAGCTTGATTCTCACTAGGTGCCTTATACTTGAGATATTGTGTCATTTCTAACCATGCTGCGTTTTAATGGTCACCCCATCTTCATGTAGTAGCAAGTTGATAAATCATTACAAAGAAGTTCACTTATATTTCTGGTCTTGTACCACACCAAAGATCAGCTTAGTAAATAACTCATATATATATATATATATGTGTGTGTGTGTGTGTGTGTGTGTGTGTGTGTGTGTGTGTGTGTGATAAATAAATATATATTTTTTAAAGTCATATAACCATATATTTTTATATATTTAATGCCATGTAAATTTTTAATAGATTTTATATATTTATTTATTATTATTATTATATAATATCTCAATCACAGATATTGAGCACTCTCCAAATTCTATCACACTTAGTTTGCCACAAACCCACAAAGTGAATTAGTGACAACCAACATTGTTACAATATATATATATATATATATATATATATATACATGCATGCATACACACATACATATAAATGCACACACACATATATAATTGCTCACACACTCACATACATACATATACATGCACACACACAATATATATATATATATATATATATATATATATATATATATATATGCATGCACACACACACAAACACATACATACTTATAAATGTACACACAGACATAGATATACATGCACACACACACACACACACACACACACACATACATATATATGCACATACATATACATGCACACACACACACATATATATACATGTGCACACACACATATACATGCACACACACACACACACACATAAATGCACACACACACTCACATATGCACACAAATATGTATATGTACATATATATATTTACCAACCTCTCCGCTCGAGCAGGATATGACACAAGGTCAATTTTTTAAGCGAAGTTTAACAGGTTTGAATTCAGAGTTTTCCTTCTCCTAGACTAGTTGCCTCACCAAGGCTGAAGAACCTAGTCTGTCCTACCCATAGCTGGAGGGAGAATAATTGTTTTCATACCTTTTACAAGGGTATTAGTGCTATGTGAAATGCAATCAGTGTTGTCCAGGATTTGAACTCATGTCGCCGTGTACATTTCCTATGACGATAACCATTACACCACGGGCACCTCCTAAAAAAACCTGTTTACCTGTATCCATATATACACACATAAACCATTGTTTAGACCTGAACATAATTATCTAAAAATTGCATCAAGCTATGGGTAAATAGTAGGGCAGACTAGGTTCTTCAGCCTTGGTGAGGCAACTAGTCTAGGAGAAGGAAAACTCTGAATTCAAACCTGTTAAACTCTGCTTAAAAATTGACCTTGTGTCATATCCTACCCAATCAGAGGGGTTGGTAAATAGGGTAAACAGGTTTTTGTATTCATGAGGTGTGCTAAAGAATTATTAAAAATGAAACTTCATTTACCAAGACAGAAATGAATAATAAAGGAAAGATTAATTTTTCATTTGGCATTTAGTATGTTTATTACATCTTTTGATGTCCTCTACATCCTCGAATCTTACCCCACCCTGTCAGCAGGGCTTAGAACATTCTGACTGTATACTCTTCTGATGGGTAAGACCCTCCCAAACAGGGCTGTCCTGAGTATGACACTCTGCAACTGTGGAGTATGGAGTACCCATTCATTGCCATTACTCCCAGATTCACTTTGAACCAGAGTGGTAGTACCTATTAGAATCCGATCTATGATCAAATAGATCTGCTTAAAAACTATTCATGTATGTTAGGAGGATCTGAAAAAAAAAAACTTGAAGGAACAATTACAAAAAAAAGGAAATATGAATATACAATGAATGCAATTCTCTAACCTCTAAACTTGAAATAATCCTTGATGGGTTGATATGCTGTTTAAATCAATCAATCTATCAATGTGTTTTCAGTTTAGGAAACATGTAAAATCCTAAAGAGCTGGAGGAGGAGGTCTGGTAAGTAGGGAGTTTGCTGCACTTAAACAATCCTGTGTTTTGCCAAAAACTGTTTTTAAAAAATATTCAAAATGGCTTTATAATTTTTTTCTAACTAGCACTGATTCACATCTGTGAAATTCAAATGTTTACGCATCATTGTTTTATTATATAAGTTGTTAATTTTTGAATTTGAAAAATTTAAGCATTCAGTCGATACTTGTTTTATATCTGAGTCTGAATCTTTGAATTTTACAAATTTTATATATAGAGTGAGAAGAAAAAAAATCTTATGAACAGCATTTAGAAAACACCATCTGCATCTTTTGCAGGAGGATAAGACCCTACTCCTTGAAAAGAAGGTGTGTCCTGAGTATGACACTAAACTGCATTTGATAAAGAAGAAGTGCTGGTAAGGTGTGGAGTCTCCCCCCGCTCTGGTGACCACTTTGTTGTTATTTCTGTTTGTTCAAATCTAAACCAGAATGGTAGCACCTGTTAGGATTCCATCTGTAAGTCAAAATGATTTGCTTTAAAGTTAATTGTATTTGATTAGAAGACTTAAAACTGTGTGCACATTGTTTGTATTAAGAATAATAAGTTGAAGCTGTAATTGTTTACAAAAAATTATCATTAGGTGCTTAAAAAATTTGATGCTTTAAAGAAAATGACTGACTTTAGCATTAAATAATCCAAGAAAGGTTGAATGAATCAAATCAGAGCTATAAAAAAAGAAAAAAACAATTTGAAAAATCAGATTGACATGTTTCACCAAAAGTCTGTCATCATCAGAATATAAATGTGACCTCTTTTAAAAACATGTCAATCTGGTTTTTCAGATTGTTTTTTTTCTTTTTCCTTCTGACAGAATTCATTCCAAACTTCAATCAGAGAGAGAGAGAGAGAGAGAGAGAGAGAACAGTATACACACATGCTTTGATTTCATAGATAAATTTTGTCAGTGTTTTTTCTGTTTGTTGATTGAGGTGAGAAGTTTTCTTTTTATCAACAGAGAGTACCTGCCTATTTCATTATGATGTCAACTCTGTTATTTTGATATTCAGTCTACAAACTTAAACCTGCCCTTGACAAAGTAGACCTAAAATAATGGTTTGTTTATTGCTTTCTTAAATGGAGGCTAATAGTTTTCCTTCCCCTCAGGAAACGAATATACCCTACTGATAATCCCTACACTCACACAACCTAACTGCCTCGCCAACTTATGCAATCTTATTCAGTAATTGTTTCTCACAACGTATGATCTTGTCTCATTTTTACTTTTCTCATTATTAATGCAATAGAACTTTTCATTACTTAGTGATTATGCAAGTTTGGCATATCAATTATTACTGAGTAATTAGCTGAATCCTCACTTGATGCCCAATATTTGTTGCCTTGTACCAAACTAGGTTTTGTAAATGTGTGTAATGCAACTTTTAATTTCTCCAGTTGGAGGCATACTTAATGTAATGGTTGTTGTCATACAAAATGAAATTAGTGGCCTGAGTTCAAATCCTGGATGAGGCTATTTGCATTTCACTTAACACTCATGCCCTTGGAAAAGGCAGGAATCCAATTCTCTCACAGCTATAGATAAACAGTTGTGTAGACTGGTTTCTTTGGCCTTGATATGGCAACCAGTCTTGGAGAAGGAAAACTCTGAACTCAAACTAACTTTACTCTGCTTAAAAATTGACCTTGTGTGTTGGAGGAGTTTAGTAAATACATATGAGGTGCATACAATAAGTTTCCAGACTTTTTTCGTATGGGCATTTAAAATTGGTGTAGACTCTTGAAAATTCAGTATGTTATTGCTAAACATCTTATGAGATGACTGACCAATTTTTATGATTTCAGATTCAAATCAACAGATACAGCAGCAATTGGAATACGCCCTACTAAAGCCTGATTGTCACAGCTGGTGAATTTCAAAAATGCAATCTGGTCATGAGGACACTTTAGAAGAACGATATGCAATAAAATTCTGTTTTAAACTTGGAAAAAATGCCTCAGAAATGTATGGAATGCTTCACACTGCTTTTGGAGCATCTTGCATGAATCGAGCATCAGTTTTTGAGTGGCATAAGAGATTCAAGGAAGGCAGGGAGTCTGTGAGGGATGATGAGAGGTATGGGAGGAGTAAGGAAGTCAATACACCAGAGTTGATTGGCCAAAGGGTTAGGGTTAGGGTTACTATGTTGAGGTTTTAAGGGAGTTCAGGAAGAGATTCCTTGGGAAGAGGCCAGCACTCTTCAAATCGGGTCAGTGGCATTTCCACCAGGACAATGCACCAGTCCACAACTCCATCCTTATCACAGACTATTTAACCAAGATGAGCATCAAGAGAGTTTCTCAGCCTCCCTATAGTCCAGACCTTGCTCCCTGTGATCTTTGGTTATTCCCTAAGCTCAGAAGCTGTCATTATGAGACAACTGAGGAGACGAAAGAGGCTTTGATGAAGGTCATTGACATGTTCACACAAGAGGACTTCTATGGGTCCTTCCAGAAGTTGTTGGAACAGTACAACAAGGGCATTTCAGCCGGAGGAGATAACTTCAAAGGGGACTTGAGTTTCATGTGTGTACTATCAATAAAAGTGGCCATACAAAAATAGTCTTGAAACTTATCGTATGTGCCGTATTTTTCCATGAAACTGTTTTTTAATTGTAGTTAATTTCTTTACTGACTGGTGATCCCACCCCCATGATATTTAATAACTGTTGGTCAAGTGTTATATACAGTTGAAATTGAATCACATACTATCTTATCAGGTCTTATTTAAACCAAAAATTTTCTGGTTGTTGAATTGGATAAAGAAGTAATTTTAGATACTTAACCATTGGTATTGTGTCATATTTTGCCTGTGATAGAGAGGTTGGGTAAATACATAAATTTGTGCTGTCTACAATTTTCTGTCTAATATTTTTATCTACAAGTATCTGTCTAATATTTTTATCTATAAGTATCTATCTAATATTTTTATCTATAAGTATCTGTCTAATATTATTATCTACAAGTATCTGTCTAATATTTTTATCTACAAGTATCTGTCTAATATTTTTATCTACAAGTATCTGTCTAATATTTTTATCTACAAGTATCTGTCTAATATTTTTATCTACAAGTATCTGTCTAATATTTTTATCTACAAGTATCTGTCTAATATTATTATCTACAAGTATCTGCCTAAAATTGCCTGCTCTGTTATTGGGGTCTTGAATATGCTTATAATTAGCATCCCTTGCAGAGAGTTATGACACTGTATCCTGTGATGAAGCTCCAGTTCTAGAGTTCTGAGGAGTGTGTCATCATTACTCCCTGTTCCACTGACCCAAATGGGGGTGTCCTCGTGGTGTAATGGTTAAAGCGATGGACTGTGGAATTGTAGTATGCAAGTTCATACGCCAGTCGTGCTATTACGTTCACTTTCGGACAAATACCCTTCGGAAAAGTATGAACCCCCTTATCCTCCCAGCTATGGGTTAAATAGTACCACTACTGTTCTTCTAGGAGAATGGCTTTGGTATTAAATAACCTAAAAAGAGTTGATATGCCATTAAACAAAGAAACCAACTTTGACCCAAAGTGGCAGTACCTGTTGTGTCAAATAAATCTATTTGAGATAATGTTTAAAATGAATGTGAACTACTTAAGCCTATTTAATCTTTTGGGTAATATCTGTCTCGATTTTTGTGATGAGAAATTGTTAGTATTTATATTATTTATAAATTGACAGAGTATGTGTTGAGGGGAACCATATAAGCTCTTTTTGAAGAGGCAGGGAAAATAACATTTGGCTTAAGACTTTTAAATCATCATCACCATTATCAAGGAGTGCTGTCAAACAGGTTCCTTCAGCCTAGTCAGTAGGGGCTGTAGAATATACTAACTACAACACTCTGTAGAGGAGTAAGACTTCTCTACAGAGTGTCCTGGATATGATATTGAATGAACTGATGGCAAGGCTCCAACCTTGGAACTTTGGGGAATATGGAGTACACCTTCATTGCTATTGCTTCTAGGTCCACTCTGGCCTGGAGTGGTAACACCTGCTAGGGTCCGATGTATGAGTAAAATAGAAATGTTTAACATTTAAACTGTGTGCAAACAAATGACTTATACTAGATACAAATGAGTTATGCTAAAGTGAATTGCTTGAAATTGAACAGTTTGATCATTTAACAGTATGTCAATAGATGACTGATGTTTAATTAAATTGTTAGTGATACATAATAATACTTGGAACCATTTAACTATGTGCAAACGTATGAGTAATATTGAATAAAATAGTAAGTAAAGTTGTCGACCATAGTCGAGGGCAACCAGAAGGCTCCCTTTTCAATAGCTACTACACCAAGATGTAGGGGAGGGCGCTACTCCTTTCCCTGGATTGCTCCACTTTACCCTTGATACGTACCTTATATTGCTGAGTGTTCAGCAAGGCGGTATCAAGTACCATTTTTCAAGTCTTTGGTATGACACGACCATTGGCACCATTGGCAGACACTCTACCCATTAGGCCAATGAGCCGGTATTGAATAAAATAGAGTTAAATAGCAAGATATGTAACCACTTCATTGTGAGCAAATAAATGATTAATCTTGAATAAAAATATATAAGTGTTTGATTGTAATATTTTAACCCATTTAACTATATAGAAACAATAGTAATACTCGGGTGCAAAAAAATTAGTTGTTACTCATTTAAAAATGAAATTACTGACAAATTAATCTCTTACATATCTTGTATATCAATTTAAATGTGTGCAAACAAATGACTGATGTTAAATTGTGACTGTTACATAGCAATACTTGAAACCAATTAACTGTGTGCAAGCAAATGATTAATTAGTTAATAGAAATATTTGTATTACATAGCAATTCTTAAAACCATTTAACTGTGTGCCAAAAAAAAGAGCTCAGGCTTATTTAAAAATATCATCCAAAAAATGTGTTTACAACTCATATATATTATATATATGTATAAGCTGGATTTGACATTTGATAACCTACAATTGTTGATACGCCATAAAACCAAACAAAACCAGATTCCTTTGACTCTCTCATCATCTATCTCTATCAACCATAACAACTTGATAAGTTCTCTAGACGGCATCCAGTGTCTGCACAGAGCTTATTAATTTAAGTTTTTGTTGGTTGGCCAACACTTGTGTGTCTGTATATAGAAGTCCATTTATGAGTTCTTCCTTACTACCCCAATAATTCTCAACATGTCTTTTTTGAATGGTTTGTGTGATGGGAGGTAGGTGGTTGAACAGCTGCTGTTTTGTAGGGTGTTGCTTCTAGGATTTGCTCAAAGCAGCATGCAGCGTCCTTGAGTAGTTTCCATCTTGTTTCTCAGTTGAAATCTACCAGGAAGTTGTGAGTTCAGTCCCTGAGCTCAGGTTCAATAAAAAGAAAATCAACATTATAAGTGGAGAATAACAAAGAAGGCAAATTAACTGATAAGAGATAATCCCAAGTTATTAGCAGAGGATTAAACACAGTCTATTTCATAGTGTCAAGGGTTTAGCTCAAAATTATCTGAAGGTTACCAACTATGACAAAAGGTTCCTAAAGAAGGCTGGAGAGTACAACAATCAAAACTTTGTGAATATACAAGCGGCCAGTTGACTGGAGTAGTAGAATATGCCAAATGCATCTCAGCTGAGGGGGTAAGACCCCCATCCTACAACAAGTGTCCTGGATATGACACTAAACCACCAAATAGTGAAGTTTCTGTCCTGGACCTTTGGAGGATGTGGAGTTCTATAGAAGTTACCTCCGCCCAACAGTATAGCAAAAGCAGTAAGGTACTCATCATTGCATTGGGATTCAACGATCATCCAGTTGGCAAACAAGGGAACTAGCTATAACTTGGTATGGTCACTGGGAGCATAATGTAAAATGGTGGATATTTATCTAGCACCATATCCACAGAAAATCCCTTCATCAATTAGGGCTTGAGCAATGAGATCACCTAGGTGCAAGAATGGAACATTCCGGAGTACTATAAATACCGATTGCGTCATGCACAAAGCCGATGTAAATGGCTAGTCTGTCATTATTGCTGCTCAGCACAACAGTACGCTGAATCACTCAATTCAATAGAGTACCTCTTCATTGCTCTTACTCCCAGGTCCACTTTAACCTGAGTGGTAATACATGTAAGGGTCCCATCTATGGGTTAAATAGAACTATTCAATCATTTGCTATACTTAACCATTTAAGTGTGTGCAAATGAATGATTTATGTTTTAGACCAATGGATGATAGGGATGGGTGGAGAGTGAGAGTCAGGGAAATCCATGCTGATCGCACAACTTGATGATGATGATGATAATGATATGTTATTATCCAACTCCTTTACTAGAACAAGATGTGACATGAGGTCAATTTTTGAGTAGAGTTTAATAGTTTTGAATTCAGAGTTTTCCTTCTCATAGATGAGTTGCTATACTAAGCTTAAAGAGCCCAGTCTGTTTGACTATTTTCACATATATATATATATATATACCTTTGAATATATATATATATATATATATATATATATATATATATATATATACCTCGTTCACCAGATGGAGACACGGAATACTTCAACATTGTTGCAGGAGTACTACAAGGAGACACGCTAGCTCCATACCTCTTTATCATCTGCCTAGACTATGTGCTTAAAACTTTGATCGACAAAATCAGAGAAAATGGCTTCGAGCTGACGAAGAAAAGAAGCAAAAGGTACCCCGCAAAAACAATCACCAACCCCGACTACGCTGATGACTTAGTGTTACTGGCGAATATGCCTAATCAAGCAGAGACACTACTGCATAGTTTGGAACAAGCCGCAGCAGGCATTGGCCTCCATGTCAATGCACACAAAACTGAATATATGTGTTACAACCAAACAGGCAACATTACCACACTAGATGGAGCCTCTCTGAAACTAGTAGACAATTCAACTACCTAGGAACCAAACAGGCAACATTACCACACTAGACGGAGCCTCTCTGAAACTAGTAGACAAATTCACCTACCTAGGAAGTAGTGTCTCATCAACCGAAAAAGACATCGACACACGACTAACGAAAGCATGGACAGCTATCGATAGGCTCTTGATCATATGGAAATCAGACCAGAATGATGAAATGAAACGCAGTTTCTTCCAGGCAGCGGTTGTATCGATACTGCTATATGGATGCACTACATGGACGCTAACAAAACGGCTGGAGAAGAAACTAGACGGCAATTACACAAGAATGTTGAGAGCAATATTGAACAAGTCCTGGCAACAACACCCCACAAGACACCAACTATACGGCCACTTGCCTCCCATCACGAAAACTATACAAGTTAGATAAACCAGACATGCAGGACACTGCTGGACAAGCAAGGACAAGCTCATAAGTGATGTACTCCTATGGACCTCCACATATGGCCAAGCAAAATCAGGATGACCAGCTCGAACTTACATACAGCAGCTATGTGAGGACACAGGATGTAACCGTGAAGACCTACCAGAGGCGATGAATAATAGGGAGAAGTGGCGAGAGAGGGTCAGGGATATCTGTGCTGGCGGCACAACATGATGATGATGATATATATATATATATATATTCATAAACAGAATTTGGTAGTAAATAACCACCAAGGGTTGATATGCCCATAAACCAAATAATCTAACTGAAATGAATATACCAAAGAAGATAAGGATAATAGTCCAAGACTATTAAATAATGTAAATGGTTTTTATAATCTGGAGACAAAGTTTTATAGTCATAAAGCCAATAAAGCTTTTATTTACGAAGCTTAGTAGTACCATTTGGACTTTAATGAAACTCTTGGAGAAAAAGCTAGATGAGATCTACACAAAGACGCTACATCCAATTTTGAAAAAATCCTGGAAGCAGCACTCCACAAAATAGCAATTGTACAGCTACTTCTTATTTCACAAATCATCCAAGTAAGATGACCAAGGCAAATTGATGGGCAATGTTCTTCCATTGACTCCTTCAAATGGACACATCAGTGTTAGTCAACCAGCAAAAAATTTACATTCATTAGCTCTGTGTAGACGCTGGATACTGTCTCTAGAACTTACTAAAAGCAATGATTGATAGGAAAAGATGGTGAGAGAGACAATTGTTTTTGATTTTAAAGGTCAGTGAATTGATATAATTTTTTGGTTGTCAATTAACTTCATCAATCATAATGATGAAACAGGTCATTTCATAAAACATGTTTTTCTAGTCCTTATCTTAAAGGTCAATGTCAAAAGAAAGATTTAATTTTGCTCCACCCTAAAATAAAGGTGAGCTGGGCAAGGCTCATCCAGTCAGGTGAGGCTGAGAATTTTTAGTTCAACCCCACTGCTCTAAACCTGTTCCCATTGGTCAAAGGGTTTTCCCTATACCTGTAAGATATTATCCTGAACTAGGATTGGCTGACCAATGGGGATATGACTCTTAATTGTCTCTTATTGGACTACTAATCAGAAACCTTTTTTAGTCCAGATATTGATCTATGAAAATAGGATGTTTATCATTAAGGGTTTTCAGACTATTGTCTTCATCTTTATTGTTATTTTCACAAATGGTGTTGTAGGTTTTGAAAAGGGAGCCTTTGGGTGACCCTCGACAAAGGTCGCCAACTTTATTTTTACTTACAATTGCAGTTCATACAATAAAGTATTGTTTTTTGTAACTCTTCTTTTTTCTTTCTTTTCATCTCTTTATATACAAGGGTAGAAGAATAGCTGAATTTTGATCTGAAATTTTCCTTGTATAATGCTGTATCTGTAAACATTCACCACTGAATTAAGGTGCCCGTGGTGTAGTCGTTATCGCCGTAGGAAATGAACGCGGCGATACGAGTTCAAATCCTGGACGAGACTGATTGCATTTCACATTGCACTAATACCCTTGGGAAAGGTATGAATCCAATTATTCTCCCTCCAGCTATGGGTAAATAGTAGGACAGACTAGGTTCTTCAGCCTTGGTTAGGCAACTAGTCTAGGAGAAGGAAAACTCTGAATTCAAACCTGTTAAACTCCGCTTAAAAATTGACCTTGTGTCATATGCTGCCCGAGCGGAGGGGTTGGTAAATAGTACCACTGAATTAAGTACTTTGACAATGAAGGAGATTATGTTGAAAAAATGAATAATATATAGAATAAATGATTTTTTATCAAGGAGCTGTGGAGTATTGATACACACACGTACATTTGTGTGTATGTATATATATATATATCATCATCATCATCAATAATTTGCACTGTGAGTATGAATTTCCCTGACTCTCTCACCATTTGTCCCTATCATCCATCACTCGTTACAGTTCTTCTAGACTACATACTATCTCTCTACAGAGCTATTGTTGGTAGGTTATTGTTGGTCAGCAGGAAACATTGGTCTCCATGTGAATGCAGACAAAATAGCGTACATATGTTTTTTAATCTAGAAGGAGACATCTCCACTCTAAACTGCAGTTCTCTGAAATTAGTGGACAAGTTCACATACCTTAGTAGCAGCATCTCATCTACTGAAAGTGACATCAGTATGTGCCTAGTGAAGGCATGGACTGCTATTGATAGGCTATTGATCATATGGAAATCTGACCTGTCTGATAAAATAAAATGGAACTTCATCCGAGCATCAGTTGAGACATTACTACTTTATGGATGTACCACATGGATGCGGACTAAGTGTATGAAGAAAAAACTTGGCAGGAACTATACGAGAATGCTACAAGCTATATTGAACAAATCTTGGAAGGAATACCCACAAAACAGCAGCTGTATGGCCACTTACTTCCTATCTCTAAAACCACTCAAATAAGATGAACAAGACATATGGGACACTGCTGGAGAAGCAAGGACAAACTCATATGTGACCTCTTATGGACTGCTTCACATTGACATATTGGTGTTAGCTGACCAACAACAGTATATATATATATATACAATTGTATTTTAGATTTAATGCTAAAAGCATTTCCAATCCATAAAATCTTTACAGTCGTCAATGCATAAAGACACAACATATCTCAAGTACAAAATACGATAAAATGGGATAAAAACTCATTATTCAGAGTTTTATGATGTCAATTCTCAGGGGAGTAAGTATACAACACATCTGATCGTTAGATTTGAATATTGTGCAAAATTAATATTAATAGCAATGATCTGTGGATTATTGATGCACCCCCCCACACACAAATGACTATGTGTGTGTAATATATATATATATATAGATATATATATATGTGTGTGTGTGTGTGTGTGTGTGTGTATGTGGTGTTTATCTGATAATTATTTAGTGTGTTGTTATTAAACAGTTACTTCCCCTTCAATTGATTTCTTGAAGAATTGTAACAATTTCTTTTTATTCCCACTCTTTGCATCAAAACCAAATCCTGTCTTCTGGATTCTCAGAAAGCCAAATTGCTTTTTAATAAGTCCCTCTCAGAAAATAAAGATTCCTAATCCGATTCATCTCGGTTGCAGTTAATGGACATTCCAAGAAGAATCGATATATATGGCAGTACCTGGACTGATTTCTACCAGACATTTTTCCTCATCCCTGCATTAAACATTTTGGAAGTGACTGGATAGGTTTATTTATTTATCTATTCATGAAAACTACAAAAGATTTTTAAAAAGTTATAGTTTGAGGTTGTGTTTTCCAGATCCCATCTTCTATCATTAAAAATTATTGATATTGTATCATCAATGAGCTAAACGTCCTGTCAGCAGGGATTAGAATACATTGATTATATCTCTAGAAGAGTGAGATCCCTCTCAAAAAGTCATCCTGGGTATTACATCAAACCGGATCTGTTTTGGAGATCTGAGGAGAGCAGAGAAACCTTTCATTGCTTTTACTCCCAGGTCCACTCTGGTCCAAAGTTATAGTACCTGTTAGGGTCCCATCTATGAGTCAAATAGATATGCTTCACAAAAAAATATGTGAATGTGATTCTCTTACCTTTTAGCACAAAACAACCCTAGACAGGTTGACATACCATTAAAGATAATTCACTGAGATAAAATCATAAATTTGAAAAATCTGACAATGCAAAAATGTTTAAAATCTTTTTTCTTCAAATTAATTAAATTTCAAGGTTTCTGTCTATACGAAGTAAATTTGTTTCCTACAGAGTGATTGACGAAGACAGGCATGTGTAAGCGAATAGGTGGGTGAACAAATTAACAGACATATATAGGGAGTTAATCAGACATAAAGCAATGATCAAACAGTTTATTATCATAGGAAGGGAAAGTGGCAATCAGAGTTCAAATCCTGGATGAGATTGTTTGGATTTCACTTTGCTCTGATGTCCTTGTGTAAGGCATGAATCCATCTGTTCTCTTCTCAACTATGGGTAAATTGTAGGACAGTCTGGGTTCTTTATCATTTGTTAGGCAACCAGTCTAGGAAAAGGAAAACTCTGTGTTAACTTTGTTATTCCACCCCTCTAAATGTGTTCCAAGCAGCAGCAACAGCAAAATGGATTTAACCATTGATAGGTTGGTTGTTTGGGTTTTATGGCATATCAACCTCTGTAGGTTATTTAATGCCAAATTCACTTTTATATATAATCAGTTCTATTTCAAACAATTCAGTTTAGCATACAAAAACAGTTCCATTTCAAACACTTCAGTTTAGCATAAGTACACAATTTAATTGTCCATACACAGTTTAATTGACAAAAACATTTCTATTTCAAGCTGTTCAGTTTAGTCAAACAGTTCTAATTCAAACAGTTCAGTTTAGTATAAGTATACATTTGGTTTACACACTGTTAAATGTCAAAACAGTTCTATTTTAGACAATTCAGTTTAGCGTAAGTACAGTTTCAATGCTAAAAACAGTTCCATTTTAAGCAATTCAGTTTAGCCTAAGTACGCAGTTTAGTTCTATTTAACCCATAGATAGGGCCCTATCAGGTGCTACCATTCTGGGCCAGAGTGGAGCAAAGATTGGTTACTCCGCATTGCCCAAAGCTCCAGCATCACAGAAACCTCACCATTAGATGTATGTTACGTTCCGCCCTCTGGTCAAACAAACGACCAGCATCACAGAAACCTCACCATTCGATGTATGTTACGTTCCGCCCTCTGGTCAAACAAACGACAACACGGAATTTGTATATAACAATATATATTTATTTTCTTGACGGACGCTTGTGTGAAGTAGGAGCAGTCAGGAGAGGAATTAGGATCGTTCGTCGATGAGGCTTGAACTTTTCGATGTCAGGAGACGATGGCCGAGACAACGCACACAGCGTGACGACGAGAGAGGTTTCGTGAACAGCGGGATCCTTTTTTCTCTGTCTTCTTCTGTTCAATTCGTCGGCCTTATATTGCCTTCAAACTCCCATGCAGAGATAAAGCCACGCCTCTACGCCTCTGCAATTTTTCCGATCTCAGGCGATTGGGATGTGTTACTTCCGCTCATTTGGAATTGCCTGTGTGATCGTCGTCGAGCGGAAATAACTGTCATGCAGTTCACAGGTCACTCTCTTCCGGTGCATCATTGAAATGGGACCTTCACCTTGTCCCATATTATCAGCCGAGCACACCTGCGCGATTTCTTTCGATTATTGGCCATTGGACACTTGTTGTGGGGGGTCTTACCCCTCTGCAGATGTGCAATCGGTGTATTCTACATCCGCAGCCAGCTGGGCAAATTTAACCATTCAGCATTATCAAAAGTTGTTGAAATTTCTCTAAATCCCTTCAATTTCTTCTTGCCACTAGGCAGGACCATTTGGCATTGATTCAAGATGGCTAATTGAAAGTTGATCACCTGCTCTCAGGGGGTCTATTCTTATAACTACATATGAGTATCAATTTATCCTTGGCTCCCCCCCCACTGTAAAACGACCTTGTATCAAATGTTAACTTGGTGGGACGTCAGTTAGATTCCTTCACTTTCTACCAGACCCCCCAGGGAGACCAAAGCGGTGATCATACTGGGTAGGTTGATTGCCTGTGGCTATACCTGCATAGCAGAATTGAGTTTATTATTCAGTGCCAGAAGCGCCTCTAAAGTAAACTGCTGTGCCTGAGTCTTGATTTATGCATTGCTCCCCATTATGAAAAGACTTTGTGTCATACACTGATTTGGTAGTAAATCAGTTAAATCTGCTCACTTTCTACCTGACCCCAGGCAGACCCATCCTATCTGGTGGTTGTGCCAGATGGGTTATTACAAGTTGATCTCTTAGTCCAAAGGAGCCTTCTCATTAGGCAATACCTACTTAGCTGGGCTAAGTTCATCATTTGTTGCTTGAGGTACCGCAAAAGAGAAATGCTGAAGGGGTCTGTTCATGGTTTTAGAAGTCTAGTCGAAGTGGAATCAACCTATTGGGAGGTAGTCAAATTATTTAACACGCAAAATAAACTGATGGATGTTCACCAATCAGACATAAGCAAAATACTGTTCTGCTTTTTCCCCCTCAAACTTAGTTTATTATATGCTCATTAAATCTTGCCACTTCACATGGGCTTATCATTCTCCTCCATAAAATCAGTCACACCTCTTGTGTCCTTTTCTTCTTCTGGTTTCCGCATGCCCGTAGCAGAGAGAGCACACCTTCTGTTTCTTCGAGGTAAGATTGTTCGTGGCATTACTACTACAGGGTCAAGCATTTTTTGTGATTGCCATGGATGAGACTTGATTTGTGCGTACCCCTCCACCCACTACAAAATGACTTCATATCAAATTTGATTTGTTGGAATAAATCACCCCCCTCCTTACAACTGCTATATTTTGTGTGTGTAA